>JAKSZU010000019.1:27473593-27733593 GCA_026018925.1 Tupaia tana
TGATGCTGAATTCACTATATTAACTTGATATCCAGCTCACAGATCTCTGATGAATGGGATTTAAGTAGGTAAGAAACCTCTCAAAACGCCACTGATTATTTTAACAACTAGTTAATGACTTAGAATAACTGTTACATAGCTGAAGTTTATGTAACTTCTAATTAAAACAAAATTTCACTGCAAAATGTCCTAGAGTTGTTCAATTATACCTTAAAACTGAAACAAATACAAAAACTTCAATAAATATATTTTCTTCCAAGAAATGACACACTGTGACTTTTTTGTTATTGTTGGGTTTGATGTTTTTGCCTCTAAGGAGGTCAGCAATATGGAAACATAAAGGCCAATTTAATTTGTGCATCTGCGGCTGCCGAGTATTTTAATTCAGACAGCTGTGACTGAAGAGTTAATATTTTACTTGTCAAAATCCAAAAGAAGGCCAGTGAATCACTCTAATTCTCATTAAGAGGCTTTCCCCCAGTAGCACCCTAATTCAAAATAATGAAAGTAGAGACTGAGTGCGATTCTAATACCAGTTGAGACCTATCTTTTAATATTTCTCCAGTGATGGATTAGGGATCGGGGAAATTCATCTCAGATCATAGAGCCTAATTTAATAAGGGATCATTCCAAGAGTATTGCATTTTATAATAATGTCATTTAATGTGTCGTCTTCCATTTTTACTGTCCCATATGTATGCTTACACGATGGTGCCATAGGGATAAACTTTTAAAGAACCAGGATCATTTTTAGTTTTCATTTTCCTTAAGTAGGGTGCCCATCAATGAAAGCATCCATTAGTATCTTTATTATCACCAAATAAGAGAGTGCAGGAAATACCCGGTTTGGAGGAAAACTTAATAAAACTGTAAGTAAATATGCAACTTTTTACAGAGTCTGGAACATGGAAGAGGGTGAAAATGTTTAAGAGAAGGTTTAAATAAATCAAATTTCATCATCTAATATATTATAATAATACAAAAACCTGGTGACCTCGTAGTTTCAATTTCACAAAAAGAGCATTCTAAAAAAGCTAATCTTGCCTTCTCCTGTTGCTCCTCATTTTCAGCTGATTTACAATGCGAGTGAAGCTTTAATAACTGCTTAGTAAAAACTAATTATTCATAGTGCCTAACTTTTAGAGAAATAATATGAAGGGCTATTTTTCCATAAATTGCATTCACTTACTCAATGAGGAAAACAAATTGTCAGGAACAACATTATATGAAGTACTTAACTTTATTATGGTATATTAACATTTAACTGTATTTAATCAACTTTGCTATTTTTATCTTGGCATTACAGTGGATGTGAAACACTTGGCGAATACTAGGGCACTAGTTAAGCTAGTTCAGGTCAGAGGATCACAACCATATAAATGTCAATACATTATTATTGGCTATAACTCCTACACCAGCAGCAGAACTGCTTAATCACAATTATGTTCTATAAAGCATGTAGGACAGCTGGCCTTACAATAAGAAAGTTTCCCTTCAAATATATTCTCATGGTTGCATCTTTGCCTTTAGATAATGCCTTTGCTAGTTACCTTTTGTACTCTGAAGGCATTAAACACCCAAACTCTATGGGTCTAAATTATCACCTAAAAACATTATTTTGTCGTAGTTGTTAGCCTGATTACAGACACTTTTCAAAAATTAGAAATCATTTGAACAGAAATGTAATAAACTTTACAATTAGTTTTATTGTTTTTACTTTTGTGAATCTTTTCCTATACATTTTTGCAACTCAGTTATCCTTAAGGGATTATGAATGTTTCAACTCTTCTTGAATTTTAAAATCAATTTTCTTTTTTTGTGGTCTTTGGCTTTTTTATTCCCAATTTGATTAAAACACAAATTGTTATATGTTTTTCCCCATATAACTTGCATCCATTTCGTATTTCACTGTATTACATCGTCTAGTGTATCCTAAAATAATTCCTGAGACCTTCTTTTCTTTTTTTTTAAACTCCTTTTTCTTCTACCATATTTTTTCTTTAACTGTCTCTTTCTGTTCACTGAGTTTATGTTCTGTTATGTATTCCATATATCTTTTCATCTCTTGCTCTTTCTTTTTTAAAAAACTCATAGGTTCTCATGCTGATAAGAAGTATAAGATATATACACCCTTTTGGTACACGAAATCTCTTTAAGGAAGCAGTTTTATTTTACAAGAAAATGAAAACACAACCATATAAAAAGTCAAAAATGATCTGAGTGTTGCTATCAGAATAATTCAAATAATTATTTGAGTCGTACATGGGTGAAAACAAAGAAATAAAACCTAAAATAAAGTTTAACACAGTCAATGTGATTGTTAATGATTCAGGGGAAATAATAAAAAATAATTCTGCCACCTGCTTTCCTAAAACCTGACTCATCCCATCTTATTTCAAAATCCAAATGTGGCATAAAAATTAAGCTATTAGTGTTTTACCTATTTTATTATGAAGTTACAGTCACATAAGCATTTCACATAACCCTCTGGTTATTATGTGAAAATATTAGAACTATAACATACCCAGCCTTTACTATAAACAAATTCACTTGGAAACTAGAAAACCTTCTGTGTGACCACATAACATTTTTTTCCACACACCATGATTAGGACTTATTTTTCCTTTATATCCAAGATATATATGCTAAATAATAAACAGGGCCTAATAATTAAAAGGGAGCTGAACCTGCTTTCATAATGGGGAGAAAGCCAACATTTCCACATGAATTTAAATGGATCCATATTTATGTACAACCCTTCACCACAAAAAAAAAGTCATATAAGACAAATTAAGGTGACATCAAATTCAGAAACTTGTCACAAAAGGAAAGCCATATCCTAAGATATAAAATATAGATATCTGAAATAAAGACATTAAGCACAATACCAGACTAAATTTAAGGAACTATGTTCTGCATGCCAACCAAAAGAATCATTGATATTCTATTCATTCTATTTGATACTTTCTAAAAAAGGAATTATTTAACTTCATTTATTTATTTTTAATTTTGACCAGAGAGGAACAGAGTGAAAGAGAGAGAGGGGGAAAGTGAAAAAGCAAGCGGCCAGGTCCGGGATTCAAACCACAGTGGGCCATGTGAGAGTCCATAACCCTTAACCACCACACCATCACCCAGCCCCTAATTCTATTCAATACTTTTTAGGAATCTACAACACATAACATAATAATTTTTTAAGAATTATTCTATTTAACTTTAGTTGTTTATTTTAATTTGACCAGAGAGGGACAGAAAGAGAGAGAGACAGAGAGAAAGATAGCAAGCTACCAGGTCTGGGACTTGAACCATAGTTGGCCATGTGGGAGTCCAGCACCTTTAACCACTGCACCATCTGTCAGCTCCAACAAAATAATTTTTAACAGTTGTTTTATTAAACTAAATAGAAAAGAAAAAAATTATTTTCCTCTTTTGCTTAATTTACTAGTTTTAATTTTGACTCAATCATAATGTAAATGCCAAATGTTCTTTTTTCAACACTTTGAAGCCAAAATTCAAAGTTTTCCTTATGAGAAAGAAAGCTTTAGTGGCCATGGCTCTGAAATCTGCAAAATAAAAGATCTAGTGATCAGACCAGTTAATGGTTTCTGTCCCCAGAGACTAAAGTCACCACACAAAAATTAATTTTGGAGAAGTTAATTGAATACATTTAATGCAAAATTACCTTCAGAAAATGAGTTAAAGGATTTTTTAAACTGTGACGGTAAAGCACATAGTCCTTCAACTTTCCCACATACTCCGCTGTTGAGTACAATAACTTTCTGGAGCCAAACCTACTTGGAAATTGTTAAATTTCAGAAGAATGTGATATGAGCTACTGATTTACAGTATTTCAATTTGGCTCAGCTAAAGGAGAGGATTAGCCTACTTTAATATTACAGATTTTCACTTAGTATTCGTACAGAACGTTGACATCTGTTAACTCCCTTGAGCCTCACAACATCCCAGTGAGGTAGAGGTAATTATCCCCATTTGTAAAAGTAGCTTTTTATCAATTTACCAAAGATTACACATTAAATAAGTGGCAGAGCTGAGATTTTAAGTAATCTTTGGACACTGAACTCGGTGCATTATTCTCTGTAACTGATAGGAAACTGAAGCAAAGACAGGGACAGATGGTGGTACAGCAGTGAGCTGCGATGCTCTGTGAGGAGGAGCTACATGGGAAGGTTGTTGGTTTGTGCCAAGACCTCCCTGAGCATTCTGGGAATGTGTGTGCCCGTGAACTGGGCTAGCTGAACCTGGAGATGAACAGTGGCCTCAAGAGACCCTGTCAAGCAGTGCTAAATCTATGTGTCTCTGTCTCTCTCTCATTTAATAAATAGTTGAACTTAGGAAAAAAACTCTGCAGGGTCAGCAGGTGGCATGAAGTTTAAGACGCTGGATCCCACCTAGCCGACTGGATGGTTGGAGTGCTGTACCCCAGGTCTTGAGAATCCTGCAGGGTTGGGGCCAGAAGATGGCACAGGGTTGGGATCTGCAGATGGAGCAGCAGCTACATAGGTGGGCTCCCACATGCCCAAGCACAGTTGGAGTCCTGGTCTCGGTGGCTTGAAACTCACACTGGGTCCATGTGCATGCATGCCCAAGATCCTGGGAGGAGAACGAGAAGGGATTGCAGTGTGGAAATTTCTCACTTTCCTTTTCACTGTCTGTCTCTCCTCCGTGAGTGCAGGTGCCCTAAGGCAAAACCTATAGAAAGGAAAAGAAAAAAGAAGAAAAAAAGAGAGAAAGAAAGAAGAAGGAAGGAAGGAAGGAGAAGAAAGAAAGAAAGAAAGAAAGAAAGAAAGAAAGAAAGAAAGAAAGAAAGAAAGAAAGGAAGGAAGGAAGAAAGAAAGAAGAAAAAAGAAGGAAGGGAGAGAAATAGAGGAAGGAAGAAAGGAAGGAAGGAAGGAAGGAAGGAAGGAAGGAAGGAAGGAAGGGGGGAGAGGGGAGGGGAGGGGAGGGGAGGGGAGGGGAGGGGAGGGGAAAAAAGAAAAGAAAAGAAAAGAAAAGAAAAGAAAAGAAAGGAAAAGAAAAAAAAGAAAAAAAGAAAAAAAAAGAAAAAGAAAAGAAAAAGAAAAAGAAAAGAAAAAGAAAAAGAAAATCATACAGGGTACATAGCTTGTCTGCCCAAAATCCTGAGAGGAGAATGGAGGAGAAGGGATTTCAGAGTGGCCATCCCCAATGGGGTGTGATTTCTCACATTCTCCCCCACCCAGCACAAGCACATGTACTCTACAGCAGAAAAATTTTTAAAAAGAAAAAAAATGCTGGACAAAATATATGATTTGTTTTTCAAAATAAGTTTTTTCTATTACCTTTAAATAAAGCCACACTGAGGATGTGGGGAGACATTTAACATAGTATATTCAATTTCTTATGTTTCTTAAAGTCTTTTTTTTTTCAGGACCAGCAGATTATGTAGTGGTTTTGTTGCTGCATTCCCACATGGTCAACTGTGATTTGGGTCCAGACCCAGTGACTTGAAACTCAGGCCGGGTGAATATGCACATGTGCCCAAAATCCCAAGAGGAGAATGGAGGAGAAGGGATTGCAGCTAGTCACCCCTCCTGGGAGGCGATTTCTCACTTTCTGTCTCTCTGTTTCTGTCTGACTCTCAGGCAAGCACACACACCCTAGAGCAAAAATCTCTCTCTGGGAAAAAAAAAAAAAAAAAAAAAAAAAAAAAAAGTCTTTTTGTCATAGTTAATCTAAATCATTCCATCACATTTCACTGCTCCAAGAGTATCCTCTGTTGGCCACCATGGTGTTGTGATTTTGAAGTATATTGAGAACATTTTGCTGCCATATATAATTTCTATTATCTCTTTTTTGGCTAAGTAATATATAATTAGCTCTTTTAATCAAGTTTCCACATCTTTTATATATGTAATGAACTTTATTTTTCTGTAAGTCTCCTCATTCCCAAGTCAATTCTAAGTTCCAAATAATTACATGATAAATGGTTATCGACACTGCTACCCAAAAATACAGAGAGAACCACGCTGGTATGAAAACCCATTATCTGAAGTCTATTATACATACAGTTCTCCAAATACTTCAATGATTTCTTAATTTAGTTGAGGGCAAAACATCTAAGGCATTTTGGGCTTGATGACCAGTTTTTATTTGTTTCAACAACATCGTTTTCTTGGCTACCTTTCAGATGTCTCTGAGAGAAAATTTCATTTTATTTTGTTGAATAAAATTTCCCTGCACATTAGATTCTTATTAGACTATATATGGAGAGATCTCTTAGAATTACAAGCAAAAAAGGGGTGGCAGGTGGTGTGGTGGTTGGGGGTACTGGACTCCCACATGGCCGACCGTGGTTCAAGTCCCAGACCTGGCAGCTTGCTTTCTCACTCTCCCTCTTCCCCCACTCCCCCACTCTGTCTCTCTCTGGTAAAACTGAAGAATAATAATTAATTAATTATTTTAAAAAGAATTATAAGCAAAATGATTGCCGATTGTTTTATTGCACTTTATTTTAAATGTCTTTTTGCATTTCCCTAGTATTTTTACGCACTTCTAAGTATATTACCACTGAAACATTTTAAGGGTCACTTAAGTTTACAGGACCTTGAAAGAAACATGCTTTCTAGACCTTCTCTGGACTATTCTCTGTTCTCTACTGTAACTCACTGAGCAGCTGTCTTCTTCCTTCCACATCTTTCCTTTTAGATCCAGAATTCACTTTCCAGAAGGCAAAGCAGGCAACAGTCTGTGTTTAGAGGCACTAGAGTAGTCCCCTTGACCAAACAACAACAACAAAAGCAAAACAAACAAACAGAAATGACAAGTTCTGTTCACAATTATGCAGGGACAAACACTTCTACTTCTCCAATTAAAGGTTAAGTAAATGTAAATATCTCAAGAAGAAATAATATATGAAATATCCAAAAAAGAAGTAATAATTATACTCCCACCAAAATGTTCCATGAGAGCGTGGAAAAGAAAAGCTACGGAGTGCCAGGAACTGAAAGTGGACAGGAAACAAAAGCAAAAAGGCAAGAAGACATCAGCAGACGCGGAACTAAATTAGAACTGGCCTTCTCTGTTTAGAGCAACCACGAGTTCTTGCTGTCCGAGGTGGGAACTTTCTCAGCCATCCGCAGAGGAAAGGAAACGCTAATCTCTGCCTTGTAACAACCTGGCTTTGAAGACCTACAGTGAAATTCGTTAGTCACTTGCTAATAATAATTTGTAAGAATGAAATCATAATGATATCAAAGTGTGTGCCATTCCTATTCCTTTTGTTTTCGAACAAAATGTTTTTGTTTCTATCATGGGCTTCCTTTTGATCACCTAATGCCAGACAGGCTAACCAGCAATTTCCTTAGTAATTATGATTAGCATATTAGTAAGAAAAAATACCATGCTCCTGAAATAAATAAGCAGTCAAGAAGATAAAAATGGGAGCAGAGAGGTTGTTGTCAGCCCATCAAACCCTCAACTGATTATAAATTCTGCTGCAACCAGCAATGCAGATTAAACAGCAAGTATGGTTATACACTTTTTTTTCTTGGTGTATTGTACCTTTATGTCATAAGGAATCCTGGAGTTAAATTTGTCTTTCTCTATGAGTGCATCTAAATAAAATGAGGAAAGTTAGCAGCGCCGTTTATTTTCTATTTCTTTCCTCTTTAGAATGTCATCTTTGTTTATGAATTCTTGCCGTGATACAAAACCCTCACATTTTAAATATGGAGGCTAAATCCTTAAATTATAGTCTCAACAGTATCGTAATTATAGCTGACATCATATTCTATCTTCCATTACTCACAACTTTCATAAGCCCTGTATCTTTTTAGCTTCAGTTGTGTCTAATTTATAAAATAAAAGATGTTAAATTAAAAATAAGAACAGCATAGTTTGTTTTCATTATTTTTTTCAGAGTTGACTTATTTGATCATTTGATTATAGAAAGCAACAGCGAGGTTAAAACTATTCCAAATGGGGGCTGGCAGGTGGCGTGGTGGTTAAGGACGCTGGACTCCTACATGGCTGACCACAGTTCAAGTCCCGGACTTGGCGGCTTGCTTTCTTGCCCCCCCGCCCCCAGCCCCTCTCTGGTCAAATAAAATAAATAAATAAATAAATAAATAAATAAATAAATAAATAAAGTTAAATAAAATAATTCTTAAAAAAAGAAAGAAAAAACTATTCCAGGTGAGGTCACTAAAGAAACTTGAAACCAAGACAAGTATCTATCTTAAGAAAAATTCAAGTCTTTTGTTTTATTCAGAGAAAGTGAAAAAGGGAGAAGGAACCAAGAAAAGGGGGAACGAGAGAGAGAAGAAGCACCCCTAAATGAGGCATAGTCATGTCGCAACCTTTTTTCTCCATTTTCCAATCCTATCAGGAGTTGGATCACACATGTTTTTCAAGTCACCAGGGCCAGGTTTTGAACTCACTTCAGCCATGTGGGATCTAGCTTTCTCTGCACATGCTTAACTACTGCATTAGGGAGCTGGCCATTCAAGGAATTATATTAACCTCTTCTTTAAAAGGACAATAAAAAGACTGTTTGAGAAGTAAACCCATGCTACTTTCCAGAAAGTTTCCTTAACTGAGCCAGCCGGTCGTGTGGTGGTGAAGGCAGATGATTCCTACATGGCCACTGAGCAGTTCTAGTCCTGGACCAGGCACTGGAAAACTAGTGGGATGCATGTGTGTGCATGCCCCAAATCCAGAGAGGAGAATGGAGGAGAAGGGATATGGCATAGCCACTCCCTGAGGGGTACTTTCTCTCTCTGTCTCTTTATGGCAAGCACACGTGCACTATAGCTATTTTTTTTTAAGTTTCTTTAACAATTCATTTATAAACATTTTTATTTATTTTTAGAGGTTTTTTTTTTTTTCCTATAGGGCACGTGCACTTGCCAGAGACAGAGAAAAAGAGAGAGACAGGGACAACAGGAGAGGGACAGTGAGAAATTACTCCCCAGAGAATGGCCATGCTGCAATCCCTTCTCCTCCATTCTCCTCCTGGGATCTTGGGCATGCGCACACATGTTTCAACTTGCTGGGTCCAGGACTCAAACGACAGTTAGCCATGTGGGAGTCCAGTGACATAACCACTATGTCATCTGCTGGCCCTTAAACAATGATTTATATACTATGGATATATTTGTATATATGTATTATTTGTATACTGTGTATACACACTCATATACATATAACGAAATTACATCTATATATTCAAGTAAGAGGCTGGAAATTCAGGCAGAGCCCACAGGCAATGTGAGGGATTATGAGTTGAACTCATGGGCATGGACAAGGGAAAGCTGCTGAAGGGTTTTAAACTGTGCATTGTGAAAAGATCACTCAGAATGCAGAGTATAGAATATGGGAAGATTGAGAACCAGCAGTTAGCGTAATGGCTATGTCGCTGGACTCCCATGTAGTCAACCGCGGTTCGCATCCCGGACCCGGTGGCTTAAAACTCACGCCGGGCGCGTGTGCGTGCATGCCCAAGATCCCAAGAGAAGAATGGAGGAGAAGGGATTGCGGCGTGACCATCCCCTCTGGGGGGTGATTTCTCGCTTTCTGTCTCTATGTCTCTGTCTGTCTGGCAAGCACACGCGCCCTATAGCGAAAACCTCTCCAAAAACAAACAAACAAAAGAATATGGGAAGATTGAGCACAGACCAGGGCGTGGAAGATGGGAGTGCTAGTTAGGAGACTCTAACAACAGTTTTGGCAGTGGAGATGTCTTAGAACAGGGTGATGGCAAGGGTATTACTATGAAGTGGATGTATGTATGCCACAATGTATTTAGAAAAACTGATAGGACTTGGTGACTACACAGATGTGAGTGGTAAAAGAGGAAAATGGACACTTACAGAGAGTGACTAAGAAGTAAAGACCTGAGCCAGTCAGCGGCATGGTGGTTAAGACGGCTGAATCCCATGTGACCAACTGTGCAGTTCGAGTCCCAGACCCAGTTGCTTGATAAACACGCCAGGTACATGTGCATACGTGCCCAAAGTCCTGAAAGAAAAATGGAAAAGGAATTATAGCATGACCATTTCCCTGGGGGGGGGGGGGTGCTTTCTCAGTTTCTCACTCTCTCTTTCTTCTCTCTCTCTTTAGCAAGTGTCCATGCCCTATAGCCAAAAAGAAGATGAAAAAGGAGGATAAGGAGGAAATGCAGAAGGAGGAGAAGCAGGAGAAAAAGAAGGAAAAGAAGAAAAAATGCAGATTACTGCCAGAGTTACAGAAAGGAGACAGCCAAGGGTTAGGATCAAGGTTACCCACCCCCCTGCCCAGTCCCAATCTTTTTTTCTTCCATTAAGATTACCTATTGCTCTTTCACTGTCTCCATTCTAGCTCCTGACCTTTTTTCTTTATCTTTTACTTTTCTTTTTTTCTCTTTCTTGCCATAGGGCACATGCACTCCTTTGCTCACCATAAATGCAAATGCGACAGAGATAGACAGTGAGAGGGTAATAAATCACCCCCCTGGGGTTGGCCTTGCCAAAATTCCCTCTCATCCATTCTCCTCTTGGGATTTCTGGCATGCACACACACCTGCTCAATGTGATTTTCTTTCTTTTTTTTTCCCCTAAAGAATTATTTATTTATTTATTTAATTCCATTTGTTCTTACTATTTTTTTTTTTAATTTGACCAGACAGAGAGGGAAAGTGAAAAAGCAAGTGCCAGGTCCAGGACTCAAACCGCAGTTGGCTATGTGGGAATCCAGTGCCTTTAACCAGTATGCCACTTGCCGGTCCCACACGGTGTGATTTTCAAGCTGCCAGGTCTGGAACTCGAACCATGGTTGATCATGTGGGAATCCAGCACCTTAATTACCACACCCTTTTGCTTTCAACCTCTTTTTTTTTTTTTAAAGAATTATTACATTTGACTTTATTTATTTATTTATCCATTTTGATATGACCAGAGAGGGAGAGAGTGAGAGCAAGAGAGAGAGGGAAAGCAAGAAAGTAAGCTGTCAGGTCCAGGACTCAAATCAGAGTCAGCCATGTGGGAGTCCAGTGCCCCCAACCACCACGCCACCCACTGGCCCCCCTCCTGACCTTTTGACATGAAGCTTTTATACCTGTGGGAAGGAGAGGCAATAAATAAGGCAGTAATTAAGTGCATGTTAAGTGATAAGTTCTAGAAAGAAAAAGAAAAGGGAGAGGGTGGAAGATAACAGAAAGATTTTTGGCCTGAGCAACTGGTAGGGTTGCCCATAATGAAAGTGGAGAATAAGGGAGGATCAGGTTGAAGAAAACTCAGGAGTTCACCGTTGGATAGCAAGGGCATACTGGTCACACGGATCACGTTTCATGCACAACAGAGGAATCTAAGCAGTTGGTAACGAGAACGAGATAGATCTCAACGTTCACGTCCAATCGTTCCAACATCGAACAAGAAAGAAAAGTCGAATATGAAATAATGTGTATCTTACGATTTCATTTTTTAGTATATCCAAAGATACATGTTTTATATAAACATTGATAGGTATGAAAATACATAGAATAAATACTATCTGGGGAAAAGTAACAGGGTTACCTATAGGAAGGTGAGGGATAAGGAGGAAAAAAATAAAGAAGTTTACATCTATTGCCCTGAACTTGTGCATTTTAATTTCTTAAAATTAAAACTATAGGGCCAGCACGTGACATGGTGGTTAGGACACTGGACTCTCATACAACTGATGGCAGTTTGAGTCCCGGATCTGGCAGCTTGCTTTCTCACTTTCTCTCTTTATCTGGTGAGCGCATGTATCCTGTAGCAAATTAAAATAATAATAATAATTAATTAATTAATTAACTAAAGATGTATGGAGCCAGGCAGTGGCATAGTGGTAATGCCACTGGACCCAGAGGAGAAGGTCCTGGGTTTGTGTCCTGTGACATCCTTGAGCACACGGGGTGCCTGTGATCCAGGCTGTCTGAGGCAGGAGGTGGATCACAGTGTGAAGACCCTACTCAGGATATCTGTCTGTCTGTCTCTAGCTCTCTGTCTATCTCTCTCTCTCATAGAAGAAATAAATTAACTTTTTAAAAATTGAAAATGTATTTACTCTTGCCCTCCACTGCTGTTGCCTCCTGCTGCTCCTGGTGCTGCCGTGCGTTCATTCAGTGAGGACCTGTGTCCTTTTTTTTGTAATTTATTTTTAATTTTTTTTTACATTCAATCGCTACGTATCATTACGGCATACTGAATGAATTTTCCCAGTGTGAATACACTGTGTAATAGTCCAGTCAAAGACATCATCCTGCACGTTGTCTACAGGTTATTTTCCATTTTTGTGTCCCTTAAATGTGTGGCTTCTTTCTTTTCCCCCTTGATTACCTCCCTCTCACCCTCCTCCGTCTCCCACCCTCCTCCTGCACTGTCTCTGGTATCGCCATCGCTCCCACACTTTCATACGCCCCACCTTCTACCTCTTTTGTGATGCTGCAGCGGAGGAGACGCCGGTGCTCACCACGGCTGATAAAAAGCCCGAGAAAAGAGTCAAGACTGAAAACAACGATCCTATGAATTTGAAGGTGATGAGGCAGAACGGTTCTGTGGTGCAATTTAAGAGTAAGAGGTGGGGCTGGCAGGTAGCATGGTGGTTAAATACGCTGGACTCCTACATAGGTGACCATGGTTCAAGTCTCGGACCTGGCAGCTTGCTTTCTCACTTCCTCTCTCTCGCTCTTGCTCTCGGTTTTTCTCTGATCAAATTTAAATAAAATAATAAAGTTAAGTAAAATAATTCTTAAGAGAAATGAAAAAGAGTAAGAGGCATACACTACTTAGTAAACTAATGAAAGCCTGTTGTGAATGACGAGGTTTGTCAGTGAGGCAGATCAGATTCCAATTTGATGGGCAGCCGATCAACAAAACAGGCACACCTGCACAGCTGGAAATGGAGATGAAGATACAATGGATGTGTCCCAGCAGCAGACAGGAGGTGTCTACTAAAAAGGGAACCTGCTACTTTACTCCAGAGCTGTTCTTGCAGACCAAGAATATGTTCTTCCTTAGAAAACTACAATTTGGTTTTACCACATCCTGACTACTACAGTATCGTTTTCTCCATTCTTGTATTTTCCCTTCCCGTTCCTTTACTGTACACGAAGTAACTGGTGTATGTGCACAAGCATATTTCATTTTTTAAAAACTAAATGACCAATGGTATATTTTTTGTTTTGTTTTGTTTTGTTTTATTGAGAGGTTTTTGCTATAGGGCGCGTGCGCTCGCCAGACAGACAGAGAGACAGAAAGCGAGAAATCATCCTGCCCGGGGGGATGGCCATGCCGCAATCTCTTTTTCTCCATTTTCCTCTTGGGATCTTGGGCATGCACGCACACGCGCCCAGCATGAGTTTAAGCCACCGGGTCCAGGACTCGAACCGCGGTCGGCTACATGGGAGTTTAGTGACATAGCCATTACGCTAACTGCTAGTGCTGCCAACAGTATGTTTTGATTGAACCGAATGGAGATAGGATGGGGAAAAATACTGGTTCTGTGAAACCAGTGGCATGTTCCTTCAGCTCTTATCTTTATATTCAAATAAATTATTTTGTTCTCACTGTTTAAAAAAAAAAAAAAAGGAAATGAAAAAACCAACCAACATAAAAATCCTTGTATACTTTCCTTGATTGGAGCATTTTAATATTTTTCATTTATAACTGTAAAACCAAGGACAATTTTTTTAAAGATTTATTTTAATTTTATTTATTCATTCATTTATTTTAATTTGGCCAAGAAAGACATGGAGAGAGAGGGAAAGTGAGAAAGCAAGCCACCAGGTCCAGAACTTGAACTGCGGTTGGCTATGTAGGAGTATCCAGCGCCCTAATCACCATGCCACCTGCTGGCCCAACCAAGGACAATTTTATAACTTTTTTGTACATAACTGTTAGATGTAGGGCAACCTCTCTTTAAATAGGAGTGAATTACTCTTACAGAAAAAAAATTAAAAAGGAATCCTAGATAGTTTTCCCTTCAAGTCAAGCGTCTTGTTGTTTAAATAAATTCTTATTTTAAATGAAAAAAAAATGCACTTACTTTTTTAATTCCATAAAACAAACAAAAAACCTGGAATTTGCTGAAAGAATGAATAGCATAGGTACTGCTGGAATTACATCATACTGTAAGGCAGTGACTTATTGGAGACTCCAGAAAATACAGTTTTTCTTATTGAGCCAGAAGAAAGACTAGACATCAAATTGTGATTTTTAGTAAGAAAAAAAGTGATTCAAGGAACCTTGAGAAATCTAAATCAGATAGGAGTATAAGGAACTCAGCTATCAGAGATGGGAAAGATATCCTTGAGGCAAAACCACAGGAAACACAGGCAAGGTCATAAAAAAGGATGTAGAACTTGCAGGTCACGTCAGGGCTGCTATTTAGGGCAAAGTGAGCAGCCCCCTTCAGAAGTCTGTGTCTGGGGACCAGCAGTTAGCGTAATGGCTATGTCACTGGACTCCCACGTAGTCGACCGCGGTTCGAGTTCCGGACCCGGCGGCTTAAACTCACGCTGGGCGCGTGTGCGTGCGTGCCCAAGATCCTGAGAGGAGAATGGAGGAGAAGGGATTGCGGCGTGGCCATCCCCCCTGGGGAGTGATTTCCTGCTTTCTATCTCTCTGTCTCTCTCTGTCTGTCTGGCGAGCGCACGCGCCCTATAGCAAAAACCTCTCCAAAAAAAGAAAAAAAAAAAAAAAAAAGAAGTCTGTGTCTGAGGGTCATCTGCCTTAAGATGGCTGAGCTTTCAAAGGTTTCTTTCCACCCCTATCATAAGCTATTTGTAATTCTGAATATGTACATCAATTTTCTTTACAGCAATTGGTCCTAATGCTGAAATTGTTTATATCATATCTGTGAAAAGAAGAGAAGAAAATGGAGATATATAAAGTGGTTGTAATATTCTAGCCACTGGGCTAAAATATTACATAGTCAGTTTAGTTAAGCAACTATCACACTGTAGAAGGGTGTATTTATAAAACTTTTACATGGGACTGGCAGGTAGTGTGATGGTTAAGGGCGCTGGACTCCCACATGGCCAACTGCAGCTCAAGTCTTGAAACTGGTGGCTTGCTTTCTCATTCTCTCTCTTTCTATCCCTCTCTGGCAACTTAAAATTAATTAATTGATAAACAAAGCTAATTAAAATAATTTTAAAAAATCTTTTGCATGAATATGTATTTTAAATATGACCTGAAGAACTCCAGGGCAATAACTATGGTTCATTCCTCTTTGTTTCCATGGTCTCTGGTACAGGACTAGCCCCAAGTAAGTGACAGGGGTCCAATAAATGTTTATGAGTTAATTTGAATGGTCAGGAGGAGATCATTCATGGGAATCCTGTGAATCAATCTTGTCGATCCCATAAACCAAGAATAAATAAAAGGACTCCTCTCTGAGAACTAAATCTATGCCATGCACTACCCTAGATAATTCACACGTATCAATTACTTAGCACTCACAACAACCCAGTTCAGGTAGATATTATTATGTGAGAGATGAGAGGGCCAGCCCTTGGCGTGTTGGTTAAATCACTGGCTCCCACATGGCACACTGCATGATTTAAATCTTGGACTTGGCAACTTGAGACCCCTATCGCCCACTTGTACATGCACGCCCAGAATCCTGAAAGGAGGAAGAGATGGAGGAGAAGGGATTGCGGCATGAGGATCCCCGTGAGGGGTGTTTCCTCACTTTCCCTCTTGTTCTCTCTCTCCAGTGAGTGCATGCTTCCTCTGGCAAATTAAAAGAGAGAGAGAGAGAGAGAGAGAGAGAGAGAGAGAGAGAGAGAGAGAGAAAACTTCAGCCAGGTGATAGTGACTTTCCCGTTTTGGTAAGTAGTGAAGCTGGATTTAAATAAAATCCCACTCACTGCAGACTCCATGATCTTTTACCTCAGACCCAGTCCTTCACCCTGAAACATATTTGTTAGTAGCATATGTAGAAAAACTTGGGGCCAGTAGGTGTCATGGTGGTTAAGGGCACTGGATTCCCACACGGCCGACTGCGGCTGGAGTCCTGGACCTGGTGGCTTGCTTTCTCACTTTCTCTCTCTATCCTGCTCTGTTTAAATTAAAATAAATAAATAAAGTTAAAATAAAACAATTATTTTTAAAAGAGAAAAAATCTAGCACATGTAGTTGGAATATCTGAATTGGGTGACAGGTCCAGGACTAGAACTGGGAACATACAGTTGGCCATGTGGAATCCGACTGTCTTTCCACCACACCACAAGATAGTCCTATTATTTTTTATTCATTTTAATAAATTTCATGCACCCCATGAGTCCTCTTATGACCTGACTCCCTATTTGCTAATTTTACTTTATTCACCTTTTTATTGTCTAAATTGTATCAAATAATTTTTTCAAGAAGGACTCATATATGGCTTAATGCTTAATGTTTGAGAATGCCTCTGCCATTGTAATCAATTTTTGTCAAAATATTGTAAAATATATACTATAATATAATATTTGCATAGGAGTAGACAAACTGACCAATGGGAAAAAAAATTCCAGGAATAAATTTAGTATTTGTCAAAGTTTGATATATGGTAACAGCAACATTTCTGTTTATGAAAAAGAGCTTACTTAATAAACAGTGTTCCATCTGAGAAAAAAAAGTTAGAACTTTATCTTAAATCACATAAAAAATTAATTCAAATAAATTAAAGTCTTATATGTAAAAATTGAAATAACACATATCATGCAGGAAAATATAGGAACTACAGGTATAGCAAATGACAGGGGGCTTTATTAACTAAGACAGAAAACCAAAGGCTGTAAAATAAAGATAGACTGGGGCCAGCAGTGGTGTGGTAGTTAAGGCACTAGACTCCCACATGACCAACCACAGTTCTCGTCCCAGTTCCGGTGGCTTGAAAATCACACAGGGCATGTGTGCATGCATGCCCCAAGTCCAGAGAGGGGAATGAAGAAGAAGGGATTGTAGTGTGGCCATTCCCCTGGGGGAGAGGTGATTTCCTCTCTCTGTCTCTCTCGAGCAAGCACACATGCCTTATGGCAAATACCTAAAGAAAGAAATACATACATACACACATAAAAGAAAGATAGACCTTGTAAATACACTTGTAAAAGATACATAAATAGGGGCCAGGAGGTGATGTGGTATTTAAGGCACTAGATTCCCACATGAACAACCACAGTTCAAGTCCCAGATCTGGTGTTTTCAAAATCATACTGGGTGCATGTGCATGCTAGCCCAAAAAAATCCCAAAAGAAAAAGGGACTGTAGCATGGCCATTTGTCCTAAGGGGTAATTTCTCACTTTCCCTCTCATTTTGTCTCCTAGGAGCACACATACCCTATGGCAAAAACCTTTAAGAAAATATCATAAATAGTATATAGTAGAGTCTCAAAACTATTGGCAATGCAGATAAAATATAAAGGGTTAATGTTTTTGTGTTATAAAGTGAGCACAACTTAAGAGAAAAATGGATAGAGGGTATACACAGGAAATTCACAAAGAAGCAAATTCAAATGGCTGACAAACATGGAGAACAATGCTCCACATCACCACCAGAGAAATGCAAAGAGTAATGCAGTATTTATACTAAAAAAAATTAAGTTGTAACGTTTTAAGTTTATTATAAAGCTACTATAATTTTAAAATATGGAACTAGCACAAGAATAATCAAAAGGATAAATGAAAATAGAAAGTCCAGAAATATGTTCGAATGGCTGTTAGCATTTTTATGATACAGGCAACATTTAAGATCAATGGCAAAATATCAATTATTTGATAAGTTACATATATTAGCATAACTGATCATTTAAGAAAAAAAATAAATGTTGGGACCAGCAGTTAGCGCAATGGCTATGTTGTTGGACTCGCATGTAGTCGACCGCGGTTCGAGTCCTGGACCCGGTGGCTTAAAGTCACGCTGGGCGCGTGTGCATGCATGCCCAAGATCCTGAGAGAATGGAGGAGAAGGGATTGAGGCATGACCATCCCCCCTGGGGGGTGATTTCTCACATTCTGTCTCTCTGTCTCTCTCTCTGTCTTCCTGGCGAGCGCATGCGCCCTATAGCAAAAACCTCTCCAAAAAAAATAAAAGAAAAATTAAATCTTTATTCTATATAACACACCAAAACATATTTGATATTAATGATTTCAATATTAAGAATGGACCTAAAGTGTAGCAGACAAATATATAGACGTGTGTGCATGTGCACGTGTGTGTACACATATACACATACCCTTGAGATAAAAGGTTTTATAAAGAATAGCACTACCAATAAAAACCATTTTCAAAAAAGAATGATAGGGCCAGCCTGTGGCCTTGTGGTTAAGGGTGCTGGATCCTACATGGCCAACCATGTGGTTTGAATCGAATCTCAGACCTGGTGGCTTGAAAACCATACTGGGTGTGTGTGCGTGTGTGCCCCAAATCCTAACAGGATGAAAAAATGGCAAAGGGATTGTGGCATGACCATGCTCCATTAGAGAATGCTTCCTCTCTCTCTCTCTCTCTCTCTCTCTCTCTCTCTCTCTTTCTCTATCTTGCTTTGCCAAGCACTCCCAGCAACTGGTAAATTTTCAAAAAAAATGATATATTTAACTACACAAGAATAAACACCAAAAATTTACTTTATGACAAAGTTAATATAATATGTGGTACTGGGAAGAAAACTGTATTTTTCTTCACATTTTCCATATAAATGAACTCTGGATATATTAAATAAATGACAGAAGTATTAGAGGAAAATAAAATTAGTTACATTTTGTTTGGGTAAGAAAAGATTTTCTAAGTACATTTTAAAACAGTAATAATCATAAAATATTGATGTTATTGATCACATAAAACCTCAAAATGTCAATACATGAGAAGATCATATATAAAAGAATGTGTATAATAATATGCGCAAAATTGAAAGATAAAATGCAAATTACTAAAAACAATACCACACATATGACAAAAAGTTAATACATTAAATATATTAAACATATTAATACATTATGGGAACTATCTGAGTTGAAAAGTTGTCAAATGACAGTTTATACTAAAAGAATCGTAAATGGTCAATAAAAACTTCAGAAATGTTCGGTCTCTCTAGAAAGTAAAGAAATACAAAATAAAACAGCAAGATACCTTTTCAAATAACTACATTTACTACATAAAACTCAGTACTGCTAAGATTTTTTTTAGGAAAATAGATTCTCTCATATATAGCCAGGAGCATAAATGGGCACAGCCTTTGATCCAGCAATACCGTACTAGAGATCCAGCATAAGAAACTAATCAAAGATATAAGATAGAAGATAGAAGAACATTTATTATAGCATTGCTTATAAAAGAAAAATTGGGGGACCAGCAGGTGGCATGGTGGTTAAGGTGCTGGACACTCCCACCTGGCCAACCACAGTTCAAGTCCTGAACCTAGCGGCTTGCTTTCTCACTTTCTGTGTGTGTGTGTGTGTGTGTGTGTGTGTATGTGTGTGTCTTTCTCTGGTCAAATTAAAATAAATGAATGAATAAACAAAATTAAATATATTTTTTAACAAAAAGAAAAATCATAGGGGCTAGCAGGTGGTATGGTGGTTAAGGGTGCTGAATTCCAACATGGCTGACCACAGTTCAAGGTCTCCAACCTGGTGGCTTACTTTCTCACTTTCCCTTTCTCTCTGTGTCTCTCTGGTAAAATTAAAAAATAATAGTAACAAATGTAATTAAATAAATAAATTATTATTTAAGAAAAATTGTAACAATATAAACATTACCAATAAGAATTTTTAAATAAAGTTTATCTGTGCAATAGAATATTATAAAGTCAACAAAAATTGTGGAATAAACCTATGCTTATTGACATAGAGGTATATACACATGATATTACTGAGTAAAAATACATCATACTACCAAATATTAATATATATATATAGAAATCTTTATGCTTCTCTATGCAATGACAAATATCTGGAAGAATATTATCATTATTATTAATAATCACTTTTTAGCATACCTCATGACCATCTTAACATTTTGACCAGTTATTATCTCTGGACAATAAGAATTCAAGAGATTTTTTTACTTTTTTTTTTTTTTTTTTTTTACTTTTCTGTACTGTTGTAATATAGTACAATGCCCCATCTTGCTTTTAGAAAATTATTAAGTCTGTCTTTATTGCTAAACATTATGACCTGCATGGCTCCACTATGGTAAAATATGTATGTGCAAGGTACAGAAAAAAGAGACAAGAGGGACCAGCAGTTGGTATAATAGCTATGTCGCTGGACTCCCATGTAGTCGGCCATGGTTTAAGTCCCAGACCCGGTGGCTTAAACTCACACCGGGCGCGTGTGCGTGCATGCCCAAGATCCCGAGAGGAGAACAGAGGAGAAGGGATTGCAGTGTGGCCATCTCCCCTGGGGAGTGATTTCTCACTTTCTGTCTCTCTGTCCTTCTCTGTCTTTCTGGAGAGGGCATGCACTCTATAGCAAAAACCTCTCCAAAAAATTAGAAAGAAAGAAATGAAGGAAGGAAAGAAGGAAGAAAAAAGAGACAGATACATGTTAAAAATGTTAAATGTAGGGGCCCGCAAGTGGCATGATGGTTAAAAAGCTCTAGACTTCAACGTGGCCAACTGCAGTTTGAGGCTGAACCTGGCGGCTTGCTTTCTCACTTTCCCTCTTTTTCTCTGTCTCTCTGTGGTGAGCACACACACGCTATAGCAAAATAATAATAGAAAAATGCTAAAAGTGATTTCTTTAAATAACAAGAATGTAGCTGTGGAGTTTAGAAATCAGTACTTTCTAAATTTTCCACAATGAACATGTGCTACTTTTATAATATGAAAAAAGATGATGATGATGATTTTTTGCTATAGGGCGCGTGTGCTCGCCAGACAGACAGAGAGAGACAGAGAGACAGAAAGCGAGAAATCACCCCCCAGGGGGGATGGCCATGCCACAATCCCTTCTCCTCCATTCTCCTCTTGAGATCTTGGGCACGCACGCACACACGCCTGGCGTGAGTTTAAGCCACCGGGTCCGGGACTCGAACCACGGTCGACTATGTGGGAGTCCAGCGACATAGTCATTATGCTAACTGCTGGTCCCATGATGACAATTTTTTAAAGAATTATTTATTTAATTGTGTTTATTATTATTATTATTATCGCTTTTTAATTTACTATAGGGCACATGCACTCACCAGAGAGAAACACACAGAGAGAGAGAAAGAGAGATCAAGCAAGTAAGCCACCAGGTCCAGGACTTGAACCATGGTAGGCCATGTGGGAATCCAGCACCTTGACCTCCACTCCACCTGCTGGCCCAGAAATGATGATTTTTAAAAATCCAGTTCTCACATTTCAGTATTCTGAATAAATTCATGCTGTATGCTTTTGTACTGAAGTCTTATTTGAAAATTTAAAATAATTTGTATTAAGTCTCAAAAGGGTATGTTGGTACTTTTTTGCCTACTCTTTTGTCCAAAATTATTCCACTAAAATAAAAATTATCTTTAAATAGCTATGAAATAGATGAGCGAGGACAAGAGAAGGAATTCAAGGAGAAAGGACGGATGGGGAAGGAGACAGACAGAAACAGAGACCGTAATGCCATGTTCTGAGAGAAACCTTAACAATGTCCTCTTTCAGGAGATTTATAAGTGGTCACCAAAATCTAAATAGCTGACATGCAGAACATTTCAGAAAATGCCGCCACATAGCACTACCTCTAGAGGTAAGAGTGGTTCGTGTGTGCCAAGTTCCAGCTCTGTCGTTATTTCTCACTGCACTCCTAAGCTGGAGTTTCTTTTTTTTTCTAGAGTTTTTTTCTATAGGGCACATGCTCTCACCAAAAAGAGAGAAACAGAGAGACAGAAAGCAAGAACTCACCCCCCAGGGGGATGGCCATGCTGCAATCCCTTCTCCTCCATTCTCCTCTTGGGATCTTGGGCACGCACGCACATGACCCCAGCATGAGTTTAAGCCACCAGGTCTAGGACTCGAACCATGTTCGACTACGTGGGAGTCCAGCGACATAGCCATTGCACTAACTGCTGGTCCCACCAAGCTTGAGTTGCAAGACAAGAGTAAGAGCAAAGTGATTTGGTCAAGAGCTGGGGCAGCCATGTGCACTAAGCTCTTCAGGCTCTCTAAATGGCGCCTCTGTCCCAGCACATCTACAACCCTGTATTCCCTATACACGCAGATTCATAATAGGGCCCACTCTGCTCTTCGTTGGGAGAATCCAACCATTACTAATTCCCCTGGAAATGCCTGAGCACAGGGAGGAGCAGGGTCAGTAAACTGTGCACCCTGAATTCTTTTGAATCTCACCTTTCCTTTCGTGCTTTCTATGTACCTATACAGATACATACACATATGCAACTCCGTCTGTACCATCGCATATACTTTACATGCTAACCATTTAGTGAAAGAAATGTAATCCAATTACAAAGGGAACTTGGGTTAAGGTTACTGACTAGATAGATCCCTATATTTTTACAACTAATTCAGTGTTTCATTATGAGCTACATATTTCAAAGAAAATATTTTTTAAATCATCTCCAAGCTTCTTAGTACTATAGTCATCGCACATACATTAAAATGGAAATGTCTGTAAATATCTTAGGAAAATGACTTTCATTTGAGTATTTTTAATGTTTTATAAATTTTCCAGACAACTTAAAATTATGGGAAAGGTAGACAATTGTTTTCATAGATTTAAAACAATCTAGTCAATAATCAGATTTATTACCAAATGTGGAAATACCACAGACGTGCAAACTAGAAAACTGGCTACAAATTTATATGCTTTAACTCTAGAGACTTGATTAAAATGGAAATAAAACACTGTGACTTCATAAATTCACTCCACTTTAGAACTGCATACCACCAAGAAAAACTTAAAGTCAGTATGCGAAAGTAACAAACATTATTGAGACCAGCAGTTGGCGTAATGGCTATGTTGCTGGACTCCCATGTAGTAGACCACAGTTCAAGTCCCGGACCCGGTGGCTTAAACTCACGCTGAGCATGTGTGCGTGCGTGCCTAAGATCCTGAGAGGAGAATGGAGGAGAAGAGATTGCAGCGTAGCCATCCCCCCTGGGGGTGATTTCTCACTTTCTGTCTCTCTGTCTCTCTCTGTCTCTCTGGCGAGTGCATAAGCCCTACAGCAAAAATCTCTCCAAAAAAAAAATAAAGTAACAAACATTATTTACTAAATTTATAAGCATGTTGGGATCAGCAGATGACATAGCGATTGCATCACTGAACTCCCACATGGCCAACCACAATTCGAGTCCTGGATCTGGTGGCTTGAAAATCACACTGGGCACATGTGCATGTATGACCAAGATCCTGGGAAGAGAATGGAGGAGAAGGGATTGCAGTGTGGCCATCCCTGATGGGGGGGTGATTTCTCACTTTCCCTCTCACTGTCTGTCTGTCTCTCTCCAGCAAGCACACACTTCCTAAGGCAAAAACCTCTAAAAGAAAAAAAAATCTACAATTTTATGAGAAGGAGAGCTGCAGGTTCACTTTATGAATGTTTCCCATCACTCCCAAATATTGTTGTGGAGTTATCTTTCTTATAAATCACTGTCTGCTGCTTCCATTCTTGGACTTGTGTAAGTGACCTATGGCAAGAAGCATGAGCACGGATGGCAGTGAGAACAGCATAGGAATTATATCAATGAACATGGCCACCACCTTGTCTTGGGAACCTTCACACGAGCCTCCTGTCCCCAGGTTCCTAAATCGCAAATTAAAACATTGTTCCTCAAACTTTCCTCAAAGATTAATTGTTATTAAGCCAAAGAGAGTGCATGGGAAGAAGAAGCTGGCCTGCCCTTTATTTTTTTCTGTCTCTACCCTCCGAGGGGTTCTAAAGAAAACAGTTTTATGTTTACAACAACCACTTAGATGTAATAAAAGAAATTAAAACTCTACAGAGAACTGAGATTCTGTTTTCCTTGATTTGAGCCAGTTCTATTCAGATACCTACCTTTTCTAGGGCAGAAAGAATAATTATTCTCAAAGTTAGTAGTTTAAAATCAAATAACTAGGGATCTTGCAATATATATAAACAATATGTAAAACAAATTAATGACATCAATGAATATTAGTATGGCACTCAGTAGACAATAACTACATATATGCATCTATTTTTAAAAGGGTACAAGGTAGCCTGAAATTTACTATGATTTTTATTTTACATATTCTATTTGAAAACATCTTTCTTAGATTTGAGCAACACCGTGGGTCTTCCAACATATAGACATCACCTAACCTTTTGCACTGAAATATATCTTACAGAACCTCTAATAAGAGTAAACTTCCAATCACTTACAAGCTTTCTTCTTCAGTAATGTGCCCAAGACACAAAAGCTAGACAAAAGCTACACTTTGAAAAGCATGAAAGCAAAAGTTCTAACTTACTTCAGTCTAAATACAAAAAATTCATCCTCATTTTACACCACTATCCTGCCCTCACTGCCCCTCACTCTGCTCCCACCATGGATAGATAGTTGAAGCAGTAAGAAGAGAAGTAGAGTACTCGTATTAGATGAGACTATTAAGATAAATGTTAAATATAAAAGAGAGGATATGTTTTTATCTGGATCCCAGAAAACGTTTCGATTGAGAATAAACTAACGGTGAATGAATCTGCCACTCTGTCCTTGCTCATCCAAGGTCTAGGATCCTCTAGTGCTTTTCTAAAATGCATTAAGTTAGATGCTATTTTATCTTGAGGTTGTTCATATTTTATACTAGAAAGATGCAAACATCTTTGTAACATACATTTTCACTTATTTTCCATTTAAAAACCAGAATGCTCTTACCCCATATTTAACCTTCCCATTCGACATCTGTTCACAATGCTTGTATAATGGATGTATCTTTCAATGTGCGTTAGCTCATAATTAATGAGAAAACAATTCTAAAATCTCAGAAATATAAAAGTCATATGTTACAAGGGAATGTATTGATTTAATAATATTTCCATGTTTATGTGAATGATTCATGAATTTAGCAGAAAGAAAGCTTTTAAACAACACATGAATATCTGTAAATAATGACACAGCAACAGAAATGTATTGATATAAACTTTAAAACTTTGTACAATGCAGAAAATTAACCTTTAAAAAATTTTCATGTGTATGATTGGCATCTCAAAAACCTGAATTGCCATATTTTTTATAAAAAGCAAAATGAAGGCTTCTGATTTAACCTATACAAAAAGAATAATGTACTCTTCTTTTGCTATATCTCAAAGCATTATTTTAAATATTTATGCAAAGAAAGCAAAACATAAAAATGTTCATTCTGTGGGTCTCTCTGTTTGACCTCTGACATAATACCATTTAATTTTTTTAAAGACTTATTTATTTATTTATTTTATTCATATTTTTATTTTTAAATTTGACCAGAAAGCAAGTCCCCAGGTCCAGGATTCGAACCACAGTCAGTCATGTGGGAGTCCAGACTCCTAACAATCACACCATCTGCTGGCCTCATAATACCATTTCTTGACTTAGCATCATTGATTCCAAAGTCATAGACATTCATTTATAACATATCTAGTACTTAGTTTAAACAATTTATATTTTTGAACAGTTTTAAGATTTATCTTTTAGGTAAAATTAAAATTTAAGCTTGAACATGTATGTAAATATGGATTTCTTCCATTTCCATTTAAAATGTTGGTAGCTTCCTTTATTTACAGAAACACCACAAGCGCTATTGTCATTCATGAATACCTATAATTTAATTAGCAAAACATTCATAATATCCATAAAGATAACATCAAAACCAGAATTGATTTCCTTGATTTGAGAAAAATGCAATTTTGTACATATCACCAAGTTTTATATTTGAAATCGTGAGCTTAATAGGAGAATTTACAGTAGCCATTTAATAATTTTTAAGAATCATAGTTTGTATTCAGTCCCTGAATCCTCAACTCTAGAATTTTAGATTATAAATAGGTGGTATTCCCAATACTAGCTAATTATCATTAAGCCACAAAAGAATGGTAAATATTCAAAACGAAATGTTTTCCATCCTCTGGAAGCAATATGAATCGTTGTGGTGCCTGACATAAATGGCCTTTGCTCCATTTAACTTTAATCAAGTAGTTAATATTAAAACTGGAGACAGAAAAGATGTGTTGAAAGCAGTTACTTGTATATTGAGATTTGGAGAAAAACTACATGTGGTTTCCATTGTCCCATGGCCAACGTTTTGGAATTTCTTACAGAATGATATATTTACATTTCTCAAAACTAAAAATGCCTGCCTTCTTATTGAAGTTTACCATATGTCAAAACACTTTAAAAGCTAAGTATTTTATATAAAGAGGAAGAAACTGACTAATCTATAATGTATATAAGATTAACCAAAATAAATTTAAGAATGTCAGGAGCAGTGTTCTAGCTGTCAGTTAATTAATACTTGAGTAATCCTTGCTAAATCATAACCAATGTTTTCATTTATGTGACTCTCTCAAATGAATCAATTAGATTTTAGGGTAGTTTGTTAATTCAGTAACTTATGTGTAAAAGTTCATAAACTATCACATTTTAAACTAACGCAAGGGTACTCAAGACAAGATTTTCACACTTATTCAACTAACTAACCTCCGTTAGTAAACATAATGACCTCAGGGCCTAAGTTGTTTAAAAAAATTGTTTATGTGGAAACTTCTTAAATTGGCTTCAAAAAATCATTACAGGGCAAACTTTTCTCAGTTTGAATGTGTAGAAATTTCCTCTCAAGCCCTTGGAAGCAAATGTTATTAAGCACAGCTCACCTTTATCAATGAGATAACGGAAGCATCAAAAATTTCAATCTGTATCCAAAGACTACATGAGTCGACTTACTTACATGCACAGACAGTAAGACGTTCTGTAGGCATGCCATTGCAAGCAAAATATCCATTTAACATATGGAAGGAGAGGGAACTATAAAACGCACCTAGGAGGGAAAAAAAAAAAACAGCTAATGACAAAGAGCAGGTAAGTGAACACTTCCAACCTCAAAAAAAATACCAATCAGCAAGTCTGAATAACATCTCTCCCAGGATATGAACTAAAATGACTAACACAGATTTTATTGCTTGCATCTTCTAAATCACAATAACTGAAAAGGTTATATACAGATCTAATCCAAGCAAGCCTACAGTCCCAAAGTGTTACCATTAGAAGAATAATTGTATCAGATGCCTAACTAATAAGTATTTTATCAAGACTTGGCAAATAAAGTTGAGAGAGGAAATTCTAAAAGGTGACAGAATCATGGGCAATAATAATGAAAGCTTATAAGACACATTCCATGGCTGATAAAGTAGTTGACTTCTTGAGAGAGCTGTAAAATTACCGGGGAAAGGATGGCAGATGTTACACATTTTGACTTGGTAAAGCATTTGATGCACTGCCTCATGAAAAGTGACTTGAAAAATTAGTCCAAATTGGCTTGGATCTGATCGGTGTCACACAGATTGAAAACTGCTTGAAAATCAGTAAACAAAAGATCGTAACAAATGGCCATATATTCATTTGGGTAAAGACCAGCCACTGGAATTGGTGTTAAGTCTGATCTTAGTTAATGGTCTTATGAATAGTTTTTTTAAATAAACAATTGTAATGGAATTTTCGAGTGCTCTTGCATTGAGAGACAACACTTACAAAAGAGAACTGAAAATGATACAGTTACAAAGAGGAGAATTAAATACACAGAAGATAATATGAAATTTAGCTCGTTAAGAATTCACCCTAGTGGGACCAGCAGTTAGCGTGATGGCTATGTTACTGGACTCCCATGTAGTCAACCGTGGTTTGAGTCCCGGACCCAGTGGCTTAAACTCACGCCAGGCATGTGTGCGTGTGTGCCCAAGATCCCAAGGGGAGAATGGAGGAGAAGGGATTGCAGCATGGCCATCCCACCTGGAGATTTCTCGCTTTCTGTCTCTCTGTCTCTCTCTGTCTCTCTGGCGAGCGCACGTGCTCTATAGCAAAAACCTCTCAAAAAAAAAAGAATTCACCCTAGAAAATAAGATGTAACTATAGAATAATAATTATCTCTTAACATGGCTATGAAACTTAGAGAGGCAAGTAAAAGCCAAGTAAACTGTCCTTCAAAGTCGTCACCCTGAGAAATCTAATATTTACTCTGGCACTATTGTCACTGTTCAGTGTGTTTAGGGGGACTAGCAGTTGATGTAATGGCTATGTCGCTGGATGCCCATGTAGTTGACCATGGTTCGAGTCCTGGATCAGGTGGCTTAAACTCACACCAGGTGCCTGTGCGCACGTGCCCAAGATCCTAAGAGGAGAATGGAGGAGAAGGGATTGTGGTGTGGCCATCCCCTCGGGGGGGGGGGGGGGGTGTGATTTCTCTCTTTCTGTCTCTCTGTCTCTCTGTCTTTCCGGTGAGCGCATGCACTCTCTAGCAAAAAACCTCTACCAAAAAAAATGTTTTCAGGAATTCATCTCTGGAATTACCTTAAGGTGATGTGGTGGTAAAACATGACGCTCTGTGAGGCTAACTTAAATAGAAGGGCACTGGATCCTGAAGGGAGGGAGAGCCGGAGGAGAAGGAAGAGAAGGGATTACAATGTGACCATTCCTCATGGGAGCTCTCCTCTCTCTCTCTCTCTCTCTCTCTCTCTCTCTCTCTCTCTCTGGAAAGTACACACATCTTCTGTAAAATTGGAAAAAAGAAGTTTGAAATTGCATTAAGCAAATCAGGGTCTATATTTTTTTTTTTTTTTTTGGAGAGGCTTTTCGCTATAGGGCGCGTGCGCTCGCCAGACAGACAGAGAGAGACATAGAGACAGAAAGCGAGAAATCACCCCCCAGGGGGGATGGTCACTCCGCACTCCTTTCTCCTCCATTCTCCTCTTGGGATCTTGGGCACGCACGCACACGCGCCCGGCGTGAGTTGTAAGCCACCGGGTCCGAGACGCGAACCGCGGTCGACTACATGGGAGTCCAGCGACATAGCCATTACGCTAACTGCTGGTTCCCAGGGTCTATACATTTTAGTGTCTTTTTTTTTTTTTTTTAAGAAAGATTTTTGCTATAAGGCATGTGAACTCATTGGAAAGATCAAGAGACAGAAGTGAGAAATCATCCCCCAGGAGGGATGGCTATGCCACAACTCCTTCTCAGGATTTTAGGCACATATGCACACAAACTCAGTGTGTTTCAAGCCCCCGGGTCCAGGACTTGAACCACAGATGACCACGTGGGAGCCCAGCACCTTAAGCACTATGCCACCTGCTGGCCCCCATTTTAGTGTCCTTTATGAGCTATTTAAGAAAAAGTATCTTGGGGCCAGCATGTGACATGGTGGTTAAGACACTGGACTCCCACATGGCCGACTGCAGTTCGATACCCGTATCCGGAGACTTGAAAATCAGTTTAGGGGCATTTGCGCCAAAATCCTGAAAGAAGAATGAAAGACAGGGGATTATAGTGTGGTCATCCACCTGGGAGGTAATTTCTTACTTTCCATCTCTCTATCTCTTTCCTATAAGTGTACATATCCTATAGCAAAACCCCCAAAATATGATGAAATTGCTGAAAAAGAAAGAATGAAAAGAAAATAGAAGCCAGAGGTATCATGGTGGTTACAGTGCTGGACTCCCACATGGCTGACCACAGTTCAAGTCCCAGACCTGGCAGCTTGCTTTCTCATTTTCCTATCTCTTTCTATGTCTCTCTGGTCCGATTTAAAAGAATAGTAAGTTGAATAATTTTTTTTAAAAGAAAATGTGTCTTATCACAAAACAATGATGCTTAATTTCCCCCACACTTTATTTGTAGGAAAAAATTATACTCTCTGACTTCTTCATCAGACTTAATACCAAACAGCCTTTGCATATTTTCAAACCTAAAACCACCCTCAGAGAGCTAAGATTTGTCTTCATCAAATTTATCTGAAAAGCATACTATAGATATATTTTTCACACAGACTTATTCCATCAGTAGTTATGAAAATCTACTCTATGTCTGTCCCTACTATATGATTCTGGGAATACAGCAAAAACTAAGTAATGATCCTTGCCATCCAGGCATCCACATTCTGGCTGGAGAAGACAAGTCATAAATAAACTATAATATAACAAAGTTCTAGTGGATATATGCTCAGAATTCCGCGATAGCATGAAGGGGATCTGGACAGATCAGCCCGAGGATCCTAGAATCATCTGTAGAAGTATAGAAGTTTGAGCCAAAACATGCAGAACAACTGGGGGAACACAGGGAAGGGTATTCTAGCAGAAACAAAAAGTCGACTGTAGTGCCATATTTAGGAACTGGTGGTAGCGCCCAATAACAGCACAGGGTAGATGGGGGAGCCTCAGAAGATCAGAGGAAAAACTACTACAAAGTCTGATTAAATGTCGTAACAAAGGGCCAGCTGGTGCTGTGGTGGTTAAAGCAGATGGCTCTCACATGGCCAACGGCGTGCTTCAAGTTCCAGACCCACAGGCTTGAAAAACACACCAGGTGTGTGTGCACGCATGCTCTAAATCCTGAACGGAGCATAACGTGGAGGAGAAGGGATTGTAGTGGGGGCCAATTCCCATGGGGGGTGCCTTCTCGTGCATTCCATACCCCCTCCAGCAAGCGCATGTGCTCTACAGAAAACTTTAAAAAAAAAAGAGAGAGAGTTTAATTTTTTAAACAGTTTGGAACTCCTGTAAAATAAGCTGGGGTGGGAGACAGCAGGTGGCGTTGTGACTAAGGCACTGGAATCCCATGAGGTTGACTGCAGTTCAAGTCCCTGACCTGGTGGCTTTTTCTCACTTTCTCTCTGTCTGTCTGTCTCTGGTGAATGCACATAGCTTATAGCAAATTTTAAAAATAATAATGGTAAAAAAACAAATTTAAATAATCCTTTAAAAAATAAGCTGGGGGGAGTCACATGACCAGCATACGATCTATGATTTTAGGAATATGGTTAAGGGTGACGGTATAAAGGATGGATTTGATGAGGGAGAGCCTGGAATTATGGAGCGTAATTGGAGGATTTTGACCACTCATTCTAATCAGGTTTGAACTCTACGACTACACTCAAACTGTGTTTATCAAGGACACGCACGAATAATGCTAAGTTCTCGAAGGTCAGTTCTCAGTACTCACTGCCTCTCCCTTCGTGCATTTCTCTCCCGTGGCTTCCAGGACACTGTGCTCTCCTGGCTTTCTTCCTTCCTTTGCTGGTTGTTTCCCGCTCAGTCACCTTCAGCTGATTTCTACTCTCTTCCCAATGTCTTCTTAATAGAGCACACCAGGGCTCACTCCACAATTCTCTTTTCTTCTCTTTGCTCATTTTTTTAGTGATTACATGGAACTCCCCATCTATATAAACCTCAGAATAACCTAAATGTCCATCAGTCTGAGTGTAGACACAAAAGTCAGTGTGTACATCAGTGGAACTGTAAAGAACAGCCAGATGAATTAGTGACTTGCAATAGCATGCACAAATCTTAACAGATGAGCACTACAAGTTAATATAGGAATAGGAATGCATGCTATCTGTAGCCACACAAAGGCATGAGAATTGGGGCTGAGCAGTGGCATAGCTATAAAACACAATACTCTATGAGGCAGTCCCACATGAGAAGGTGGCCGATTCAAGTCTGAAGACCTTCCTGAGTACACCAGATATGGATGTGCCCATGATCAGAGGCTGGCCGAGGCTTGGGGCACGACCCCATTGAGGGTGCTATTTCTCTCTATATATCTGTCTCTCTTGTTTGCTCATGGATGGAATAAATAAACTTTTAAAAAGTGAAATGCTGAGCAGCAGATGACATGATGGTTAAGGCAGTGGACTCTCACATGGTTGACTGTGGGATGAGTCTGGACCTGGTAGCATAAAAATCACGCCAGGCACATGTATGTGCATGCCCAAAATCCTGAAGGGAGAATGGAGGATAAGGGGTTGTGCCTTGGCTATCCCTCCTAAAGGGTGATTTTGTACTTTCCTCTCTGTCTCTCTCCAGTGAGTGTGTGTGCTCTATGGCAAAAACATTTTTTAAAAATGTGAAAAACCAGAGTAGATAAGGGAAACAGAAAATGCTTAGATTTGGATCTATAATATTTTAATAGCATTTGTAAAAGATTTGGAAGAGCTATAGAAACAAGCAAAAACAGAAAAAGGAAGAAAAGGAAGGAAAGAAAAAAAATGAGTAAATTAAAGAAGATAAACATTTTCCCTAGTATACTTTATATAATTATGAGTGCTAAAATGTAATTTAGGGGGACCAGCAGATGGCATAATGGTTATATCGTTGGTAATCATTACACCACAGATTCAACTGTGGTTCAAGTCCCAGGCCCAGCAGCTTAAAACTCAGGCTGGACTGTGTGCTTGCTTGCCCAAAATCCCAAGAAGGAGAAGGGTTTAAAGCATGGCCATCCCCCCTGGGGGTGTAGTTTCTTGCTTTCTCTGACAACTGTGCCCTGTAACAAACAAACAAACAAACAAATAAAAACTCTCTTCAAAAAAATGTAATTTAGTGTGGACCAGCAGGTGGTGTGTTGTCTGGATAGTCTGGCTGACCATGGTCAAAAGCTTGCTTTCTCACTTTCTCTCTCTCTCTCTCTCTCTCTCTCTCTCTCTCTCTCTCTCTCTCTCTCTGTGTGTGTGTGTGTGTGTCTCTCTCTGGTCAAACAAGAAAATGAATAAATAAAATTAAAAATAAATAGTTATTTTTAAAAAATGTAATTTAGGAAAGAAAAAGTGAGTACCACTATTATCGTTTTACAGTGGAAACTAGGTCTCAGTGCATTACTGGGGGAGTGCTTCTCCAGGAGGGGGTTTCACATCAGGTACTACCTGCCTCCCAGTGCGAATCACACCCCACTCTTCCAAGTTCAGTAGATGGTTTCAAGATGCCCCACCTCCTTTTGACCATCTGTATCTTCCCTATTTCCTGTAGCGATCGGAGCCTTGCCAATATTAGGTGCTCAAATGCTTATTGAACACTTTAAATGTAATCAACTATAGTTGGGCTTCTCTCCCTTGATATAGAAGGATGTTTTAAAATGATTTAGTTTCATATTTTAAAAGTTATATTTGGCCACGAGAAACTAATATCTTCTGTGAAGTAAGCATAAGCATCCCAAATAATTCTAAGGATTATTCTTTCTTTCTGAAAATTATGTATAAATTTAATTTAATTCATTATTATTTTTAAAGAATTATTTTTATTTAACTGTGTTTGTTTGTTTGTTTAGACCAGAGAGGGACAGAAAGAGAGAGAGAGAGAAAGTGAGAAAGCAAGCCACCAGGTCTGGGACTTGAACTATGGTTGGCCATGTGGGAGTCCAACATCCTTAACCACCATGCCACATGCCAGCCCCAATTCATTATTATTCATTATTTTTTAATTTGACTAGGGAGAGACAGAAAGAGAAAGGAAAGTGAGAAAGCCAGCCACCAGGTGTAGGACTCAAACCATGGTTGGCCATGTGGGAGTTCAGCATCTTAAGCACCACACCACCTGCTGATCCTAAAAGGTTTATTCTTTATTAAAGTAGTGTTTGCAGCATATAAAACTTGAGCATCACAGGGTTTGACGAGTAAGAGTTTCCAAAGGTCATTTAATTATCTCCCTTTTTAAATTCTTTTTGCACTTATAACTTCCCACCTCTCATCCCCATCCCATGCCAACCATACTTTTCCTATCTTTCTTTTTCTTAAAGAAGTATTGGGGCCAGCAGGTGGCGTGGTAGTTAGAAGGCACTGGATTCCCACATGGCTGACCACAGTTCGTGTCCTGTACCTGGCAGCTTGGTTTCTCACTTCTCTGTCTCTCTCTGCTCAAATTTAAAAATAATAATAACAAATGGAATTAAATAGATAAATAATTCTTTTAAAATTAGTTAATTAATTAAAACTTCTATAGGGTATGTGTGCTCACCAGAGAGAGACAGACAGAGAGAGAGAGAGAGAGAGAAGGAAAGTGAGAAAGCAAGCTGTCAGATCCAGGATTCGAACCACAGTAGGTGACGTGGGAATCCAGCATGTTAACCACCATGCTGGCCTCTTCTCCCTTTCAACCACCGCTGCCTTCAACAATGTCATATTTCAAGGGGCAGCCAGACAAGGATCAGCTGACAGGTTAAAGTAGAAAGGGGATAAAGTCCGAGATACATAGTAAATACTAAATAAATATCCATATAGTGAGTGAATAAGTGAGGTCTGTGAAGCTAGGCATCTAGAAGAAGAGCTTGGAAGATAGAAGGATGATAAAAAGAGGAGCTGGGAAATAGAAACATGAAAGCTGCCCACAAGGCAGGGGGGAAAAGAAAATATCTCCCCTAAATAGTGAAGACATAGGAAAGAGAGGGTCATAGGAACTGACACCGTTTGGGAAACTTTTCTTCCCTGTCCCCTTAGCCCATGCAGTCAGTCAAAGAACATAACCAAGCCTCTTTACACAGTCAGCCCACTGGCCTGCTATTTATCTCATTCTGCCCCCAACTGGGTGAGAGGAAAAGCGTGGGGTAATGGGAAGAGTTGGAATAGGATGGGAGTGAGGGGGCTGGGACAGGGCTGATCTCTCTGCTCCACTAATCTCAAAAGTTACCGTGTTATCCAGCAATTCCTAACTTCACCCGATCCCATGGACAGCTCTCTGGTGAACGGAGTTCATGGTATGAAAGAGGTAATCAGCTCTGTCCTCAGCCCCACTGCTTTGCCACTGAGAAAACTGCAAACATTTCAGAAATGAATCTTCATTCTTCCTGTCAGGGCCTATCTATTCTAATTCCCCACCCTGATCTTGGACAACTACAAAAAGGACCAATTACCCTCAGAGTTAGTCAGAGCCTCATTTGTACTCAATGAGGAATCACACACAGGCACACAACTCCTCGAACAGCACAACTGGTGCTGACTATTAACCTAGATCAATAGTCTCAACAGAAAAGGTCAAAGGTCCAATGGGCTCTGGGAACCCCAGACCACATTACTCTCCACCTTGACCAACTTGACAGACAAGCTCAAATTGCTAAGGCTGTTCCTTTCCAGTGCATTAGCAACGAACTTCAGAGCCTGATACAAACAGTTCTTTTCTCTACATTAAATGCCACCAAAGAAAAAAAGCAAATAATATAGTAAGCAAAAGAAGACGAGAATAAAGAACAAAGAGAATTAAACAAGACCGGGATTTTCACTGCTGACTCACTTTTCATAAAAGAATATACATAATTTTGTGGATTTCCTTCATAGATTTCATTTTATAGTAATTGGGGAGATCTGTGGCCCAGCCATGGCAGGGCAGTGCTAAGAAGCTATGCTCTGTAGGCTGGCATCACACAGGAGGTCTGGGTTCAATTTCTGGACCAGCCTAAAGCCTGGAACTGTAATCCCAGGGACTTGGGGAAGCTGAGGCAGGAGTATAACGAGCTTGAGGCTGGCCTGGGCAACAAATGAAGCAGGTGAGGACCAGAGGATGGCATAATGGTTACGTTGCTGAATTCCCACGTAATTGACCACAGTTCAAGTCCTGGACCTGGTGGCTTAAACTCACAGTGGGTGTGTATGCGTGCATCCCCGAGGTTCTGAGAGGAGAATAGAGGAGAAGGGATTGTGGTGTGGCCATTCCCCGAGGAGTGATTTCTCACTTCTGTCTCTCTGTCTCTCTGGCGAGCACACACGCCCTATAGCAAAAGATCTCTCTAAAATAAAAATCAGGCATGATGAGGTGTGCCTGTAATCCTAGCTGGGAAGCTGAGGCAGGAGGATCAAACAGGGAGGCCTTTCTTTTCTTTTTTTTCAGTTATTTTACTTGACTTTGTTTATTTATTTACTTATTTTAATTTGACCGGAGAAGGACAGAGTAAAAGAGAGAGAGAGAAAAAGCAAGCCACCAGGTTTGGGACTTGAACCACAGTTAGCCATGTGGGAGTCCAGCGCTCTTAACCACCATGCCACCTGCTGGCCCCACTTTTTTTTTTTTTTTTTTTTTTTTTTTTGAGATCCTTCTTTTAAAAAGAAAAAAATGGGACCAGCCAGTGACACAGCAGTAACACAATGCTCTGTGAGGCTGGCTCCAACGTGAGAAGGTCCTGGGTTTGTGCGCTAAGGCCTCCCTGTACACATCAGCTTTGCACACACATGTCCATAACCTGGGCCAGCTGAAGCTGGAGGTGGTTCATGGTGTCGGGGTCCTGTTGATGACAGTGTCTGTCTCTGTTTCTCTCTCTCCATCTCTTTTGCTCATAGAATAAATAAGTAAACCTAAAAAGAGAGAGAAAGTGAAACTTCTGAGAGATTCTCCTATATGACATGTAAAAGAAAGGAAAATAAAAAGAAAGAAAGAAAAAAAAAAAAACCAGAGCCTATTATACTTACAAACAGCTCAGAAACTCTGTAAATCTGTTTACTTTGTTGCTATAACACATCACAAATTTAGTGTCTTAAAACAATGCAAATTGAGAATCTTATAGTTCTATACTTTAAAAGTTCAACACAGGTTTCACGGTACTAAAATCAAGGTGTGGACAGAGTTGTAGTCCTTCTGGAGGCTCTGGGTGACGCTTGCTTTACTTTTTTTTTTTTTTTTTTTCTTTCTTTCTTTCTTTCTTTTTTTTTTTTTTTTTTAGAGGTTTTTGCTATAGGGCACGTACACTCACCAGACAGAGAGAGAAACAGAGAGACAGAAAGAGAGAAATCACCCCCCAGGGGGGATGGCCATGCCGCAATCCCTTCTCCTCCATTCTCCTCTCGGGATCTTTGGCACGCATGCACACGCACCTGGCGTGAGTTTTAAGCCACTGGGTCTGGGACGCGAACCGCGGTCGATTACGTGGGAGTCCAGCGACATAGCCATTACGCTAACTGCTGGTCCCCTTGCTTTACTTTTTCTATCATCCAGATGGCACTTGCATTCCTGGGCTCCTCCAGCTTCCAATCCAGCAAGGTTGCATCTCCTTTAACATTCTTTAGTCACATCTCTTTGTGAGTCTCTTTTGCCTCCCTCTTCCATTTAAGAACTGCTGTAATTACAGTGAGCCCCATCCAAATAATCCAGAATAATTCCCCTATTTAAGGTCAGCTGATTAGCAACCTAAATTCCCCTGCATCCCGAATTCCCCCTTGCCAGGTCAGCTAATATTTTTACAAGTTACAGGGATTAGGACATGGGCAAGTTTGGGTGGCTATTATTCTGTCTATCACACTTCCCCATTCCCCCTGAGGCAAAGCAGAGGACCTGCTTTCCTCTTTCCAAAGCTCCCTTTGATGCTATTTCCACTTAATTTCTCCTGTCTAAAAAGTTTCAGAAAAAGGTTTAGAACTAAAACGGTCCCAGGGAATATCCTGGGCTGTTTTAAGTAAGTACTGGGCAAGCCTGAGTTTCAACAAAAATTATATAAGCTCTTGAAAAGAAATACAAATGATGACAAGTGAGAATTTCAGTAAATAAATATCCTCTATACGCAACAATTACATTTTAAACCGTTGATACCAGTAAACACAGTATAAAACAACGCAACACAAGTACTGAACATTAGGATAGATTGATAGACTTTTTTGAAATCATTTTTAAGGGTAGTTAATTTTGTTCTTCCTTTCCACGGAAGCATAAAAAATGTATTCGATAAATATGCGACAGAAAGACAATCAATCTACTATCAAAGTGGCTAGAGAGTTTATGCCAGGCTCAGTGTGTATGCTGACATTCTGAAATAGAGAGGACTCTGGGTAACTTCCGTATTAAGAATGTCCTTGAGTTATCAGGAACAAAGAGATCCTTCTCTATTCTATACAAAGCAGCAAATAAAACATCGTAGTCTCTTAAAAACTCTACGTAAAAAAGTTTTGAAAGATTTGAAGAAAGCTTTATTCCAAACTCCAGAGCATACGACATACACACACACACAGAGACACTCAATAATCCCATTAAGAAATTGAAATAGGTTGGTCTGATGGTAGTGGGTATCAGAGCATATTAACATTAGAGTCACTAAAGTTGGTATACCACCCCCCACTGCTAAATTTGACTGGCTTTAAAACAAAAATTGAAACAGAGATGTGTACCTCCCTCATTTTCTAAGATTATTTGCTATTACAGACAAGTAGGTTAAAAAATTCTATGTAGCAATAATTTGAAAGATAAATAAAAGAAGTGGAGAAGAGATGCCCATTTATTGAAACCTACTGTGTGCGAGTATTTTACACAATTTATTTATACGTTACCTTCACCACAACCTGAAAGCTGTATGTTATAGGATCAAGAGGATGAAGGCTCGAAAACTTCACATCTAATAGGGGCATGGCTGAAATCTGAACTTGGGAATATTTACCTCTAAAATTACCCATATACAGTGACAATACGCCGACTCCTAAATTTAAAAAGTATAAAAAGTGTCTTGAGTGTCTTCATAAATATTATTTAAAATATGAGTCAATATCAGTAATATGGTTAAATGTAGGCATGGGAAAGAAGCCCTTGATTCAGTCGGTAACTAGGACTCAATTGTTCATATTACAGGTCCTTAAAGTAGTCATTTAAAGTTCCTTACTTGGTGTTTCATATGTTTTCAAACTGCTACTAAAGATGCTTGGTCAGCAGCCTTCACATTTTTTTTGGTATTTTAGTGCTTAATGCCCTGCAGTCTGGGCAGCCCAGGAAAATGCAGATGGTCCTACGGAGCACGAACGACAGGACATATGGTGTACATTCCGTTCCAGCGAAATGTACTTCTTAACCTCTGGGTGTCACTTCACCATTCTTTCATGTGGCTACTTATTTCCAAGGAAGGTTTGATTTCCCAAAACAGGGCACCAGACCCCATATTTGTTGTATGACCATTCCCACGCACAGAATGTGTGTCTGCGTATCTTGAACCAAAGGCACTTAGCACATGCTTCCCAGCACTATCACGTGCCTTTATGAATAGCTACCCCAAGATGATAAGCCTCTTGAGGGCAAACTCCACATTCGATATCTCACTCTAACTGCCATACGGAATAACAATACTATCTGTCATTCATAGCAATGTACAATCTTTAAATTGTTCTTTTTTTAAAAAAGAATTATTTTTTATTTAACTTTATTTATTCATTTATTTCATTTTTTTTTTTTTTTAATTTGACCAGAGAGGGACAGAGCGAGAGAGAAAGAGAGAGAGGGAAAGTGAGAGAGCAAGCCTCCAGGTCCAGGACTTGAACCGTGGCCAGCCATGTGGGAGTCCAGAGGCCTTAACCACCATGCCACCTGCCGGCCCCAAAATTGTTCTTTTTTTTTAAAGAAAGATTTTTTGTTATAGGGCGCATGCATTTACAGGAGAGGCAAAGAGACACAGAGACACAGAAAGCAAGGAATCACCCCTCCCCCAGGGGTATGGCCAGCCGCAATCCCTTCTCCATTTTCCTCCTGGGATCTTGGGCATGCACGCACATGTGCTGCTAGGTCCAGGACTTGAACCGTGATTGAATATGCGGGAGTCCAGTGACATAACCATTACTCCATCTGCTGGTCCCAATAAATTGTTCTTTAAGGTAAGCCTCCTAACTACATGGTGCCACAGGCTGCATCTTCCAGATGAGGCCCACAAACACTAAGCAATTAGCTAGAATCGCAAGTCAGTCGACAATGTTTTCCTTGGGGCCACGTAAGAAAAGCATTCATTCCTTGCCTTGACTGCTTTGTTATTTTCTTCCACTAAGGTTTTTATTACAAGGATCAATCCTTATTAACTTTTTTAATAAAAATCATTATTATTGAATGTTTCATATACTGATGCAAGGCACTGTTCTAAGGGCTTTACACATGTTCCCTCATTTAATCCTACTAACAAGTCTATAAGATAAATACTAGTTTATCCTCATTTTGCAGATGAGGAAACTGAGGCATAGAGAGATGAACTTGTCAAAAATCACAGGGCTGTGATAGAGAAGTAAGGTTTGAATCCAGAAAGTATGGATCCAGGGTTATGTTCTTCAACACACTATTCAGCTTAAAGAAGTCTACAAAGAGCCTTGCTTAGGACATCAGAGCAGTTGTTCAACAAGAAAAAAAAAAAGTGTCTTTGGTCCTCCCTATGTGATTTATTTGATTATATTATAAAACCTTTCTTCATGCCAATAGAACTACGTGTAAGTACTATACTAAATTTTCCTGTACTGAAGGCATATGCAATGGTTACCTTGACTGACACATAAAATACCCAAAACAAAATACCCTAAGACTTGAGGATTTTTTGTTTCATGAATTAGAGACATGAAAGGATTGCCTAGGCATCAAAAGTGCTATGTCCTCACATCTATAAGTCTTTCTGGGGGATTTTCATATTTCTTACACAAAAATGTTCTCTGTCTGAAATATTTTAACATTCACTCTGTACCTGAGCTTGAAAATGATCTAATCTTTTTTTAAAAAAATTTTTTTTTCATTTTCAACTGCTTTTTCTTCAGGCTTAGGGCAAGCATTTGTTTTCGATATCATGTTTAACACTTTTTATGCTTTTCTTTCAATTGTCTTGAAAACATGCTAGTACACATCCAAACATATTGTAAAAGATGTAAAATTCAGGGTGTGTATGCATACATCAGCAGGAGTTATGAATTATGTCTATCCCAAGCCAATATAAATTAGATTTTGAAGAACAGGCATCATAGTCAGGCAGGTCATAATAAGACATTCCATGTGAAATGTAAAAACTACCTTGAATAAATTATCCATAAGTTAACACTCTCATTAGAATGACATATTTATTATTTCTGGGTTTGTGATGTTGCTTTAATGCATTTTGACTAACTGCTCTAATGGCACATTAAGAAACCATTTCAGGCCTTTTTTTTCCCATTGGAATTTGCAGACTTTTATTTACGTTTAAACTAAAATAACATAATATTAAAAACCATCACCCACTTCCGAATGTAGAATACCATTTTCTTCTGCCCAGAAACATTTAATTAAAGCAGGATATAACTTCAGTAATTTTTTTTTTTTGCACAGAATGACTCTAAAATTAATAGTCAATTGTAGGACTGTTTAAAAATTGGGAGACTGACAATCAAAACAATCTTAAATGCTTTGTTTATGTGATGAAAAGGAGTGATCCTTTAATTCCCTCACACACACTAAACTGATTTCACAGACTTTCTGTACTAGTGTTTAACATAGTCAAGTGCTTGAGGTTATGTAAAATAAACAATCTTGAGATCTTATTGCAAATGTTTGCAATTTATGATGTAAACTGATTTGTGAAGAAAAAACAGGATCTCATGTTTTTGGCTGAAGCCAAAAAGGCATTTTTCAGAAATCAAAATAGTTCCGAAATTTGAGCACTGCATTATACCAAAGTATTACCATCTGAGGATTTAAACAGTTATAAATCCGAGAGAAAACTCAAAATAGATGTGTATTAGTTCGACTCCAAGCAAAGGCCTAGATCTTACTGGGCCTCTTGTATCAGCAGGTCCTTAACACTAAGGATGTCTTGAATATTCTTCTAATTCAGTTTTCCCGGGTCATGGATTTTGTGACTCAGAAAGACTTCTTCACATGCCACGAAAAATGGGGGTAGGGGGTGTCCTTCATTATTTCTTATGATCATTGAGTATCCACCAAAATACCATGCTTGTTGGGCCTTATTTAAATTTAAATTGAAGTCTTCTTCATGTTCCTTAAAATGGTTCAGGGAACTGGAGGTTTGGACCTCTGGTTCACACAGCCAGGCGCCTGTGCAAGTTCAGACTGCAGGGTTCTGTGTGGGAGGCTGCACCTAAAGGACCCGGGTCCAAAGCGCCAGGGGAGCGGCCTCGGCCCTGGGCGAATCTCGGGGCCCAGGCGCCACAGGAGGGGCTCCGCAGGCGCCGCGGGCACCGGGGGCCCACAGGCCGCGCGCGGCTGGAGTCCCGCGGCCCCGGCGGAGCATCTCCGGCCTTCCCCACCAATCTGTCTGCGCTGGCCTCTCCGCCTACGGCGCCCCGGCTGCGGCCCGACCCCGCGGGGCCCTGCGCACGGCCGAGCCGGCTCCCAGGGCCCGATGCGCTCCAGACAGTCCTAGGTCGCGCGGCCGCGCCCCGGGCTGGGGCCGCGCACCTGGGCGGCTGGATCCCGACGCCCGCCTGCTTTGACCTCAGGTTTCCTCCGAGTCCCGCCTCCGGGGACAGGCTGGAGGCCCAGGTCCTCCCCCAGTGACCTCGGACCTTCCTCAGGGGCCGGGGGAAATGTCCCAGCCCGCGTCGGGGACTTGGTGAGGGCTGGGAGCCTGCCCCATTCGGAACCGCAGCCCCAGCCCCGGTGGGGTCTCAGCGGAGGCCACAGGGCGGTGGCGGGCGGCGCGGCCGCTTCAGGGAGCACGCCCCCGGGGCATGTTTTTATTATAAACACTACGGATGTTCAGGACCCGGAGACTCACGAGGCCGCACGTCTGAATATGGCCCACGTCCTGCTCAGTGGCCTTGGAAAGCCAGAGAGGTACGCATCATCTCCGTCCAGGCTGAGGACGGCTTTGAACGCGAGCTTCGACCCGGGAGCGGGCCCAGCAGGGCCGGCGGGGAGCAGTGCAGCAGAACGCCGGGCTTCGTCCGGGGCCGGAGGAAGGCCCCTGGGGACAGTTGGGACACCCTCATCTTCGCAGAGGCCCTACCTCCCGCCGCCCAGCGTTGCTAGAGGCAGCGAACGAAGGCAAGGTCAGGTCTCAGGCCTGGCTAGGTGGTCTCTACCCAGCCTCTAACAGGCAGTACCTTTGGGCTTTATTCGTGTGATTTCTTCCAGAAGGACACCTGGAGAGAGGGAGAGGGAGAGCCTCGGTATTCAGGGGACTAAGATTGGGCTTTTTCTAAACACGGTTCAAACTTCCAACTTCTCCTAAATGTAACCAACGAAGAAGTTGCGTGGGTCAAAGAGGTGAACATGAGAGGTGGAGGATCCTCTCCCCAGGGCCCTGGCTCACCCCCTAGCCCCCTCCGTGGCTCTTCACCCACTCCCAAGCCAGCATCTGCCTGGCTCTGGGGAGGGTCGGCGACCAGAAACCAACAGTCCATCTCACCACATCCAGCCTAGCTGAATTTCACACCTTGTGATCCTCTAGCTTCCTGCGGAAATGCCCACCCCCGCGTCCCCCAAAAAAACTCAAGGGTGAAAATAGAGCAAAATAAAGAAGAGTCTATCTGGGGGGAAGGGGATTATTCCGCTCGGTGTTATTTTACCTATCTGGTTCCTTTATTGATTTGGTATAATCCTGTTTCTACCCTGCGTGAATAAAATTTGGAGGAGGGCGGGAAGGACCCTCTCAGCGTGTTGGCAAGAGCCGAAGCCACCCCTCTCGCTGCCCCTTGACTGCCGCACTTAGGAGCACAGGCAAGCGCTTTTCCAAATTATATTCGGTGGACAGATATGCATTCATCCAAAAGGAAGAAGGAAAGACTATCCCGGACATTTTAATAGTTAACAGGAACAAAGAAGACTGAGCCCCATCAAATGAAACAATACTATTTTCATTCACTTGATGGCAAAGTGTCTTCAATGAATAACTTGGCACTTATTTAAAAGATTTAACAGAGGTGGAACCAAAACATTTTATACTGACAAAAGTCATGAAATAACAGCATTTTCTTTTGTTTAAAATAACTTAATACACTAGAAAAAATATGGCAAATATAAATAATTTTGTTTTCATGGAGAACAAATAGTTACAAAGCTCAACCACATACCAAAGTTCAGTCAGAAGAGCTTTTCCTCTTTCTTGTAAATTAGAAGGAAAAAAAAAAGGCTTGCCAGAGAATTGGGATACAGATTTCTTAATCCAAGATATCCCAGTTTAAATAGCTACATAAATCGAAACAAACAAAAAATTACTTGAATAGATACAGCTTTGTGAGATAAAATGCAAACGTCGACAAGTCAAACATCAATTCACACATTATAGCCAAAATAAACTTTGCTCGTGTGTATCAACATATTTTACACAAACCTAGTGCCTGTATCTAGCTGGGTGTCGTTTAAGGAGAATTTAACGGGATAGAGAGGGGGAAATAAAGCACTGTTCTCAAACAGAAGGACAGGAAACCAGCAAGAGGGAGTCCAAGAAAAGGGGAGTGAACTAGCGTTGATTGAGCGCCTACTGTGTGTAGGTACATGCCACGTGCCGTACCTTCATTATTTCATTTGGTCTTGTTTGCTTTCTCTTTCCCTCACATTTTCTGCCTGTCTCTGTCATCTCGGGACAATCAGAATGTAAATGTCTTCTTCTTTCAACTTTTTGTCTTTTGTCCCCCAGGATCAAAGACGGGACAAAAAAACATGTATGAATACATATCATTTTTCAGATGCTTTGTGTATTGTTTTACATCCTGATGCTGGAAATGGAATGTGAGTGCATGTGGGATGAGGGGGGAGACACCAGCAATGGAAATACAAGTAACATGCAAACCGGAATTGACTGTCAGCAGTCCGGACAGTTCTGCCAGAGTCATTTCTCAGGGAAATCATTGTCTGTGGCATCATTTTCTGTATCACTATCACTTTTTTCTCTCCTCGTTTTTTAGACTGTCTTCCCTCTTCTTGCTCTTCCATACATGGTGGGTTTTAACTCAAAGCATCTGATTCAACGTAAAAGGAGGCCCGCCTCTCTTATCAAATTTTTCGTATTAAAGTGAACTTCGCAGAAAAAGGTCAGTTTCAAAACCTGTGAACTTCCCAGCTGCGCACTTTTTCATCTTAATTCTTTAAATAAGTATACCTCTTTCTTGTGTTTTGCCTTCTTAGCTAGCCCATTAAAAAAAAAAAGACATTTAACTTGGTAACTCTTCCTCATTCTCTCGAGATTCGTCCAGGTTTTTTTTTTTCCATTTTTTAATGTATAAAATACTTTCATGTTTAAAATTTGTTTTGCTCCTTGGTTCTCTCTCTGATTTCAGCTTCTGCCAAATAGCAATGAGAAATAAGTTCCCTTCTCTTTTTCCCCTCTAGTCTTTTCTATTCTTTTTTCATTTTTTTTTAATCGTTCCTATGCAAGAGTCCATCACTGCGGCTTTGCTGTGAGCCACACTCCGCTGTCCCAGCACTCCCTCGTCCAGTGTCTCTCCAGACTTCCCCAAACCCGCTCCTACAAAGCCGAATTTTAGGCCCTTGGGTCGGAGAATGGGCAGAAGTCACGGACCTGGTGCGCTTCGTGGGATCCCAGTCCCGCGCAGAGTCCGGCCCTCTGAGTCCGGGCTGCAGAAGGGACAAGGGGCTGTCAGAGGGGTGGAAAGAGGGCCGGCTCCGAGTCCGAGTCCGGAGGGGCAACGGAGAAGCAGCGGGGCGCGAGGGCGTGCAGGCTGAGCGCCGCGCGGAGGGCGCAACGTTGGCACTGACGCTGGCGTTGGCGTCACAGACCCAAGGCGGCCGCGTGCTTTTTGGCTTTCAGTCTAAGATCCGCAATGCTGGAGTTCTTGCTGGTGGTCTTGGCGGCGGCGGCAGCCGCCACTACTGAGGCTGCAGAGGCCGAGTCCGCGGCCAGCGTGGCAAGCGGCAGTCCGAAGGGCGGCGCCGGGAACATCATGTAGGGCGCGTGCGCGGCCAGGTGCGGGTGCAGGTGGTGGTGCGCGTGCGCCACGGCGCTGTCCAGCTGCAGCTGCGCCTGAACCTGAAAGGACAAGGGCGTCACGTTGCAATGACTATCCTAGGGTGACAACAGAATAGAAACAGAGCATTAACGGCGTCCAGCTTGTCCGGGGAGGGAATAGGGAGAGGGACTGGGAGGGGTTGTTTGCGCATCTTATCGAAGAGTAACCTTCTCAGCCTGTTGCTGAAACTAGGGCGTCACAAAGATACTCCAGTGCCCCTGGGTCTCTGCAACTCTTTCAGCGTGTGCTTATTTCCCTGGGCACTGAGAACCCCCATCCGCAGGAATGTGGGCACATTGCTATTGTGCTAAAGGATCACCTCTTTCAAAATAACAATGGTGTGTTGGGAAGACTGGGCTTGGGGGGCTGTTTCTCTCCTCTCCTGATGCTGCCATACACCTTGTACTCCATTACTAAAACACTTAAGCGCTAACAAGCAAACCACAAAAGTTTTTTCATGTCACTTAGGGAAGTTATTGCATCTTCATCACACTTGACACAAAACTGTGAGACAGTACTTCTATTGATCACTATCTTAAGAATTACCTGGGGATCTTGTTCTGAATGCAGATTCTTACTCAAAATCTACTGAGATTCTGAATTTTTAACAATCTCCCAGGTGGCGCTGATGCTGCTGGCTAGAAGAAGACTTGCTGAGTAGTAAGAGTCTCTTTTCAAGGTGCCCCCTCCCTCTTTGTCCAGTCATTTTCTTGTTTCAAAAGAACTAAGATCTCCCTAGCATGAACTCTCACTACATGACACACAGGTGTCTCCCCAGTCCAGAGCGCTGGTGACTGAGAGCTAGTTCATGACATCATAGCCATGCTGGGCAGGGTCTTGGCTGAGGATGGAGAAGGTCAGGAGCTGGTTGGGAAAGGATTTCGCCCTCAGGCTCGGAGAGCGGGGAGTTCAGAGCACTGGGATTTCCGAGGATTAAATCATTGCTGCAGGCTGTCCTTTTAAAATGTAGTCTTAAAGGTTTCTTTATGGCTGAGAAAGGGATTGCAAAGGCAGGGCAGCCCTGGGAAGACCAAGGCTTCCCTCTCTTCCAGAGATAAAGCTTTGTTGGCAGAGACAGCTTTAAAAAAACAAGTCTGAGTTGGGAGTACTTGTATTTATTTTTCATCTGTCAGAGACATTTAATGTGACTAAAAGGAAAAATACCTAGAAAACTATTTAGAGGTTTGCTTTAGAAACACTTTAGGGCTAACCTCTGTGTTGTATCTGACAAAATTTTAATCAAAAGGCTTTTCCTTCCTCTTCCCAAGTGCAATCTTTAGTGCATTTTTAAGGGACCAGTTCCTGCCCTCAGGCCCCTTGCAGAGTTCCCAGAAGAGCAGAACCAATGAGGCATTCAAGTTTTTTAGAGCATATGGGTTTTTAAAAGGGACTGGGTCCATCATATTATCTCGAAATAGATTTTCCAGCTGCATGAACACCTACATTGGGTCTCAGGGACAGGGTATGTTCAAGGGTTTAAGCAAGTATCCAGGTCTTTTTACATTTAAAAATAGTTTGAAATGAGGCTGTACTTGCCTGCTGAAATGGCATCCTTAAAGCACCTACGTTGACATAGGGTGCAACTCTACAAGCTTCAAACTGGCTGGCAGCTCCTATGAGGACACCTTGAAAAACATAGGGAAACAAAATACAGTGAGATGAGGTTAATATTTTCATCATTGTTTTTCAGAGTTCCAAGTGGTACCAAGATGAATCTAATTTATTTGGAATTGGACTGTCACCTTTCTTAACTGCTACCATAATTAAAATAGAAGTAATTTACTCTCAAACTTCAAGACTCTGAAGTCAAAGACCATTGTCATTTCTGCAGACTTTTTGTCTTTGTGATAAAAAACCTCTACTTCTCGATTTATAATATCAAAGATTCCTTATATGAAAAGCATACCTTTATGAAGTTGATTTTCTTGTTTTCGACATTTCGCTCTTCGATTCTGAAACCAAACCTACAAGTTGGAAAGGGGGAAAAAAGTTTGCATGTAGGACTCAAAAAAGTTTAGTGTTTTTTTTTTTTTTTTTAATTATAAGAATATAATGAGAAAAGAGTAGGGTTTTAGGCCAGGACTGAGAGATTGGCAAGTGATCTTTGAATTATATAAAACAGACTCAGTTGTCAAAGTTAAAAATATAAATGAACTACAGAAATAAAACTATAGATTTCATCGACTTTTGCAAGGTAATTTGTTTCTTGATAAATTACTACTGGTCCTGGTTTCATCTTTCCACATAACAGACTCTTCAAGGCCTAAAACCCTCCCTGGTACCTGCTACCAGTGGGATAATGGGTTTTGATGTTTGCCCAGTTAAGACCTGAGAAGAACGTGCTCATTAATAGTCTGTAATATTAATTAGCTTCATCTTAAAGAATAAACATACACCAACACAAGTAATGGCTTTTTTTTTGGGGGGGAGGAAATTGTAAGGAGGGAGGTGTGAGGTAATTAGTGCCATAAAAGCCTCACTACAAAGAAGTTTAGAATTTCTCTGTTCCTCTGTGCAGCAGAGTGTAACACAGTAGCAGAATAATTGTGCCATTATCATGATAATCTAATTTGCTTCTATAGAAAAAGCTGCTGCTTGCAGTTAAGATAGTAGCATCTAGAAAATAGCCCTGAAACTTAAATAAAAGTATTTAAAAAATAAAGACCAACACTAAGTTCACTTCTTTAGAGAAAGAAAGAACACTCCTTGAAAAGAGATGGGATATGAATCAAGTAGCTCTTGGATACTATCCTCTCCTGGATATTACATTCTCATACAAACTTGCCAACTTTTAGAGGCAGAATAACTGCTGTTTTACAAGTCACATAGTTTTCTTTTACACTCTAGTTCCAATAACACAGCATATTGATTGAGTCACAAATTAATGCTTATAAAAACTCATGAAAGTAAAATCTTGCTTCAGAGCTTTTTTTTCTGGTATATTTCGAAAGCAATGTCATAGTCGATGTAAATCTTCAAAAATTCCCCTGCTATTTAGTATAATAGGAGGGTGGATTTTGTGCCAGGGTGGCATCCTTTGTGTAATTCTCATGGCCTGAGGCTTCTTGCCTCTTTTTTTTTTTTTTTTTTCCTGTACAAGAGTTGGAATTGAGATACTAATACTCATAACTGTAATAATTATCATCATGTTTTTAAGAGGTTGCTGGGCCTCTAGAGATCTCAGAGCACAGAGCAAAGCAGAAGAGGCTTAAAAAGAAAGGTTCTGCTGTTGAAGCTGTGATGACCAAGGCTGCCTATTATTACTTTTCTTCTTCAATGTGACTGCTCTGGTTTTTTTCTTTCCTGATCCTATTACAAGATGCGGGGAAGCCCCATAAGAATTGCGCAGAGTTCGCTACAGATGGTGGTCTCTGCGCCCAGAGACCAAGGGAGTATCTGTTACAGGGGTACTTTGTAACAGCTGCAGATGTTCGGGCCTAAAACTGCTCCATGTGTTCAAACAAATAATGACCATCATTTTCTCCTATTTTATTATTTGAGCGGAAATACTCCAAAACATTTAAATTTGTTCTCCATAAACTGGAAGGATAGGTATGCATATAATTCTCCCTCCCCCCCCCAAAAAAAAAAGACCCCCAAGCCTACTTATGCTATTACATTCACCTCCACAACCAATAAAGAAAATCTGCTTCAACCTAACTTCATCGGGTGGGGCATTTGCTGAGGGTCAGACTTAGGAAATGCCAATAATAAGATCTATGTTTTTTTTTTTTTAGTTGAGTTTCTGTACATTCAGGTTCATTGCCCTAGTTAAGCAAACGAACAAAGAGTGACTAAAATGTATTTATCAGTTCCACTGTTTCACACACAGTTGAGATCTAATGCTTACGGCAGACTGTAAATTTCTGCACTTAACAGTTGCTAATTTTCTTTATAGTCTGCTCATCTATAAACCTAATTGGCATATCCGCTTGGCAAACCTAGACCCCAAAACAGACCCTAAATGGAACCCAATTGAGGCAAACAAAATCCTCATTGTAACTTTTAAGGCATCCAGAGATAAAACGTTTTCTGTGGGATCTTTTTTAAGGCTTATAAAAGTAGGCCCATTAGGATTAAGCCACATTAAAGCTAGCACTAGGCGAGGGGGGTGTGGTTTATGGAAACTCTGGGAGTAAGCCCAGCACAGCTTTCTTCTGCTGGGAACATATGTTGGGATGAGGGAAAAGGCTCTAGGATTAAGATCTACTTTGGAAAATAAGACTTCTAGTAAAGATATCCCTTGCCTTCTCAGATCACACCAGACATCTGAACAGCAAACAATGTTGTGCATCTGAAGTCACCTCTCTAACCCCAGGAATATCCCTTCCCCGCTCTCTGGGCTCAGCCTAGACCTTCTCAAAGCCGGGTACCTGTACTCGAGCCTCCGACAACCCCAGCCGCTGGCTCAGCTCCTCGCGCATGAAGGCATCTGGATAGTGGGTCTCGTCAAAAAGCCTCTCCAGCTCGTTGAGTTGTTCCAGGGTGAAATTGGTCCGACTTCGCCTCTGCTTAATTTTGGTCTGGCCTTCGTCCTCCATCCCCTTTGCATCCTCTTTGCGATCCTTCAGCTCCGGGGACACTGGAGGGGGCACCACGCACAGGGCCACACATTCGTCCACAAGCGCACACACCAACACACGCGCGCGCGCGCGCGCACACACACACACACACACACACGGACAAAAACAGCACGCAAATCCCGTTACCAAATTTGTGTCAAAGAACGGTAGAGGGTTCTTCCTTCTGGTGAAATCCCCTTCCACCCTAAGGCCCTGCCCAGAGGAAGAGGATCCTGGAGACTTGCAAAGGTCAAGTCTGGGTGGCTGCCCCTTGGCTGGGTGAGCGTTCAACCATCCATCTCGGCCTCTCTGGCCTTAGCTCACGGCCTCACCTCCTCGGTCCCTTGCCCTCTCCTGCGAGCACCACATGCATGCCACTCACCCTTCCCCGCACTCATTCTGTCCCACGCGCTCACAGAAAGAAAAAGCGCCACGCTGGGCCTCTCACAGAGCGCGGAGTCGGCGGGAGGGCTCCGCGAGGCCACGCACCAGCCTCTCCCACCCGCCATTCCCAGAGGGCTGGCGGGTTCTCAAGCCAGCTCTCGCGGCTGCTGGCTCTCTGCCTCCGGCAAACTTACTGTTCTAATTTAGGAACAATTGGGTCGAAGGGTCGCAGCCAGAGAACAAGACCCGGGTGCTACGTGGCACAGCGAACCGCATTCCGGGTGCCCGGTGTTGCTCAAGAGCTCGGACCAGACCCTGACAAAGGTCCCACGGGCAGCCAGGCACTGCTGGTCCTCTTCCCTGCTGGACCAAGGTCGCACGAGCACAGTCGCCCACGCCATGTTGGCGGCCTGGAGGGCTCGCCTCCCACACCCGGCCAGAAGGCAAGAGGCGGAAAACCAGCCTCAAGTGACCTGCAAAACCGACCACTGCTTCTCTTCTCTCCTCCCTCCCAGGTGAAAAGAGACTCGACCCCAAACGCTTAAACCCACAGAGATCAACAGGTTCACGCGGAACATTCGCGGTCCTCTGTTTCTATTGGTTGCTCAAAGCCTTTTCATGCATCCAGCAGCTCGGATGTTTAATAAAATATGCATTTTTTTCTGCACTGGGTTTGCACGCATCCGTTGCTACTTTCCTGTCCTCTTCCCTTTAAAGACACAAGCTCTGCGTAGTGGGAGCATACAGACTCATCCGAGGCGGATGAAAACAGATATATGCGTATATTTTCATATAATGAAACTACAGTCAAGGGTGATCAGGGGAGCCAGTATTAATACAAGATCTTCCTGGAACCTTAATGCCCGTTCTTAAGATGTGAAACCTGAGTTTGGATTGTCAAGGATTTGCAGTTCTTCCCAGCCCAGGATCCTGATCAGCATCAGTATTAAAAATCATTTCCAGAAGTCCCAATCTGGAGAGAAATGAATACCTACCCTGGCCATGGAAATCAACAATCCTAAGGAACTGTGACTATCAGAGGATCAGAGCTAGAACCTCACCTTCTAGGGCGCTGACGCCCCCAAGGGCCTGGAATTGTGGATCTCTCGCCCAGAAAGCTGCACAGGGCCCCCTAACATCACTTTCCAAATTTCATCACTTCCCAAATGTAGGAGGACCTAGTGTCAGGTCCTGGGGAGGAAGAACCGCTAGGTCTCAGCCCAGCCTGCCATTCTGCCTGCTAAAACGTAATCCGTTCCCGCATTTCTAGTTTTCTGAGTTCGTTTTGTGAACATTTATCCTCCCTTCAGGAAGGAAGTGGATGACATTACAGCAAATACTAGGGGCCACATTTAATAGGAAAATATTTTCACTGATGTCGTAGTGAAATTTAAATATGAAAACACACCCTTCAGATTCTGCCAAAGGGGTGAGGGAAGGCTTTGTCTACTTGTCATCCACATAGTCCCCTGCCCTCAAAGTTTTAGAGCTTCAAAGAGAAAGATGTCCTAATTTCGAGTTGATTAATAGACTTAATATAATCTCTATTTTGCCCCCAAATTTCCACTTAACGGCCTAACCAGGAACAGACCGTGTTATAAACAACTTAATTGCTTGCTTAAATATGTGATTCTACGCATGCCACATATTTTCTTAATTGGAAAAATATGGCAGTACACCAGTTACTGCAGGCACCAAGTGCTAAATTAATTTTATTGTTGAACTCCTTTGAGTTGGTACAGGACGCTCCGCCATTTAGATCAAGCCCGTTTCCCTAGCATTTCGCTGGCACCACAGGCTTTTCCTCCAGACTAGAGTGCTGGATAACTCGAAGCAGTAAAGGGTTTGTGTAAATCTCGGAAAAACGACTCCCTCCAAAGAAACCTAGACGCCTCGCCCCGAAGCAGCAGCGTAGCCGGGACCTGAGCTCGCCTGGGCTTCGTTTACCTTCATAGCTCAGAGAATGGGAAGTTTGGGCCGCCAAGATCAAGACATGCAGGGTCTTTGCGGAGTTGCAGGGGTCCTAGCGGCCGCCCCAAACCCGGGGGCGACCTGAGGGTGAAGCTTCCCTTTCTCTCTTTCTCCCTCTCTCAGGCCTAGAGAAGAGGCTCCTGCAACCTCGGCGGCTGATGCTGGCCTGAGACGGCCGCGGGGTCCAGCCCCTGCCAGCGCCCGCTCGCGAAGCCTGCGGCGCGAACTTCCACGTCCGCCCGCGGGCCGTCCGGGTGGCCGGCCCATCCTCCGGCTGCAGAAAAACGCATTTCGGTGACATGGAGCGTCTGGGAAGGGATCGCAAACCCCACACGCCCTCACGCCCCGAGGTCCTCACCCACGACTGTGCACACCACCGGAATCCCACCCCTCCAAAATCACGCTAGCTTCCAGAGCTGGGGTCCAGGGCCCTCTCGGTCCTACCCCGCCTCCTCCCCGCTGGGCCTCGGGGTCCTCTCCCGCCCGAGAGGAGTCGGGAAGGCGGGAAGGGGAACCGCGGCCGGGGTTCGGGCCGTTACCCTCCGTAAGCCGCGGGCTGCCCGGCTCCCTGCTTCTCTCGGCGGCGCCCATGTCCAGCTCCCGGACGGGAGAGCGCCCTCCTCCAGATCCTCCGCCTGCTCCTCCTCCTCCTGCACCTCCTCCGCCTCCTCCGCCTCCGCCTCCGCCTCCTCCTCCGCCGCCGCCTCCGCCGGCCGCCCGGACTGCCGGGCTGCTGCGGTCGTCGCGGCCCGGCTCGCCGCAGCCGCTCGGCTCCTTGGCCCCGCGCAGCGGCCCGCTCTCCAGCACTTCCCGGTACGTGATCGCCTCCTTCTTCTCCTTTACTTTCTGGTCAAAAGACTTGGAGACGAACGCCGTAAGTTCTTCCATCGCCGCCGCCGCCGCCCGTCAGCCCCGCGCTCAACCTCTCCCAGCCGAGCCCCGCTCTTTTTTTCCTTCTTCTTTTTTTACTGCTCCAGCCCCCCCAATAATAACACATCAATGGGACAGGGGGGTGGGGGGGAGAGGGAGGAGAAGGAAGAAGAAGGAGAAGAAAAAGAGAAGAAAGAAGAGGAGGAGAAGTAGAAGGAGAAAAAGAAGTAAGAAGAAGAGGAGGAGGAGGAGGAGGAAGAGGAGGAGGGAGGGGAGGAGGAGGAGAGGAGGGGCGGGGGCTGCCGGAGGGAAATGGGAGCCGAGGCTTCCCTGCCGGAGCGCGCTTGTTCAATGTTAAGATCTTTGACAATTCTTCCTGCGGAGAGTTCAGATCTGATAGCCACGCTGCGCTTGAAGTCTCAGTATTTATACTTCCTACAGGCGGCCCCTTGTTCTGAGTAAATTACCTCCCCTCGCAACTCGGAGTGAGCCCCTGCCCGGGTAGCAGCCGCGCCACTACCTGGGGGAGGAGGAGGAGGAGAGAGAGAGAGAAAGAGAGAGAGAAAAGGAGAGAGACTGCGAGAGAGAGAGAGAGAGAGATTGATGGAGGCTGGGGCCCGGGCGGGCTGGAGTGGGAGGGCAGCGCTGGGGGACCTGCGGGGGCGGGGAGAGGAGGCAGGTCCCCGGCCGTCCGGCTTTTCGGATGGCCTCGGCCGCCTGTGCTCTTGGCCATTAATCCAAGATTGACAAGACTCCCTAATTAATTTAATTAGGCGTGGATTTCGCGTTGGTGTCACGACTTAGTTAAACACTGGGGAGCTGGATGGACTCCGCGGGGGCGGGGCCAAGAGGAAACTGACAAGTGCGCGGCTCCCGGAGTCACTCGGGTATCCTGACGCCGCAGCCGACCCTCCAGCTCGCCCCGCGTCAGGGGCTCGCGCAACTGCTGGACCCTGCATCGCTGCCCCGCATCCCTGCCCCGCACGGTCCACAGGCCCCGCACCGCAATCCTACATCCAGACCCTTCGCAACCTGATTCTGCACATCCACCCGTCTACCCCTGCTGTCCCCTCTCCGCAGCTCCACCGCTCCGCTGCATCCAGACTTCGTATTTCCTGCCCAGACTCCGGGTTCGCTGAAGCTATTCCGACCCGCGCGGCTCCTTTTAGATTTCCAGACCGGGGCTAAGCTGAGCCCAGGTCTTCACCGAGCTCCTTGCCCCGGTCGGTGTAATTCAGCCCACGATTCGCGTCCTGGAGAGTCTAAGCCTACTCCTCTGTTCAAAGGGACCGGTCGATTTAACAAGTTTCCCGAGCAGCTGTTCCCTGACAGATCCCATTTTAAAGTGTTTCCTTAGCGCCTGGTCAAGGACAACTCGACTTCGTTTCCTCTCTGGGATCTCAGGACTCTTACCCTTCTCCCTGACAACTAATTCCCTGTACCTGAAACCCCCCACGATGAAACACCGGAGTGGTTTAGATCACTTAACATTCTGGCTGATTTCCTAATTCCGAAAAACAACAAATTTTCCCTTTTCGAGTTTGACAAAACATCGACCTTAAGTTTGTGCCTCATTTTACTAATATCATGTCCAGAAAGATAAGCTCGCCTGGAGAAAAGGTCTCTTTCTCCCCTTCACCCCTGTACAATTTAAAAGTCCATTTCTGGACTATTTACATCGAAATGGGTTGTTATATGTAAGGGACATGTTCCTGAGTCATTTGTCTGTGTTGTGCAGGACAGGGCGTGCTGTGATAAGTGTAGCTATACAAATATATGCTCACAAAAGACAATTTACATGTAGAAAGTTATATTTACTTGAATGTGTAAACAGACCTTTTTAAGTGTAGTTTTGGGGACTTTTCCAAATAATCTCAATATCAACGCAGATTTCTTAATGTTATAAAGGTAACTGGTTCATTATCTTGGATCTCATACCCTCATATTCTTAGTAAGAAAAGCAATTACAGAACATTAATATTAATATCTTCCACCCATCGGGTAAAGCATCAAAACAAAGTTAGCAGATAATTTAAGAAGTTCCATCAAAAGAACCTGAACCATTTGTAAAAAGAGAACGCAACATAACTTGATATATTAGTGTTTCTTGAATATATGCAAATAGAAGCTATATATAACTTTATGATATATTACAATAGTCAGATTAAAATGTTCACATTTGGTGAATTTAAAGACAGAAGAAATCATGCATTTTAAAAATGTTGCTTTGTCTTTTTTCCTCATGAATTCTGAAATTTATCTTTTTAAAACATTTTATTTTTTGCAATTTTTTGGAGAAACAATTTCAATCTTTACATTTTCAGTAGCAATAACTTTTTAGGTATTTATGAATTATATGCATATTTAGTTTGGTTTTTATGATACCAGAAGAAAAGACTCAAATACTCAAACTTGCTTGAGCTGCTGTCTGTAACCACTTTATGACAGTAACAGAAGAGAGTGGTCATAAAACTTCAGTCCTTATGAAAATCCGATTTTATGATTATTTAGAATGACCAGTAATGGGGTCCTCGAAATGGATATGGCACTCAAAGAGGTCTCAAACTGAAATGTTAAATATGTATTCACAAACAGCTCCAAAATAACCACTATTAGAAGTCTGATAACGGATCTGGAGAACCAGCAGCTACTTCTTTGTCCTTTCAAGTACATGCCTTTTAAGCCTGAACTCATACTCTATCTACTGAACTTGATGACCACTTTAAAGGTAATCGGAAAGCTCACACAACTCTCATGTAATTCAGACTGATAGCTTTCCCCATGATCTCAGTTTATTGGCTCGTTGTATATTTAGGAAGAACGGTGTTGATATCAGACCAAGCTAGAGCAATCTGCAGTCTCCCCATGGATTCCCACCGGCCTAAGCAAAGTTTAATTTTTAAACATCCAAAGTTTAAAACCATATATTCATAAATACTCACTAATTTATGGTAATGTTGTTTCATCAAATAGTTAATATTTTCCAGATTCAGGACTTTGCAAACATGTAGTTTTGACAAAAAGCATTGTAAGTAAAGTTCAGCTGACAGCCTGTAGACAGATAGACAAGTTCCAGTAAAATTCAGGACTCCAAGGGTGGCCCAGTTCTTTATTATTTAAAATAATGTAGTAGGGTAGTTAGGATTTTTTTTAAAAAATTATTTATTCCATTTTGTTTATTTTTCTTTTTCAATTTGACCAGAGAGAGACAGAGAGATAGAGACAGAGAGAAGGACAGTGAGGAAACAAGCCACCAGGTCCAGGACTCAAACCACAGTCAGCCATGTGGGAGTTCAACACCTTAACCACCATGCCACCTGCCGGCCCCAGTTAAGTTTTTTTTTTTTTTTAATTATTTTATTTAACTTCAATTTATTTGAATTTGACCAGAGACTGAGAGAGAGTAAGAAAGCCACCAGGTCCGGGACTTGAACCTCAGCCGACCATGTGAGAGTCCAGTGTCCTCAAGCACCACGCCACCTGCCAGTCCGATAGTTAAGTTTTGAAAGATCCCTCAAAACTAGCTACGTAAGATACGAGAAATATGTTGTGGGAGTGGTTTTCACCATCTGAAATGTCTGAAAAACTGCTGTGTAGTAAACTAGCAATTGTCTCTGAGTTGACCCAAACCAAGACCAAGAGTTTATTCACCTCCGTAGCTTTACTTATAAGTACAAAATAAGAAAAAAAATGATTTTCATGCAAGGGAAACATAAATAATGTAGCATGGAGTTAAAATACTGAGTTGCTTTAATTTCTATTGGCTTAAATTAAAAAAAAAATCCCTATAAATTTAATTTATTTTTCAGGGAAAAACCTCCTCTCCTGCCTCGGGCAGCTTTATCTTATTCCTCAACCAACCAGTTACTTCAATCTGAGAAACTAATTTGCACCCAACCTGTGAGTGGCTTCACCTTCGGGGCAGAAAAAACACTGACTTTTAATGCTTTTTTCTTTTTCGGCAAATTAATCATTACAATTTAATCACACACGACTCTATACAGACACATTCCCCTGATTTATTATTGTTTGGCAAGTTTCCCCCTCCCCCCAGTAGGAGATCACCAATTTTGCTACGTGTGGGTGTTTTAAACATAATTTCCTAAGATGCAGATTTTTGTACTGATTATCTATGGCGATAACGATTACCAAGGCAGTAACATACTCCAATCCCACCTTTACTGCTTCCTGAGAACAAGAAAATCAAATTAAACAAGCACGCAAAACAAACACCAAACAAAAAATTGGCGGCGTGACAATCCACTCTCTCGGTATTCCTGTCGCCTGGCAGGCTCTATCGATTCGCTCGAAAGCTCGGCTGACGCTGTCTGGCGCTGGAACCAGGAAGGCGCTGAGCTTAAACTGAAGCAAGTTCGGAGGACGCTGGCGGCGCCCTGATCTGGACGCACGTTTCCAGATCCGCGGCGCTTGCACGTCAACGAGAAGTGTGTGAGCGAAGGTCCAGACCCAGGTGATGCCCGCGTCCAGGCCCTGCAAGGCGGCGCCCGTGGCTACGGGGTTGCGAGGCCCTGCTCGAGCGTGCGGCGGCGTGGGGCCTGCCGCGGTCTGTGGCTGGGAGTGGGCCCAGGGGTGGGCGGTGGCCCGGCGGCGTGCAGAGCGACACCGTGCGCATGCGCCCCGCACCTGCGAGGTTCCCGAGTCTCTGGGTCAAGGTTGGGGATTGTGGGGTGGTGGGCGGCCGCAGGCCTTGAGCTTGACGCTGTCTGAAGGTGGTGGGGGAGGCTTAGCTTATTTCCCCCGCTCGCGGGCTCTGGTCTGTGATCCCCGCGTTCATGGGCGCTTCCTCGCTAGCTCTAGGTAGGAAGAAGCAACAGGGAGGCTGCATCCTGACCCGTTCTGCTGCCTATACCTTAGATCCACATTCCTTCTGACTCTGCGTGACCCTTGCCGACTCACACATCTCGCTGAGATGGTGCAGGGTGAAATAGACCTTGCTGTCTTGAAATATACTCGCCTTAAACACTGTATGTTCCCTTCTGTCTGGACTGGTAGCCATGTGACCAAGCATATGACTACCCTTAAACTCTGTTTACTTTTGTGGGAGGTAATAATGCACCATAAGGCATGCTGTCTGCTGTTGATTTTAGGTTCATCTCCACTAATTTTTCTCTCAGAGATTGTGTGTGTTTAAAACGCACACCAGAAACCTAAACAAGTTTCGTTTTTGTTTTTGTTTTTGCCTTTTGTTTTTGTTTGTATTTCCAGAATTAGCAGTAACCCAGTTGGGTTTTACCTAACTATTAGATAATTAAATAAAAACAAACATCTTGTGTTGTCACAGAAAGTACTTAAGTTGTCATCTTTGAACTTGGACATAAAAACTCTAAGCGAAGGAGATAGGTATGCAGAGTTCTCAGGTGTAAGGATTGGAGTAGATGTGACAACCTTGTGGGGAAACCAGGTATCCTTTGAGAGCCTCTCTCACCTACAGATACTCACTTTCTTTGCATGCAAAGGAGATTTCTTGCTTAGCGGTTAGCACCTAATACTGTATGTGACTAAAGAAGGTGAAATATGTGCGAAACTGAAAAAGACAAGGCAGATGACATCTTTCTGTTTATTGACCTTACCAACTCAACCAGACTTGCATGTAGAGTTGCATTAGACATTGAAAAACTTATACAATAGGGTTGTTGTAGTAGATCTGTACATGTCATTTCTGCTTTCCTTTTCAAACTACTGGGGAGAAAAACATGATAGATAATGCTTAGTTTAAAAAAGAGAAAGACACGAACTTAAAGATTTTTAGTGCGATGGGAAGTGTTTTAACGGAATTTTTCTCTTTTGAGTTTTACTTTGTTGAACTCAATTTTTCCTCTATTCTTTTAATGCCCTTGTTTGGTTCTTTACTTGTTTGTGAATTCTTTTGTATGCTAAATAGTTTTCACTGGGCCAGCTGGGTGGCATGGTGGTTATGGTAGCTGGACCCCACATAGCCAACTTCTTTGTTTAAGTCCCAGATCTGGTGTATTGAAAAACATGCGAGGCAGGTAGGTGCAGGTGTCCCAAATCCCTAGAGGAGAAAGGAGCAAAAGGAATTGTGGGCATGGCCATCCCCCCTGGGGTGGTGATTTCTCACTTTCCCTCTCTCTCTGTCTCTCTTGGAGAGCTTACAAGCCCTGTAGCAAAAAAAAAAAAAAAAAAAAAAAAGGGTTTCCCCATTTATATTTTTGTCTACCTCTTTGAGGTAATTTTCCCAATCAGATTTTTCAAATTTTTATTTTTTGGGGCCTTGTATCCAGGATTGAAAAGATAGTAATTATGGATATACTAATAAATGAGTAGTGGCAAAGTAAATTTTTTTCTTTTCTTGGAGAGGTTTTTGCTATAGGGTGCATGTGCTTGCCAGACAGACAGAGAGAGACAGAGAGACAGAAAACAAGAAATCACCCCCCCAGGGGGGATGGCCACGCTGCAATCCCTTCTCCTCCATTCTCTCGGGATCTTGGGCACACACGCACATGCGCCCGGCGTGAGTTTTAAGCCACTGGGTCCAGGACGTGAACCGCGGTCGACTACATGGGAGTCCATTGACAGAGCCATTATGCTAACTACTGGTCCCATAATTAAAAAAAAATATTTAATTTTATTTGTTATTATCATTATTTTTATTTAACCTGAGAGAGAGAGAGAGAGAGGAAAGAGAGAGAGAGTGGGAAAGTGAGAAAGCAAGCCACCAGGTTTGGGACCTGAAGTGTAGCTCGCCATGTGGGAGTCTAGCACCTTAACCACCATGCCACCTGCTGGCCCCAGTGGCAAAGTAATTGTAAGCTCTCATGTACTCTAGATTGCCTTTTTTTTTTTTTTTTTTTTAAGATAACTGCTTCTGAACTCTTACTTACAACTCTTACTTATAAGCTTCCTGTCTCTCTGTCTCTCTCTGTCTGTCTGGTGAGCACACGCGCCCTATAGCAAAAACCTCTCCAAAAAAAAAATAGAATTATTTATTTTAACTTTATTTGTTTTAGTTTGATTGGAGAAGGAGAGTGAGAGAGAGGGAAAGTGAGAATGCAAACCACCAGGTCTGGTACTTGAATCCTGATCGGCCAGGTGGAGTCCAGTGCCCTTAATCAACACACCACTTGCTGGGTCTTAGAGTAGCCACATTTTGGCTTCACATCTTCATTTAGCTACCTGAACCTTACAATAAGATGTTTTTCTAAATTGTCCTACTATAGTCATTACCTGTCATGGCTTCCGTTCTGAAGTGGGAGTGCTTGAGTGAATTTGCAACCGTGAAGCTGTAACCAAGAAGAACTAGAATGAGTACAGAATACCAAGAGCTGTAGAAGTTCCGTCCTTGCGTTGCTTCTTCTGCTACAGATAGATTGAGAATTGTTAGCTTGTGGGACTCCTAAACAGTCCATACTCAATTCGTCATTGCCCTGATTGGAATGAGCTATTAATGTGTCTCCATGCACTGCACCTTATTAGTGAAGTATTAGGAGTTCTCCCCTACCAGTAGTGTCTAATGTTAATTGATCACCATAACTTGAAAAAGCAAGTATATTTATATGTGAATGATATCATGGAACTCTAGGCATAGGGACCAACCCCAAACCCAGTGGTTAAGGGAGCTGGATACCATACAGTCAACTGCAATTTGAGTCCTGGCCCTGCGGCCTGAAAAAAACACCAGATGCGTGTGTGTCCGTGCCTAAATCTTGATGGGATGGAGATGCGGAGAAGGGATTGGGGTGCGACCATGCACTACTGGGGCATGCTCTCTCCCTCTCCCTGTCTCTGTTTCTCTCTCTGGTGAATTACATATACCCTTTGGCTATTAATTAAAAAAGAGAGAGAGAGGGACCAGCAGTTAGCATAATGGCTATGTCGCTGGACTCCGATGTAGTCGACCACAGTTCGAGTCCTGGACCCAGTGGCTTAAACTCACACCGGGCGCGTGTGCGTGCGTGCCCAAGATCCCGAGAGGAGAATGGAGAAGGGATTGCGGCGTGGCCATCCCCCCTGGGGGGTGATTTCTCGCTTTCTGTCTCTCTGTCTCTGTCTGTCTGGCGAGTGCACGCGCCCTATAGCAAAAACCTCTCCAAAAAGAGAGAGAGAGAGAGAGAGAGAGAGAGAGAGAGAACATAAACCTAGGTGTAAATGTATGTCTAGGGTAGTTAATAGGAGTAAAGTACCGGTTTTACAGAGAGGACAGTTACGGAATATATCTCAGATTCCTTGTTAGTGTTTACTTCCTTTTCTTCTTTTTTTTGTTTTTTCTTTTTTAAATATGGAGCTCTTCACAAATTTGCATTTCATCTTTGTGCAATGGCCATGCTAATCTTTGTATTGTTCCAGTTTTAGTGTATGTGTTGCCAAAGCAAGCACGCTTTTCTTCTTCTTTTTTTTGGGGGGGGGGAGATTTTTCCAAGAGGGTGCATGCGCTCGCCAGAAAGACAGAGACAGAGAAACAGTAAGAAAGAAATCACCCCCCAGGGGGGATGGCCACACCACAATCCCACAATCCCTTCTCCTCCATTCTCTTCTCAAGATCTTGGGCATGCACGCACATGCACCTGGTGTGAGTTTAAGCCACTGGGTCCAGGACTCCAACCACAGTCAACCATGTGGAAGTCCAGTGACATAGCCATTACGCTAACTGCTGGTCCCTTTTCTTCTTTTCAAAGCTTATTTATTTTCTCAGCGATAGAAACAGGGAGAGACACAGGCATTCCCTTCAGGTCCTCAAACTCCAGTTGATCCCTAATCTCAGCCAGCCAGGGTCACAGGCCCAGCTGTGCCCAAAGGCAGAGGGAGCCCTAGGATGGTGAACTCAGGACCTTTCCATGTGGCAGCAGAGTCTCACGGTTGTTGCGTTACCCTGCACCGCTGCGGCTGACCTGCTTCCTTTTCTGAAGTTAATTATTGGCTCATTGGGAAAGTCATGATGCATTTTTGCATAGAAAAACACATCACGACTTTCTTGACCTAATATAACCAGGAAGTATGGCTTTTTTTAAATTATTGATATTCATTATATTTCAGTATAAGTTTTTGAAATGTTTATAGTTTTATAACTGATTTTTTTTCCCAACCTTTTTCTACTTGGGTCCTCTAAGGAAGGATTTATGTCTTTTGTTAACTTTTCTGGGTTAAATGTAATCAACTGTTTTTCCTGTTATGGATCAATTATGATGTTTGTAAATACAACAAAGAAAATTGTGTACCCACTTTTTTCCTATCCTCCTTTTTAAAAAAATTTATTGATTCATTTCCATTCATCATTTTTTAAATTTGGCCAGAGAGAGAGAACGTGAGAAAGCAAGCCGTCAGGTCCGAGACTTGAAGCATAGTCAGCCAGGCAGGAGTCCAGCGCCTTAACCACCTGCCAGCCGGCCTCCAACATTTTGATTCTTAGGATCTTTTTATAATCTTAAAAATTGTTGGGGAACCCAATAGCTTTTATTTACAAACATTTACTTTATTAGCAATTAAAACAGAGCAGTTTGGTGGGGCCGGCAAGTGGCATGGTGGTTAAAGGCGCTGGACTCCCACATGGCCGACCACGGTTCAAGTCTCGGACGTGGTGGCTTGCTTTCTCACTTCCTCTCTCTCTCTCGCTGTCTCTCTGATCAAACTGGAAAATAAAACAGAGCAGTTTGAAATATTTATTAACTCACTTTTAAAAAACAATACTAAAGTTGGGTGTGGTGGTGCATATGTGTAGTCTCAGCTATTTGGAGGGCTAAGCAGGAGGATAGCAACATAGCAAAACGCTATATAAGACAGCAACAACAAATCCAGTAGTAAACCTATTACATGGTAACATAAATAACATACTTGAAATGAAAATAACTGTATTTTCCAAAACAAAGCAAAGTTAGAAAAATTGCATTATTTTCACTTTTGTGAATCGCTAACGTCTGACTTAACAGAAGATAGCATGAGTCTCATATCTGCTTTTGTCTTGAATCTATTGAGATAAGCTGAAAATCTGGCTTCACACAGACATGTTGTTGGAAGAGTTAGTGTTTTAATAGCCTTTTTCAGATAATTCCTTCTTTGATACAATGCCAAAACTTGATAAGTGGTGGTTACTTGAAGGTTGATCGTAGTGTGGTATTTGAAACCATACCAATGTCCCTTTCATACCCTATTACATTAAAATCTAGCAGTCTGTTCATACTGTGAATGTGCTTTTTTTTGCCCATGCATGATTTCGTGACATGTGGTGCCCAATTGTTGCCCTTTGGTTCACCGAATTAGACATATTTTTTAAATGTTCACACCATTTGTTATATATTTGAAATTCATATTTGTTAGTACCCCCACTCATCCTAAAGACAATCTTTAAATACTGGGAAGCTGACAGTCTCAGGGTGGCAGATACAAGTCACCCAAAATTCAAATTTTTGCTTGAGAGCAACCAATATTGTTAATTATCCTTTTAGTGAAAGGCTCTGTTCATTTGTGAGGAAAAGTTTGCCAAATAATAATAATTTACCAGGGACATTTTAAATTTAAACAGACCATTAAAAATGTGTTTTATTTGTTATTATTTTAAGTTTGCTATAGGGCACATGTGCTCACAAGAGGAGGAGGGAGACATGGTGAGAGAGAGAGAGAAAGTGAGAAAGCAAGCTACCAGGTCTGGGACTTGAACTGCAGTTGGCCATGTGGGAATCCAGTGGTTTAACCACCACATCACTTGCTAGCCCAATTGAAACTGACTTAAAAAATAGCTATGGCGACCAGCATGTGGCATAACGGTTATGTTGCAGAACTTTGACATAGTCAACTGTGGTTTGAGTCCAGGACCCGGTGGCTTAAAACTCACGCTGAGGGACCAGCAGAGGGCATTATGGTTATGTCCCTAGACTCCCATGTAGTCAACTCTTGTTCAAGTCCTGTACCAGGTGACTTAAAACTCAAGCCAGGTGCATGTGCATGCGTGTCCAAAATCCTGAGAGAGGAGAATGGAAGAGAAGAGATTGAGGCGTGACCATCGGGTAGAGTGTGACTTCTTGCTTTCTCTCTTATCTCTCCAGTGAGTGCACTTGGCCTGTATCAAAGATCTCTCTCTAAAAAAAAAAAAAAAAAAAAAAAAAAACACTCAGGCTGGGTGTGTGTGTGTGCCCAAAGTCCTGAGAGGATAGTGAAGGAGAAAGAATTGCAGGGTGGCCATCACCCCTATGGGGTAATTTCTTGCTTTTTGTCTCCCTGTCTCTCTCTTTCCAGCATGCACAGGTACCCTATAGCAAAAATCTCTACTAAATAAATAAGCAAATAACTGTGATTATGTAGTAGTGAAGAATCTGATCGGGGGTATAATTTCATGCTTCTGCCTTGATTTGTGCTAAGGCACCAACAGTTTGATCTGCCACTGCTTTTGCACCATCAGCACAAAAGTCAACACGGTAAAAAAGGTAAATAATGCTTTCGTGTTATAATGGAAATAGTTCTGACCTCTTGGATCTCCTGAAGGTTTCTAGGGACCCCCAAGGGTTTACAGGCCCAATTTTGAGAACTACTGGTTTTATTTGTCAGCTGCTCGAGGGCAAGACTTCTCCTTGCTTATTCACTGATGTATCCCTTCTACCCTGGTCTGCTATTATGCTGGGATGTTGTACTTCTCTTTAGTGTTAGATTGTTATATTCTGAATCTGGGTCATCTTTGCTGGTTTACTCTCTCTCCTTTTAGTGGCTCACGCTATCTAGTAGTGTCCTGAAAAAGAGTGATTGTGAGGTGTCATTTTGAGACCTTGCATGCCTGGAAATATGTTTGTTCTGATCTTATACTAGACCGCTGATTTGGCTGGATATAGATTTTAGATTGGAAATAATTTCTTTCGGAGTTTTGAAGCCAAATTGCCATTGTTTACTGTATTGCTGTTGAAAAGCCCCTATGCCTTTAAAAACATTTTTTTTAAAGAATTATTTTATTTCACTTTATTCATTGTCATTATTTTATTCATTTACTTATTTTATTGAAGTTGACCAGAGAAAGACAGTAAGAGAGAAAGAAAGAGAGAAAGCAAGCAAGCTGCCAGGTCCAGGACTCCAACCACGGTCAGTCATGTGGGAGTCCAGCTGCCTTAACCACTGTGCCACCTGCTGGCCCCTTAAAATTTTTTTAAAGAATTTTTTTTTATTTAATTCCATTTGTTATTATTTTTAAATTTGACTGCCACCTGCTGGTCCCACTCCTATGCCTTTTATTGTGTTTCCTCTATTTTTTCTCTTTAGAAGTTTTTAGTATTGGGGTGGAGAGGTGATGTGGATAAAGGCACTGGACTCCCATATGGACAACTGCCGTTCAAGTCCTGGACCTGGTGGCTTGCTTTCTCACTTTCCCCCTCTCTCTCTCATTCTCTCGCTCTGTCCCTCTCTGGTCAAATTAATTAGATACATACATACATACACAAATTTAAATAAAATAATCCTTAAAAAAAGTTTTTAGTACCTTTTCTATATTCTTGGTGCCTGATTTTTTTTTTTTTTTTTTTTTTTTTAAATGAGATATGCCTGGTGTATGTCTTTTTTAAAAACCTTGTCATTGGGACCAGCAGGCAGCATGGTGGTTAAGGGCACTGGACTCCCACATGGTTGACCATGGTTCAACTCCTGGACCTGGTGACTTGCTTTCTCACTTTCTTTCTCTTTCTCTGTGTCTCTTTCTCACTCTGCCCCTCTCTGGTCAAATTAAAATAAACACATACATAAAATAAACAAAGTTTAGTAAAATAATTAAAAAACTATACACACACAAAAAAACCCAAAAACGTTATTGTTCCAGAGACAGTAGTCATATCTTCCACTTCTGGAAATGATTATTATTATTTTTTAGTTTTACTGTAGGGCACATGTGCTCACTGGAGGGAGAGAGAGAGAGAGAGAAGGAAAGTGAGAAATCAGCCCCTAGTGGGGATGGCCACACTCAGTCCCTCTTCTCCTCTCATGATTTTGGACATGCATGCACAAGTACCTAGAGTGTTTTTCAAGCCACCTGGTCTGGGACTTAACCGCTCAATTGGCCATATGGGATTCAGTGCCTTTATCTCTATTCCACCTGACCACTGGAAGTTGTTTAGATTTATTTTGTGGATCATTTTCTCTCATTTCTTTTCTCGAGGCTATATGTGCTTGCCAGAGAGAGAAAAAGAGAAAGAGGGAGAGGGAGAAAGCAATCCCTCAGTGGGGTGTGATCACGCCACAGTCCTTTCTACATTTTTTCATACTCGGAATTTGGGGCATACACTCACACAGTGCCTGGTGTGTTTTTCAAGCTTCTGGGACTGGAATTCAAACCACCTGGTATGGACCAGCAGGTGTTGTGGAGGTTAAGGATGCTGGATTCCCACACGGCCAACCAAGGTTCGAATCTCAGACCTGGCGACTTGCTTTCTCAGTTTCCCCCTCTCTCTTGCTCTGTACATCTCTGGCCAAATTAAAAATAAATGGAAAAAAAATTAAGTTAGGGACCAGCAGTTAGCGAAATAGCTCTGTCGCTGGACTCCCATGTAATTGACCGCGGTTCGAGTCCCAGAGCTGGTGGCTTAAACTCATGCCAGGCGCGTGTGCGTATGTGCCCAAGATCCCGAGAGGAGAATGGAGGAAAAGGGATTGCGTCGTGACCATCCCCCCAGGGGATGATTTCTTGCTTTCTGTCTCTCTGTCTCTATCTGTTTGGCGATCGCACGTGCCCTATACAAAAACCTCTCAAAAAAAAAAAAACCTTAAATAAAATAATTCTTAAAAAAAAAAAATCACTCACTTGGTAGGCCATGTGGGATCCTGGTCCCTTAACCATTAAGCCATGGAGTTAGCCCTCTATTCTTTTTTTAAAAAAAATCTTTGTCCTTTTCTTTCTACTTCCTGTGAGTCCTTTAACCTTTTCTAGCCCTGTTGTGTTTCTTTTTTAAAAGATGTTAATCATTGTTTAAATTTCAAGACCTCTTGTTTTTGAATGGTCCTCCTGTTATTGTTTGCTGGATCCTCTTCTCTTACCTTATTTATTTATTTATTTATTTAACGCTCATTTTAACATCTATTTATTTATCTATTTATTTGATGTGGTTTTGGGACTGCCATGTCCAGGACTTGAACCATAGTCAGTTATGTGGAAGTCTAACACTTCGACCACCATGTCACTGCTGGCTCTCTCTAGTCTTACCTTTCTGAGAATACTAACTGTAATTTTTGTTACAATCTGAAGTTTTCTTTTGTATGTTCTTGAAGTTTTCTTTGGTATATTCTTAGTTTGCTATGAGTTACTTTTTTCTTTCTTTTTTTTTTGGTGTGTGTTGAAGGGTTTCATCGTATGTTATCTTTTGTTGTATAGATCCACTAAACTTGAACAAAAAAGTTTACAGAAGAAGGTTTATTATGTTTAAGGTTTGGGTTTGTCAGCTGGAGGGCTTCATAACAGGGTGATTGGATGGCTTCCTGGGTTCCTCAAGAGAACTTAAATTTATCTGATCTCAGGTACTGAGCAATTATCCCAAAGAATCCTCTAATTTCCTTCCTAGGATATGCTCTTGGCTTAGTAATTCTTGGATCCAAGCACACAGAGGGCAACAGCCTTTACCATTAGATTGTGGACTTTCACTTAATCTCTTTAATTTGTAGTTTCGCATCTCTCTGCCCCTTTTTATTGTGTCCTTTGGACATGGTGCTTCATTGATTCATTTTTTTCCTCCCAAAATAAACCTCTTCTACTGGGAGTGGGGAAGAGTAGGGAGGCTAACTGCTGCTTTTATAGAAATTCAATCAATTTCCCTATTTTTAGTTTCATGCCTTATTGTGCCTCCTGTGGTGTCTAGTGTCTCAGATTCCTCAAATTCAAATTTTTGCAATGTGAATTGGCTTTCCTCTTGTTGGAATCCTTTGGAGTTGTTTGATATTCATCTTTCTTATTCTGAATCCTCCATCTCTTTTTCACTTGTTAAAAATATGTTGGGACCAGCAGTTAGCGTAATGGCTATGTCGCTGGACTCCCATGTAGTTGACTGCGGTACACGTCCCAGACCTGGTGGCTTGAAACTCACGCTGGGTGCGTGTGCGTGCATATCCAAGATCCCGAGAGGAGAATGGAGGAGAAGGGATTGCGGGTTGGTCATCCCCCCGGGGGGTGATTTCTCACTTTCTGTCTCTCTGTCTCTGTCTGACTGGTGAGCACATGTGCCCTATAGCAAAAACCTCTCAAAAAAAAAAGTGTTGATATATCTGGTCTACCATTATTGTTGTTTTCTCTTTCAGTTTCTTATCTTTGATAATTTATACTTTTTTATTCCTGTAATCTTATTTTAGTGTGTGGGTTTTTTTTTTTTTTTTTTTTTTTTTTTTTTTTTTTTTTTTTAAGAGAGATTTTTGCCAAAAAGACAGACAGACAGAGAAACAGAAAGCGAGAAATCAACCTCCAGGGGGATGGCCACCTGCAATCCTTTTTCCTCCATTCTCCTCTTAGGATTTTGGGCATGCGTGCACACATGCCTGGAGTGTTTCAAGCCACCAGTTCTGGGACTTGAACTGTGGTTCACTATGTGGGAGTTCAGTGACATAAGTATTACATTATCTGCTGGTCCCATTATTTTAGTATTTTTTTTTTATAAAAAAGATGATAAGGTAATAAAAAAACTCATCTTACTTGAAATGGTTATTTTTGAGTAAAGAAAACCCTGCCATTCTTAACAGTGAAAACAAAGAAAAGAAGAAAATCCCAAGGGATAAGGAAACTTACATTATCATTATCACTCACTTATGTGTATATTCCTTAATGGATGTGTGTGTATATACACAAACATACACAGGTATGTGGATCTCTATTATATGTATAGAGGATACACGGATATATATTACATATGAATGGGTATTATATACACATCTGTTTAAGTGTGCATGTATAGGCATCAGCAGGTGGTGTCGTGGTTAAAGTACTGGATACCACATGGCTGACTGCAGTAAGAGTCCTGGATCTTGTAGCTTGAGAATCACGCTGGGCACATGTGCGTACATTCCCAAAAAATCTGAGAGGAGAATGGAGGAAAAGGGATTGTGGCATGACCATCTCCACTGGGAAGTTGAGTGTATGTATATATATATTTAACTTCATAATTATATATTATAAAGCTGGAAAGGCTCTTGGTTCTTTTTTACATAGTACTTTTTTTTTCATAAGGAAACTGACTTAAAATATGTTTAGTTTGAAACTTTATTTCTGAAAGTTTCAAAATCAAGTCTTCCCAATATTTGGTTAAACTGTTACAGCTTAGCTATATGAATAACTATTAACATAGTTCAGAATTATGTTAAAAACATCTTTAAATCTGGCCGTCAGTAAACTGCTTAAGTTTTGAATTGAACCATTGCAAAGTTTTTTTTTTTTTTTTTTTTTTTTATAGTTTTTACCACAGGGCATGTGCGCTCACTGGAGAGAGACAGAGACAGTGAGAGGAAAAATGAGAAATCACCCTGATGGGCAATGGCCATGCTGTAGTCCTTTCTCCTCCTTTTGGGTACACACACAAAGGCACCCTGCGTGATTTTCAACCTGCCAAGTACAGGACTTGAACTGTGATTGGCTTTTTATTTAACTTGCTTAATTGCTTTCTAAAGCATTATGCTGCTACTTTATATAGCTACTAGCAGCGAATGAAGAGTTGACTGATTTCATGATAACCTCTTCAACTTGAGTTTAAAAATTCAGAATTTTCGGGTCCAGCAGGTGGCATGGTGGTTGAGGCACTGGACTTCCACATGGTTGACCATGGTTCGCGTCCTGGACCTGGTGGCTTGCTTTCTCATTTTCTCTCTTTCTCTCTATGGTGAGTACACATGCCCTTTAGCAAAATAAAAAAATAAATAAGAAAAAAAAATTTTCAGTTAGGAAAATATAACCGTTAGTTAGTAAATATCAGGGCCAGTGGGTGGCATAGTGGTTAAGGTGCTGGACTTCCATGTGGCCATCTGTGGTTTGAGTCCCTGGCAGTTTGAAACTCAGGCAGGGTGCATGCACGTGTGTCCCAAAATCCTGAGAGGAGAATAGAGGAGAAGGGATTGTAGTGTGGCCAACCCTTTGCGGGGGTGATTTCTCACTTTTTCTGTTTTTCTTCAGTGAGTACATGTACCCTATAGCAAAAATCTCTCTTAAAAAAAAAGTAAAATATCTTTTCTTTTTTTTTTTGGAGAGGTTTTTGCTATAGGGTGTGTGTGCTCACTAGAGAGACAGAGAGAGAGACAGAAAGTGAGAAGTCACCTCCCAGAGGAGATGGCCATGCCACAATCCCTTCTCTTCCATTCTCCTCTTAGGATTTTGGGCATGCACACACACGCACCCGGTGTGAGTTTTAAGCCACCGGGTCTGGGACTTGAACCGCGATTGACTACCTGGGAGTCCAATGACATCCTGTTACACCATCTGCTGGTCCCAAAATGTCTTTTCTTTCAAAGAATTATTTATTCCATTTTATTTATTCAGTTCAATTATTTATTCATTCATTTATTTTAATTTGAGCAGAGAGAGAGAGAAGAGGAAAAGTGGGAAAGCAAGCCACCAGATCTGTTACTCAAACCGTGGTCCGCCATGCAGAAGTGTCCAGCGCCTTAACCACTATGCCTCCTACTGGTCCCAGTAAAATATCTCTTATCTTCTACGAATGTGAAAATCAAGGTATAATGGGTCGATTACTAAACAGAATACCACATAATTAATATTAAATGAAATTTAAAATTTCAGAAAGTTGACTCAAGGGTAGAAGGTCACTGTGCAGTGCCTGGGGCTATACTGGGCCAAGGTGCATTTTCTGACTAAACCTAAAACAGGCCAAACATAGTGGTATATGCCTTTAGTCCCAGCAGGCTGGGAGGCTGGTGTAGGAAGATTGCAACATGAGACCCTGTTAAAAATTTTTCTGGTTTTCTGGGGCCAGCATGGTGGTTAAAGGCGCTTGATTCCCACATGGCTAACTGCAGTTTGAGTCCCAGACCTGGTGGCTTGCTTTCTTGCTTTCTTTTTCTGTCTTTCTGTCAAATTAAAAATAATAATAATGGGACCAGCAGGTGGTGTGGTGGTTAAGAGTGCTGGACTCCCACATGGCTGACCACGATTAGAATCTTGGACCTGGCAGCTTGCTTTCTCACTTTCCCTCTTTCTCTCTCTTTTCCGTTCTCTGTCCCTCTGTGGCCAAATTAAAAAGAAATAAATAAAGTTAAATAAAATAATTCTTTAAAAAAATAATAACAAATGGAATTAAATAAATATTATTAAAAATTTTCTGTTTTCTTCTGTTATCTGTCTCTCTCCCTCCCTTTTTTTTTTCCCTTGTGCTCTTTTTCTCTCATTAAAAAAAAAAAAAAAAAAAAAAAAAAAAGAAACCAGGCCTAGCCTCATAGTGTAGTGGCTAAGGGAACTGTATCCCATATTGTTGACCAAGGTTCAGTCCCAGCAAATGTACATACATGCCTAAAATCCTGGCAGGATAGGAAAATGGTAGAAGGGATTATTGTGTGACCATACTCCATTGAGGGCAATAAATCCGCAACCTCCACACCCACAACTCCACATGAGCACATGTTCCTCCTGGCAATTAAAAAAAAAAAAAAAAAAAGAGGGACCAGCAGTTAGTGTAATGGCTGTGTCGCTGAACTCCCATGTAGTCATCTGTGGTTTTAATCCCGGACCTGGTGGCTTAAACTCATGCCGGGTGCGTGTGCGTGCGTGCCCAAGATCCCGAGAGGAGAAGAGATTGAGGCGTGGCCATCCCCCTGGGAGCGATTTCTCGGTTTCTGTCTCTCTGTCTCTCTCTGTCTTTCTGGCAAGCGCACGCGCCCTATAGCAAAAAGAAAAAAAAAAAAAAGAAAGAAATCAGAAAGTTGATGTAATGTACTCTCCTCAGGATTGACTAAGAGACATTTGAAAAAATTAGGGGCAAATTTGAATTGTTCATGTAAGAGTTCCTTGATATCCTAGAAAATTATGTTAGCACTGTTTCTCATGTGTTGGTTAAGAAGTCAGACACATTTAAAATTTTACTTTAAGCCATTTTAAATTTTTCCAAAATTTTTAGAAATTATGTTAGACATTATCTTAGACAATTTTCTTTGAATTTAAGTTTATAGAAATGGGACGCCGGTCATCCGATACTGAAGAAGAAAGCAGAAGCAAGAGAAAAAAGAAACACCGCCGACGGTCATCTTCAAGCAGTTCTTCAGGTAGTAGAACATACAGCCGGAAAAAAGGTGGAAGGAAATCAAGGTCAAAGTCAAGATCTTGGTCCAGAGATCTCCAGCCTCGTTCACATTCTTATGATAGAAGGTGATTTTTGTGATTTTTAATATATAGTAATGTGAAGAATATTGTTTAAAGTTCATATGTTTTTGTATTTTTAATTTTGCTGGATAAAACAGCTTTTTCCTTAGAAGTTATATATTTATGAGGGTTAAGGCCCAACCCCGAGGCTTTTCTTTTCACCATGTCCAGCCCACGGGTCTAGTGTCATTCTTTATTCATTGTGGATGTAAACTGGGATAGTTCTCATACCATATTATCTAACGATATTCGGAAACATTGTATAGGACTTAAGATCCATAATGCCTTAATTAGTAGCTGACCCAATCACTAAATTATGCATGAGGCATCTGACTGTTTGAGAGAAATAACATTTTAATTTATCTCTATTTGCTTCAAAGAAAGAGCGAGATATATTATGAATGAGATGATTCTTTAGAATGTAGATGATTTGTCCTTAGTGCCCATAGGAAAAATTTTCATAGCAATGTTATTTGGTTATTTTTTTATTTCAGACGCAGACATCGATCAAGCAGTAGTTCTTCTTACGGCTCTAGAAGAAAACGAAGTCGGAGTCGTTCAAGGGGTCGAGGGAAATCCTATAGAGTTCAGAGGTCTAGATCAAAAAGCAGAACAAGAAGGTATATGCCTTATCAGATATTTACTGCTTTCTAACTGTTCTCAAATGTAGTGACTTTTTAAAGCAGCCCGGATGTATTTCCTTGTTATTCTGCAGTTTTGACTGAGCCTACCTGGCAATTCTGCTTGTCTCACCTGGGGTCATCTGATGGCTAGTGTTTTGGAACTTGATAGTCCAATATGACCTCACTCGTATATCTGGCATTTGGTTTGGTTTTGACCATTGGCTGGGTTATACATGGCTTCCCATTCTCTAGTAGCTAGGTTGGGCTTTTTAATATGATGGTGGAAGTATTTCAAGAAGGAAAAGAGAAGCTATAAAATCTCTTTAGGGCTAGCTTCAGAAAAATTAGTGACAGTGTTGTGGGCCAAATATGTGTTTCTCTAAAATTCATATGTTGAAGGCCCACATTGATTGTAACTGTATTTGAAGACAAAGCTTTTATGGAGGTAATTAGGACTAAATGGGCTCATGATGTTTGGACCCTAATCCAGCAGGGTTAGTGGCCTTAGAAGAAGAGGAAGAGAGAGAAATGCTGACCTTTCTTTCTGTCTGTATGCTCAGAGGAAAGGCCCCATGAGGAGAGAGGACAAAAACTGTCATCTGAAAGACAGACGGAGCCCTCACCAGGAACTGAATTGGCCAGTACCTTGATCATGGGCTTCTGGCCTCTAAAACTGTGAGAAGATAGACTTCTGTTGTTTAAGGTCCCCATTCTGTGGTTTTTGTTATTTTGACTGGTAGAGTGGCCACGAAGTTACTTCACCTGTATTCTCTGGCCTTGCTCAAGGGCCAGTACAGAACATAGTCTGTCCAGAGAGAGTCGTACATTTTGGACAGTGGTAGAAAATACACTTTAATAGAACGGGGACTGTCGAGGGACTTGATGAAAATAGGCATTCAGAAGTTACTGAAGAGTTTTGAATGGGAGCATGTTAGGATAAAACAAGCACAAAGCTAGTATTTTGGAAAAATCAGGGTTTTTTTTGCCTAGTTCTACATACAATTAGATGCCAATTGGGGAGGCAAATTAGCAGCTCAATTTTGTAATCAAGGCATAACATTTTGTAATTCAATGAATTCACTTTACAAATCTGAAGTTGGATAAAGCAGTACAGTCCAAATGCTTTTCCGACCTTGTATTATCTGACCTCAGTCTCTCTAGCTGTTTATACATTCTCTGTCTAAACCACTCTGTTACATGACTTCGTTCTCTGTACATGTCTGAGAGTTGTAAGTTTTGTTTCTTTAAGCATGCTCTATCTTCCAGTTTCTTGCTATCATCTCTAAGAGTTCTTCTTATCTTTTTTTTTTTTTTTTTTTTTTTTTTAAAGACAGGGTCTAATCATGTTGGGATGTTCTTGCCTCAGTCTCCCAGCTGGGAGTACAACCTCGTGTCACTACAGCTAGCTCTTTTGTATTAGATAGGCTCTCACCATGTTGCTCAGGCCAGTCTCTAACTTGTGATCCTCTTGCTTCAGCTTCCAGGATAGGACACCCTGGGACTACAGCTACACACCTCAGTGCTCACCCTATATGTTCCAAGGATACGAACTCAGGCCTCGCCTGTGGTCCCAGCCAGTGGAGCACAGTGTCTTAGTATATAGCCACCGTAGCTGGTTCCTTCCTACTATTAAATGTTCAGTTCTGTTTAACCTTTAATTCTCTTCTTCCTTAAATCCATTTTGGATTTTTAACCTTTAATTTTTTTTTCCTTAAATCCTTTTGGATTTTAACTTTTTCTGACCCAAGTCAAATTTGACCCATCCATTCTCTGTCCTATCGTCACATTTGGTTCCTGATTTATAACAGTTATATTAAGAATATTATGTTTTTGCTATCTCATGTATTATGAACTCTTACAGAGAAATCTCTTGGTAACTAGCAATAATGCCTTTCTCAGTAAACATGCATTGATTGAATGATTAATTGGGGAAATGAAGTGAGGTAGGGAGCTGATTTTTGTTGCAAGGAAAAGTTTTATTGATTTGTAGAAGGAATGCTTTATTTTGGAGGTATTGATTTGTCTAAAAAGAGACTGATTACCAGAAATCAACTTCAATTAAATTTTTCTATCAGTAGGAACAGAAATAATGCTATGCTTTTGTGTATGGTCTCTTTCAGTTTGTTGAGTGCTTACACAGATTGCATTTGTCAATCATATTTGGTTAGGAATAGAAGCCACTCCAAGTATGAGGGTTTTAATGCAGGGAATTAAAGGCTTACATGACCTTTAGAAGGACTCAGGGAGTGAAGGTTAGGCAAGCTGTTCATTATTATTTCTGCGTAAAAAATGGAAATTCTTTGTTTTCTCCAAAAAAAAAAAATCAGTGAAAGTCTTAAGGACTGTCTTTGTGTGGAGCACCAAAGTGAGTGGTTTTCCAGAAATTAATCACCTGGAACCGCTTCTTTGCCTTTCTACTACAACTGCCTCTGTAGGGGAATCTGGAAATGTCGTTACTTTCTTTTCCTTTGCAGTGCTAGGGATACCTTAGAAGGAGAGATAGTTATGTTTCTCTAAGAATAAATAATCCAGCACATACACATTTTGTAATTTGAGCTTTGTGACTCTCTCAGATTGTCATGCTGGGTAACACCTTCATTTTGTTTGTGAGGAAACAAGTTCAAAGGTTTATTCAAAGCAACTACTTCTTGGTCTTCACTGACACCGACTTCTGCCTTTAACTGTAATAACTAATAACTAAGTAGTCTGAAGACACTGAAAAAATCCTAAGATTTTTTAAAAAATGAATTTGTTTTTATTCATTTACTTTTCTTTTCTTTCTCTCTTTTTTTTTTTTTTTTTTTTGGAGAGGTTTTTGCTATAGTGCGCATGCGCTCACCAGAAAGACAGAGACAGAAAGTAAGAAATCACCCCCCGGGGGGGATGGCCACGCTGCAGTCCCTTCTCCTCCATTCTCCCCTCAGGATCTTGGGCACACATGCACACGCACCCAGCATGAGTTTAAGCCACGGGTATGGGACTTGAACCATGGTTGACTACGTGGGAGTCCAGTGACATAGCCATTACGCTAACTGCTGATCCCTCATTTATTCATTTACTTTTCATTTCATTATTTTAAATCCTTGAGGGGTACGACATCACACAAAGTCTGTGTCCAATGGCCTTAGCAGGAAGGTTGCTTCAGAATTTGGCTCGAACCTCTGATTTCTCAGATAACTCTGGTTTTGTTTGGTTTGGGTTGTTTTTTGCTTTGTACACATGAGTACAAATGGAATTCCATTTCATCTTGGGCATAAACAACTTCAATTTTAAGAAGAGCTGTGTGCTTCCTTCGGTTCTGAGTCCCCACTTAGAGCTAGCAAAAATGGCTTATGACCACAGCCTTCTAGACAGAGATGCCTTTTAGAGGTCCTGTTCCCAGCAGGCCTCAGTTATTTGTCACTGAAGTTCAGCGGCAGGATCTTTACTCTGAAAAGTCCTAACTTTTAAGAAATTATAATTACTCATGTCCTAACACTATATTATTTTGGAAAATATGTACTAGAAATTTATTGCTCAAAGTGTTTAAACTAAATGAATTTTTAGGTTAATTTTGGTTTAACAAGGACATTTAACAACTTATTCCTTGAGTTTAGTTATTGAAGGCTTTAATTTAGATAGAGGAGAGGAAGGTAGTAATTTTTTCAAAGAACAAATACTATATGACTCTAAATCTGAAGTTATGGTAATTGTCTCTGTGATTTTTAAAAGGAAAGAGTGATTTCAGTCATGGAAATCATATGCTTTCAGAAAACTTTATTGTTATTATGTAAAAAATAATTTAAAGATGTAGTGTGTTCTGGGGGATGGCAGAAGATGTTTAAAGTTTGTTGCAATTCCTATGGGTAAGTTATAGTGTAAACGTGCTCCTTAACTTGCAGTGGGGTTACATCCTGATACCACATTGTAAGTTGAAAATATATTTAATATCCTATGGCATATCAGTTGTCTACTGTCATGATCTTGTGGACTGAGAGCTGTAGCATACCACTGCTGCCCAGCGTTGTAAGAGAGTACTGCATAGTTTGCTATGGTTTCTGCTGAATGCATGTAGCCTTTCTACCATAGTAAAGTCAAAAAGTCAAAGTCAAACCATTGTTGAGTCAGAGATCATCTGGAATTGGGTACTATGCTTTTTTTTTTTTTCTCTATTTGTGGTAGAAATGTGTACATGTGCAACGAGAGTGAGATGCACATGAGAGTGAGAGAGATGGAGAGAGTGAAAGTCTCTCCCATAGGGTCTTTCACTTCCCATAGGGTCTGCACACACTGTGTTCCCCTTCCTCCATTACTTTAGCCTGAATCTTGGGCACTCTGCCCAGCGAGCCTGGCGTCTTTTCAGGCTTATCAGACTATTTTTTATTTAGAGAGATTTTTGCTATAGGGTGTGTGCACTCACCAGAGAGACACAGAGACAGCAAGAAATCACCCCCCAGGAGGGATGGCCAAAATTTCCTCTCGGGATTTTGGGCATGTATGCACATGCACCCAGCCTGAGTTTTAAGCTGCCAAATCCAGGACTCAAACCACAGTCGACTACATGGGAGTCCAGTGATGTAACCATTACACCATATGCTGGTCCCCTTATCAGGGCTGAGACTCTGGTTGCCATTTGGGGTCTGGCTTTTCTTGAGAAATGTATTACTACTACACCATAGAGCTGGCCTGCTGGCCCTGGTTATTCTTTTTTTTTTTTTTATTATTTTAGTTAACTTTATTTATTACTATTGTTCTTTCAGTTTGATCAGGCAGAGACAGAGAGAGAGAGAGAGAGAGAGAAAAGTGAGAGAGCAAGCTGCCAGGTCCAGGACTTGAACCGTAGTCGGCCATGTGGGAATCCAGCGCCTTTAACCACCACGCCACCTACTGGTCCCTATTCTTTTTTTTTTTTTTTTTTTTTAAGATTTCTGTCATTGGGCAGTTTGCTTGCCAGAGAGAGAGAGACAACGTGAGCTAGATAGTGAGGAATCACTCCCTGCAGGGAAGGCCACTCTGCAGTCCCTTCTCCTCCATTTTTCTCTCAGGATTTTAGGCATGTATGCACATCAGCCTGGTGTGTTTTTCAAGCTGCCAGGTTTGAGACTCGAACTGTGGAGAGTTGGCCACGTAGGATCCAATACCTTAACTACCATGCCACTTGCTGTCCCTGATTACGCTTTTTAATATAATTTTTTATGTTCTTCTCAAGTATTCAAGTTGCAACCAGTATCTAATCACTTCCTTTTCCAATACTGAGAAACCTACTCCTACTATCTGCAATGTATTTACTTACTTGCCCAATCATAGGATATAAGGAAAATAGTATCAGAATTTTTATATATACCACAGTGAAAAACAAACTACAGGGACCAACAGTTAGCATAATGGCTATGTCGCTGGACTCCCACGTAGTCAACCGTGGTTCAAGTCCCGGACCTGGTGGCTTAAACTAACGCCGGGCGTGTGTGCATGCGTGCCCATGATCCTGAGAGGAGAATGGAGGAGAAGGCATTGCGGCGTGGCCATCCCCCCTGGGGGGGGGTCATTTCTCACTTTCTATCTCTCTGTCTCTGTCTGTCTGGCAAGCGCACGCGCCCTATAGCAAAAACCTCTCCAAAAAAAAAAAACAAAAAAAACAGACTACAAATTAGAATTTATGTTTTTAAAAATTTTGCCACGGGATGTGTACACTTGCTAGAGAAAGACAGAGAGAAATGAGAAATCATGGCCCATGGGGCATAGTTACACTGTTTTCCCCTCTCCTCCATTTCTCCCTCATGTAGGGATTTGGGGCATGTACGCACATGTGCCTGATGTGCTTTTCAAGCCTCTGTCCAGGACTTAAACTGCATAGCTGATCATGTGGGATCCAGCTGCCTTAACCACCACCATGCCTTTAGCTGACCCAATTTTAATATGTTTTTATGGTTCTTTTTGTCTTTTAAAAATTATTTATTTTAAAAATTATTTATTTAATTGTATTTACTATTGTTATTATTTAATTTTCTGTAGGGCACATGGACTCACCAGAGAGAGACAGACTGGGGGTGGGGGGGGTGGAGTGAGAAAGCTAGCTGCCATGTCTGGGACTTGAACCGCAGCTGGCCGTTTGGGAGTCCAGTGCCTTGATCCTCTGGCCTCGGTTCTTTTTATCTTTATTTTGAGAGTATATAATTCTGCTCTCTGACCTCCACTCATTCTTTCAGTAGATTAGTTTCATTATTTTGAAAGAGTTAGATTCCCTTCTTTCATTTTTAAGTTTTTATAACTTCTTAATTTTATTTATCACGCATTCTCTTCAGTATATGAAACTAACTTGGTTCCAAAAGGTACAACTTTATTAAAGGTGTACTCAAGGGGCAGGCGGTGTTTTAGTTAAGGGCACTGGACCTTCACATGGTCAAATGCAGTTCAAGTCCTGGACCTGGTAGCTTGCTTTCTCTCTCTCTCTCTCTGTCCCTCTCTGGTCAAATTAAAAAAAAAAAAAAAATATATATATATACAATACACACACACACACACACACACACACATATATAAATAAATAAATAAAGTTAAATGAAAAAAAGTTTTGCTATAGGGCACATGTGCTGGTCAGAAAGATGCAGAGAGAGAGAAAAAGAGAGAGGGAAATTGAGAAAGCACCTTTCTTGGGATTTTGGGCATGCATGCACATGTGCCTGGTGTGTTTTTCAAGCTGCTGGGTCTAGGACTCAAACCATCGTGCAGTCAGCCATGTGGGATCTAGCTCTTCTAACTACCACACCACCACCTGCCTGTCTTTTGGTTTTTATTTATTTAATTTTTAAATTGCTATTTAGTCCTCTACTGTGTGGATAGCCATATGGTTTGTTTAGCCATTTGTTTAGGTGTGGACATTAAATACACAGCTAATATTTTGCAGTTACTAAAAAACTGTCTTGAATAACCTTGTGCATGACTAATTTTTACTGTTGGAGGTATACCTTCAGTCTCCCAGAAGACTGCTGGTTTAAAAAGTAGATATATTTGTAGTTCTGTTAGAAATTGCCAAATCCGGGCCAGCAGATGGCATAATGGTTAGGTCGCTGGATTCCAACATGGTGGACCAGGGTTTGAGTCCTGGACCTGGTGACTTGAAACTCACACCAGGCACGTGTGCCTGTGTGCCCAAAATCCCAGGAGGAGCCAGGAGGAGATGAGATTGCAGTATGACTATCCCCCTGGGAGGTGATTTTTTGCTTTCTGTCTCTCCAGTGAGTGCACACGTCCCATAGCAAAAATCTCTCTAAAAAAAGAAAAGAGGAAATTGCCAAATCTTACCAGTAACACTTGAGAATCCTGCTAACCTACAGCATCACCAACAGAATGTGTTGTTATATTTCTAAAAACTTTCTAATTTGGAAGATGAGAAATAATATTAGAACATAGTTTTTTAAAATAATTATTTTATTTAACTTTATTTTATTTATTTTAATTTGATCAGAGAGGAACAGATTAAGAGAGAAAGAGAGAAAGTTAAGGAAGAAAAGCAAGCCACAAGGTCTGGGACTCGAGCCACCATCAGTCACATGGGAGTCCAGTGCCCTTAATGACCACACCACCTGCTGGCCCCAATATTTGAACATAGTTTTAATTTTTGTTTCTTTTAGAATGAGTGAAGTTGAACATTTTTTCATATGTTTAAGGGCCATTTTTCTACCCCTTTTGTGGTCTGTGAACTTTCTGCTCAGGTCTTTTGAGTTTTTAGTCTTTTCTTCAACTTTTAAGAGTTATTTACTAGAGGTACTAGTCCACTAGCTGTGATATGTGGCAAATATTTCTAGTTTTTCATTTATTTTTTTGACGCTGATAATGGTTGTTCCTGGCTATGCTAAGGTTTTTTTTCTTTTATATGGTCAAATTTATCACTCACTTCTTTCATTGAATCTTTTTCTATACTTTGAACTAAGTCTTATATCCAGATACAGAAGAATTCACTAATTTTTTTCTATTATGCATATTTTGTTTCACTTTTTATATTTAGATCCTTTATATATACCATTTAGATTCGTTTTTTTGTGTATCATGTGACACTTTTCTTGTTCTAATTGGCTGTTGTCACATAATTTATTAAAAAGATCATATTTACTTCAGTGGTTTTATATTAAATTTATTTAACTTTATTTATTTATTTTTAATTTTGACCAGAGAGGGACAGAGTGAGAGAGAGAGAGAGTGTGAGAGAGAGAGAGGGAAAGTGAGAAAGCAAGCCACCAGGTCTGGGATTTGAACTGTGGTCACCATATGGGAGTCACCCTTAACTACCATGCCACTTGCTGGCCCCAATTCCATTTGTTATTATTATTTTTTAAAAATTTGACTGGGGGTCGGGGGGAAGAGAGAAAGCAAGCTGCCAGGTCTGAGACTCAAACTGCAGTCAGCCATGTGTGAATCCAGCGCCCTTAACCACCACACCACCCACTGGCCCTGACTAGAGTTTATTTTAATGTTGGGTAGAGGTAGTCTTCCCCTTTTAGCTTTTATTTTTCAATGTTTTACTGGCCCTTCTTTTTATATGAACTATTGTTTTATTTATTCGTGTAAATTTTTTTTTTTAAGAGAGATTTTTGCTATAAGATGTGTGTACTTGCTGGAGAGACAGAGAGAGACAGAAAGCAAGAAATCACTGAGTGGTTTCTTCTCCATACTCTTGGGATTTGGGGGCATATACACACACACACCTGGTGTGAATTTTAAGCCACTGGGTCTGAGACTTGAACTGTGGTCGACTATGTGGGATTCCATCAGCTAACCATATGGCTTCTGGACTCTATTAACGTAAACTACTTTTTTTTTTTTTTTTTTTCTTGAGAGAGAGATTTTTGCTATAGGGCGAGTGCACTTGCTGGGGAGATAGAGACAGAAAGTAAGAAATCATCCCCTGGGGGGATGGCCATGCTGCAGTCCCTTCTCTTCCGTTCTCCTCTTGGGATTTTGGGCATGCATACACACAAGCCCAGTGTGAGTTTGAAGTCACCAGGTCTGGGACTTGAACTGTGGTTGACTACAAGGGAGTCCAGTGACGTAACCGTTATGCCATCTGCTAGTCCCTCACGTAAACTTTTGTATTAGCCTACCTACTATATGTCCATTAAAAGAGTGTCTTTGTGTTTTTACTGGGATTTTATTCAGTTTATAAATCAAGGAAGACTTACATCTTTATCACATTGAGTTGCTTAAGAGCAAAGGAATGAGGACCAGCAGAGAGTGTAATGGTTAATGTTGTTGGATTCCCACATGGCCAACCATGGTTCAAGTCATGGACCTGGAGGCTTGAAATTCATGCCAGGCATGTGTGCGTGTGTACCCAAAATCCCAAGAAAAGAATGGAGGAGAAGGGAATGTGGTGTGATTCCCCCTCCCCCCCATGTGGGATGATTTCTTGCTGTCTGTCTCTCTGTCTCTGTCTCTTTGGTGAGCACACATGCCCTATAGCAAAAATCTCTCTTAAAAAAAAAAAAAGAACAAGGGGTGGTTTTTCATTTGTTTCAGTCTCCTTATTTTTTGTGATTCAAGTGTTTAAAATTTTCTTCAAAGTTTTGCCCATTTCTTGCTAAACATAACTTCTTACTGCTAATAAATAGTTCAACTTCTTACTGCTATTATAAATGAAGTTTTTCTTTTCCGTTATAACTTCTAAGTAGTTCTTTCTGTATGTGAAGTCTTCAAAACACTTATTATATGTTATTCAATTCTTTTGTTGTTCAAATTAATCTTATCATCGATTCTCCAGGTTTTATCATATCTTCTTTTTTTTTTTTTGGAGAGGTTTTTCGCTATAGGGCGCGTGCGCTCGCCAGACAGACAGAGAGAGACATAGAGACAGAAAGCGAGAAATCACCCCCCAGGGGGGATGGTCACGCCGCAATCCCTTCTCCATTCTCCTCTCGGGATCTTGGGCACGCACGCACACGCGCCCAGCGTGAGTTGTAAGCCACCGGGTCCGAGACGCGAACCGCGGTCGACTATGTGGGAGTCCAGCGACATAGCCATTACGCTAACTGCTGGTTCCCCATATCTTCTACAATAGAAAATAGTTTTACTTTCTCTTATCCAGTTTTTTTTTTTTTTTTTTAACCTTCATTACAGTGTTGACAATCAGTGGAGATGATAGTACGTTTTTGTCTTGTGCCCAATTTTATTTAAAGTGCTCCTGGTGTTTTGCCATTAAGAAGTATGCTGGGGGCCAGACAGTAATACATGATGGTCAATGAGTCAGTCCCATATGGGAAGGTTCCCATTTCAAGTCCACAGACCTTCCTGAGTGTGCCAGGCACATATGTGCTTAAGGTGGATTGTGGCAGCAAGCTCTGTTGGGTGTGCTCTCTCTGTCCTTCTCTCTGTCTCTTTTGCCCATAGAAGAAATAAGTTAGGAACAAAAAATAAATATGCGGGCTCCAGGGCTAAAGTATATATTTTGTTGTGTTAGATAGGTTTCATTGGGGCCAGCAGGTGCATAGTGGTTAAGGCACTGGACTCCCACATGGCCGACTGCAGTTTGAGTCCCAGACCTGTAAGCTTGACACTCACACTGGGTGCATGTGCATGCTTGCTCAAGATCCTGAGAGGAGGGGCTGGCAGGTGGCGTGGTGGTTAAAGGTGCTGGACTCTCACATGGCTGACCACAGTTCAAGTCTTGGACCTGCTGGCTTGCTTTCTCGCTTCCCTCCCTCTACCCCATGTGTCTTGCTCTGGTCAAATTAAAAAATAACAATAATGACAAATAAAATAAAAGAAATAATTCTTTAAAAAAAATATCCTGAGAGGAGAATGGAGAAGGGATTGCGGTGTGGCCATCCCTCCGGGGAGGTGATTTTTCATTATCTGTCTCTGTCTCTCCTGCGAGCGCAATCACCCTATAGCAAAAATCTTTCACAACAAAAAAAGATAGTGTTCATCACTTTGTATTCGTTTTTGTTTCTGAGGATTGAATATTAAGTTTTGTTGAAAGCATTTTTATTGTCTGTAGAAATACTCATTATTTTCCTTAAATCTGTGAAGGAACTAATACTGTATTTCTGGATTAAGTCTCAGCTGATCTTGGTGTACTATTTTCTTAATATGATGTGTGGGATAATACTCACAAATTTTTAAATTTAGTACTTTTAAATTGATATTCGTATGTGAGTCATGTCATTATTCTTTTTTGTATCATCTTTACCAGGTTTAGGTATCAACATTATTCTTCCTTCACAAAAAAGATCAGGAGGTTTTTCTTAATTTTTAATGCTCTGGAACATTCTGTGGGCCATTGGGAATATTTGATCTTTGAAGTGTGCATATACTTGTGAAACCATCTGGATCTTGTGCTTTTTTTGTCAAGTAATTTATTGATAGCTTTATTACTTCAACAGAAATTAGTCAGTTTAAAAGTTTCCATTTCTTAACAAGTTTAATTTTGGTAATCTATTTTTCTAGTATATTATCCATTTCATCTAGATTTTAAAATTTACTTGTTCAGAAATCTACAAAGTAATCACTGATGATTTAAAATTTTGCTTTTCTTTTGTTCCAAAGCTTATTTTCCTCATCATTTATTATTTTGTGTATTTTTGCCTTCTTTTAAAATTTTTAAATTTTAGTTTGCTATAGACACATGTGCCCATGAGAGAGAGAGTGTGACATGGGAGAGAAATCACCCTCCACCCTCAGGGAGGATGGGCACGCTGCAATTCCTTTTCCTTCATTCTTCTTTTGGGATTTTGGGGCACATATGTATATGCACCTGGCATGTTTTTCAAGCCACCAGGTCTAAGACTTGATCTATATAGTCTATAGTTTGTCTTTATGCCAGTACCATTCTCTTTTTGTTGTTAAAACTGTTTTTTTAAAAAGTTACTTATTAGGGATCTGCAGGTGGCATGGTGGTTAAGGTGTTGGACTCCCACATGGCTGACTGTGATTTGAGTTCTGGACCTGATGGCTTGACTTCTCATTTTCTTTCTCTTTCTTTCTCTCTCTTCTCTGGCACTCTCTGGTGAGCACATGTGCCCTATTGCAAATTAAAATAAATAAAATTAGATAAATAATTCTTTAAAACATTATCTACTACATTTTTATCTATTATTATTATTTTTAACTTGCTATAGGGTATGTGCACTCTCCAGGGAAAGAGAGAGAGAGGAAGCAAGATGCTAGGTCTGGGACTCAAACCACAAATGGCTACCTGGGAGTCCAGCACCTTACGCCCCCTGCTGGCCCCAGTATCATACTCTTTAGATTGCTAATGCTTTGTGATGTGTTTTAAAGTCAGGAGATTTGAGGCTTCTAGCTTTGTTCTTTTTCTTTTCTTCTTCTTTTCTTTTAAGGGCTTGATGGAGAGAGATCATCATTTCGTATTTATTTATTTTTAATTTTTTCTTAGGTTTTTGCCATAGGGCATGTGTGCTCACTGGAGAGACAGAGAGAAAAGGTGAGAAATCATTCCCCAGGAGAGATGGCCATGCCACAATCCCTTTTTCTTTATTCTCTTCTTGGGATTTTGGGTATGCATGTACATGTACCCATCATGATTTTCAACTCATGGGTTTGGGACTTGAACTGTGGTTAGTTATGTGGGAGTCCAGCACCTTAACCACCACACCACCTGCTGGCCCTAGCTTTGTTCTTTTTCAAGATTGTTTCTGCTATTGTTCTGGGGTCCTTTGAAATTCAATATGTCTTAGCATGGTTTGTTTCTATTTCTGTAAAAAAATGCTATCAGTATAGAGATTACTTTAAATCGTAGGTTGCTTTGGGCAGTATGGACATTTTAGCGATATTAAGTTATCTAATCTATGAACAAGGGATGTATTCCATTTATTTGTGTCTTTGATTTCTTTCAGGAATGTTTTGTAGGTTTTGGTGTAAACTGCTTCCTTGGTTAAGTTTGTTCTTGTGTTTTATACTTTTCGATGCTCTTGTAAATGGGATTTTTAAAAAATTTAATTGTTCATTATTAAAGAAATGCAACTGATTTTTTTGGTGTTAAAAGAGAGAGGGATAGTCAGGTGGGTACATCAATGTCATGAATAAATTAATGGTGTCTTGGGACCAGTAGTTAGTGTAATGGCTATGTCGCTGGATTCCCACGTAGTCGACCGCGGTTCGAGTCCCGGACCCGGTGGCTTAAAACTCACGCCGGGCGCGTGTGCGTACGTGCCCAAGATCCCGAGAGGAGAATGGAGGAGAAGGGATTGCGGTGTGGCCATCCCCCCGGGGGGTGATTTCTCGCTTTCTGTCTCTCTGTCTGTCTGGCGAGCGCACGCGTCCTATAGCAAAAACCTCTCCAAAAAAAAAATAATAATAAATTAATGGTGTCTTGAGAGTCCTTGTGAATTCTATTTTTAAAATCAATTTATTTATAGTCACTCATTGGTCCTCAGTGCAGTATAAAACATGAGATTTTTCCATCCAGTATATATTGTATATTGACTCAATCAAGGACTTACCATACATGTTATCATCAACAAATAGTTTTCTATTTCTTGTTTCTTACATATTTTGCTTTTTTTTTTTTTTTTTTTTTTTAAGAGGTTTTTGTTACAGGGCATGTTCACTTGCCAGAAAGACAGAGATAGAGAGACAGAAAACGAGAAATCACCCCCAGGAGGGATGGCCACGCCGTAATCCCTTCTTCTCTATTCTCCTCTCAGGATCTTAGGCACGCATGCACACGTGCCTAGCATGAGTTTAAGCCACTGGGTCTGGGATTCAAACTGGAGTCGACTACATGGGAGTCCAGCAACATAGCCATTACGCTAACTGCTGGTTTCTATATGGTTTCTACATTCTTTTGGAATATATGGGTACCTGAAAAATAGAAGATAAGTGAAGAGAATTTGTTTAAGGAAATACAAGTTTTATGTTATTCTTTCTCATTTCTACTTTGATTTTAGTTGTAAACATATTTAATATCTCATTAATATACAAATGTAATATCAAAAATAATTTATTGTTTAAAGCTTAAATTGTCATGAACAGTTTGCTTTTTTTTCCTCCTTAATTCCCTCTCACCCTCTGCCAACACCCCCCCTTCTCCCACACTGTCTCTGGTATGTACAGTTGTTTTCCATACATTTTGTTTTCACATTTTGATTCACTAAAGATATTAATTAATTTAAAAACTTTCAATAGCAAGCACAGCTGATATGTACATATTATGAACACATGTCTGACTTTAGGCATAAACCTCGGTGAGTAAAGTGGGCATACCATAAAGTAGCACCTTACTGGGGCTTTATAGCTTACTGCAGTCATTAAATAGGTATTAATAGGTATTTTACTGCATTTTTTAATTTAAAAAAGTTTTAGTTTTAATAGATCAAAATCAAAAAATGTTAAGAGAAATTTGCTTGAAACTTAAAGCCAGGAAAAAGGGTAGGATTCAGTTCAAATAGTAGATAGATTAACCTATCAACAGTTCAAGAGAAGACTAAAATCTTTAAATATGGAAATCAGAGCATTGAAGAAAATCAGTAATGTTTTAGTCTAAAGTCAAAAAATTCAATTTCACTAGTTCATTCTCAAATAAGTAATCTCTCTTCTATTGAATTTGCAGTGTTACTGTGGTCTGATCTTTCTGTTTAAACTCTGGAAGTTAACGTTCAACTCCGGACTTGTCCCTACCATTAGGCTGGCTATTCTCTTGGTTGTTTTTTGTACTTTTTTTTTTTTTTTTTTTTTTTTTGTGAGAGGATTTGCTATAGGGTATGTGTGCACTCGTCAGAAAGACAGAGAGAGACAGAGAGACAGAGAGCTAGAAATCACCCTCCAGGGGTGATGGCCATGCTGCTATCACTTCTCCATTCTCCTCTTGGGATCCTGGGCATGCATGCTCTCGTGCCCAGCGTGAGTTTAAGCCACCAGGTCCGGGACTCAAGCTGCAGTCGACTACATGGGAGTCCAGTGATATAGCCATTATGCCAACTGCTGGTCATGAGAATGTGTATTATTAAAAAGAATTATGTACTGGGGCTGGCAGGGGCATGATGGTTAAGGGTGCTGGTTTCTCACATGGCTGACTGTGGTTCAAGTCCTGGATCTGGCGACTTGCTTTCTTACTTTCTCTCTTGCTCTGTCTCTCACTCTGTTCCTAGCTGGTCAAATGAAAATAAATAAATAAATACATAAAGTTAAATAAAATAATTCTTTAAAAAAGGAATTATGCATGTATTTCAGAATTTTTTGTATCAAACTCGTACTTTAATTACAGTTTGTCATGAATTTTTTGAAATTCCTGTGTACTGTATACTACAGCATAACTATGAATTTGCTTTTTATTTTATTATATTTTAGTACTTTTGCAGACTTTTAAAAAAGGTTTTATTCTCATTTTTTCTATGCCTTTATCCATCTAAGAAATAAAGGACCACATTTCTGATGATCTAAATTTTTCTAGTATCTTTTTCTTTTTTAAAAGAATGATTTTATTTACCTTTATTTATTCGTTTATTTTAATTTGACCAGAGAGGGACAGAATGAGAGAGAGAGGGAGAAAGGGAAGGTGAGAAGTTAAGTTACCAGGTCCGGGACTCAAACCGAGGTCAGCCATCTGGGAGTCCAGTGCCCTTAACCACCACACCTCCTGCTGGCCCCAGTGTTCTTTTCTTGAGTATTAAGAAGAAAAATTAGATTACATTTTGGCAATGAAGTATTCTTTTTTTTTTTTTTTTTTAAAGAATTGTTTAACTTTATTTATTTATTTTATTTTATTTATTCATTCATTTATTTTTAATTTGATCAGAAAGAGAGACACACAGAGAGAGAGAGAGAAGGAAAGTTAGAAAGCAAGCTACCAGGTCCAGGACTTGAACCGTGGTCAGCCATGTGGGAGTGTCCAGCACCTTAACCACAATGCCACCTGCTGGACCCCAACAATGAAGTATTCTTAATATTAATTCTTCAGCTTAAACAATACTAAATATTTTCAATTTAAAAATTAGATTAGCCTCTTTAAAGTTGTTAAGTTTCCACCTCATATGAAGGTAATCAAATGAATTATTTTTATTCACATGAAATCTAAGTAGTAAATATTTGGTAATCATAATTAAATTTACACTAGATGATCTTCTTATTTTTATTATTTTGTTCTCATATACTACTTGCTTTGCATTACTTTTGAATTTTACAGCTATTTTTTAATCAATGAATTATGTCAGAACCTTTTCAGAATTCATTTATTTGTAATCCTTTAATTTGTCATGGGCAGGAAGAAATTATTGGTGGCTCTGTTAGAAAAATTTTGAGCATGTAGGCCCAGTGTGCTGGGATCAGGCTAGATATGGACATAAGTATGGATTTTGTACTTAAGATCCTTTAGTTTTCTTTCTTTCTTTCTTTCTTCTCTTTTTTTTTTGTTTTTGTTTGTTTGTTTTTGAGAGGTTTTTGCTATAGGGCGTGTGTGCTCGCCAGACAGACAGAGAGAGACAGAGAGACAGAAAGCAAGAAATCACCCCCCGGGGGAATGGCCACGCCACTTCTCCTTCATTCTCCTCTCGGGATCTTAGGCATGCACGCACACGCGCCCGGCGTGAGTTTTAAGCCACTGGGTCCAGGATGCGAACCACGGTATACTACGTGGGAGTCCAGTGACATAGCCATTACGCTAACTGCTGGTCCCTCTTTCTTTCTTCTTCTTTTTTAATTTACTAGAGGGTACACATCCTCAGAGAAAGAGAGAAAATGAGAGGGAACCTCCCATGAAGTTGGTCACACTGTAATCTCTTCTCCATTTCTCTTATCAGGAGTTTGGGTATGCACGTGTGCTGGCACGAGCACACACATGCACGCATGCCTGGCATGTTACTCAAGGTGCTAGATCTGGGACTTGAACGATGTGATTGGTTATGTGGGATCCAGCACCTTATCCACCACGCCACTGACTGGCCTTCCTTTAGCTTTCAGATGAGTAGAGTTTGACTTTTGGAATGTATGGGTACCTGAAAAGTAGAATGTAAGTGAAGAGAATTTGTTTAAGGAAATAGGAGTTTTATGTTACTCTTTCTCATTTCTACTTTGATTTTAGTTGTAAACATATTTAATATCTCATTAATATACAAATGTAATATGAAAAATAATTTATTGCTTAAAACTTAAATTGTCATGAACAGTTTGTTGAATATCAGATTGGGAGTTGCTTTAATAAGAACATATTCACATCTAATTATGAAAATTATAGAATTGACTCAAACAGTTCATTTTCTATTTTTATTCTTTTATTAGCCAATTGATCTTTATTTTATCTTATAAGAACAAAATGTGTGCTTTAGAGAGCAATTATTTATTTTATTGAGGACATATCTTAAAAGTCAAAAAGTAAAGCTGCTTGGTAATGCTATAAATTTAAAACTGTCCTACAGCAAGATAGTACGATGCAAATATGACTTAATAAGATCACAAACTGAATTTCAGTGAAACAACCAAGATTTACATTAAATTAGGAATTTTAAAACTGATTTAGTTTGTTTTACTGAGCATTTGCTTAATAACATTTTGCCTTCTTGCAATCTTTTTAAACACAATAATTCGTCTGTGAAATGCAGGCACATCTTCAGTAGAAAAATTGAAAGCAACAGCTCACTTTCTGAAACCACACATATAGCGATATAAAGAAATATTTCAGCTCTACAAAATTTAATAAATCATCCCATTTCCTAATTTGATCATATTAGATGCTGATGTGGAAGAAGCATTTCAAATACCATCTCCTCATTAATATACATCAGTCTGGGGAATAGAATGGAATACTTATGCAGAGATGTCACAGTTACTGTTTCTTAGTTTACTAAGTGGAACAGGTTGATGTGATACCGGGTGCTATTTGTCAATGTCTTGTTAAAATGGTTTGGGTCGAGTTATGGAGTCCAGAAAGACGGCGGCTGATAAATCAAAAGTGGATTGAGTGGACAGGAGGCAGTGATTGATACTGTGACAGGATATGAGGAAAGGAACCTTGATACAAGCATGCATGATATTGAATATGAGAAGGAAAATGGCCCTAGAGTATGGATATTATTCAAGGAAATGAGAATAATAATATCGGCCTGAAAATATTGCTGGGTGAAGATTAGGATAGTTCTTATTAGACTATAATGCTTTGCTAGAATGGTAGGGGGGAAATTATGTAAAAATTTATGTGAGAAGACTATTTTAGCCTATGATTGAAGACTCCTTAATGATTATTTAAGGGAGTTTTGCCCTTATTTTTTCCAAGTTAATTATTAAATCACATGTTTATAAACATCTTAACTCCCGGTAAAATTAAATGTGTTTTTTTTTCTTATACATTATCTCAAAGAGCATTTATCTTCACATCTTGATTTTATAGAATTACAGTATTCAGGGACTGAACTTGATGTGTCGTGTCTCCGTTTTAGTTTTACGTTATCAAATTACATTCTTAGCTTTGAATGAATGATCTGCATTGCATAATTTTTGCCATCTTTTCGATTAGCCATCTTGAATGACAAATGTAAGATCCCTGATAGATGAGCCATTTCACAAAGATCAAGGCTGAATATACTAAATTATTTGTGAAATATTAGTACTCTCAGGTAGTTCTTGGTGCAAATCTTTGGATTGGTCTGACTTTTGTCCTTGACGGTATATAACTAGAAGAACTTTCTTTTGCTCTCTGACTAGGAGAGTTCTGTATTTAACATTGGCAGATTAGGAGTTCTTTGGAAAAATATTCAATTAAGTTTTAATTATGTAGTCTATGAGAGACAGAGAAATTTGGGATTGCCAAATAATTATTACAATAGTATTTGATTTTATGTATAATGGCTTTTTTTTTTTCTTATGTACTTAACACTTTATGGCACAATTTTTAAGTGTGTAATAGGGAATGAGGCATTGTGAAATATTGGGTCGTCGGAAAAGTCGTGATGTAGTTTTCTGTGCAAAAATGCACCATGACTTTTCCGACAACCCAATATTTAGGTGACTTAAGTCAGTAATGATTAATTCATTGACAATTTTGTAAGTTTATTTTATTCATGAAAATACATGAAAGTGCATGAGAGAGAGGAAGACGATGTGTAGCACCGTCAACAGGGTTGTGCTGCAGTCTCCTTCCCCAGCTCTCCAGCTGTTCGGGATTTGGGACATGTGTGTGCCTGGTGTGTTCAGGGCGATTCAGGATCGGCATCTTCCGTTGGCCATGTGGCTTCCAGCACTGCAGTTCAGTACGTTAGTACCTGCGCCGACGAGCCTGGGCTAGTGACAGCTTTCTTCTAGCCCTTTAAACGTGTGAGTAGTATTCCTAGATTTCTTAAAACTAATTTAATTATACCAACTTGCCATTTTGGGGCTTATCACCATTTGACACACTAACATTTTTGTGTCAGATAAATAATGTAATACTGAAACTTATTATAAGTCATTTACTGCCTCAAGTTGTTTCATGAACCCCAGAATGTGATTTGAAGAGGAAAAATAGTCATTTCAAAATTATAGGATATGCTTTTTCTGGAGGTTCCTTTCTAGTTCATTATTCACATGGTAGCCAAAAATGAAAATCTGATAGTGACTTTCTTCAGTGGTTTAGAATAAAACCTAAATGTCAATGGCACCTGAAGTCTATGATCTGGCTCCTCCCTTCCTTTTCAGTCACATCTTCCCACCCTTGTCATATTTGTAGTATTTCTATATTTTTTTATAGTTTCAGGGCCCTCGAATATGTGGTTGCCTCTGCTTGAAATGTACTTTTCTCCTGCCTCATCATCTCATATTCGTCTCCTAGGGCTTTACCTAAAGCTGTTTCCTTGCAAGACCTTCTCTGTTCATTCAGCCACAGCTACAGTTCTTACATCATACACAATACTCACAGATTGTAGCCTACAATTTCAGCTAGCATGCTAAAGCTGGTTCTATTTACTGTGGCAGAAACATGGGAATAGAAGTCTTCTAACTTCTGGATGGAGATTTATTTATTTATTTATTTATTTAGTCAGTCAGTCAGTCAATGAGTTAGTCAGTTGGCACTTGTGTTTGCCAGAGAGAGAGATGGAGAAGGAGAAAGCACTCCCAGTGAGGTGTGGTCACACAGTATTCCCTTAGCCTTCATTTTTTTCATCTTGTCAGGATTTTGGACATGCACAAATATGCGCCTAGTATGTTTTTCTCTTTTTTTTAAGAATTATTTTATTTAACTTTGACGAGAGAGAGAGAGAGAGAGAGAGAGAGAGAGAGAAAGTGAGAAAGCAACCGCCAGGTCCGGGACTCGAACCATAGTTGGCCCTGTGGGAGTCCAACACTCCTAACCACCATGCCACCTGCCAGCCTCATGCCTAGTATGTTTTTGAAGCTGCTGTAGTTGGGTCTCAAATCGTGTGATTGAACATGTGTGATCTGGCTCTCTTAACTATCAGGCCAAGGGGCTGGCCTTGGATTGAACTTTAAGCTTACAATAATCACTCTTCACTCGATTCTTATTTCTGTCATGAAGAAGAAACTAATTTGAAATTAAAGGAGGTAACATTAAGATAAACTATACATGGCATGGAAAGAACTCTGGGTCAACATTTTTGAGTTTTGGTGTCCTCATCTATAAAGAATATTGGGCTCATCTACTTCCAATTGTTTTTAAATTGCATGAAAATAATTTTCATGATGTATGAGGGTACTTTACAAAGTTCATGGAAAAATGAATTTAAGTACGAGTTTATTTTGGTCTAAAAATTTTTCAAATCAGTACAGTTTTTTCATAGTACACATGTTCTCTAAACTTTTTTTGAAGACTCCCTCCATATAGTTATTTAAATGAAAATTACTTTTGATTTTTTTTTAAACTAATGGATGTATCTGCTATGTTATCCTGCTCTAAAGAATGATAATTAAAACTACTTAAAGACACTGAACAGTTACTCTCACTGACATTATTGCTTACTTGGTCAGCTGCTGCTCGCTTCCCTACAGATCTCTAGTTTGTGCTGAGCCATGTAGTTTCTTACTCTTCTGTGTGCTTGTGTTGGAAATGCTCTTCTTCTTCTTCTTTTTTTTTTTTGCTATAGGGCTCGTGCGATCGCCAGACAGACAGAGACAGAGAAACAGAAAGCAAGGGAACCAGCAGTTAGTGTAATGGCTATGTCACTGGACTCCCACGTAGTCAACCGCAGTTTGCGTCCCGGACCCGGTGGCTTAAAACTCATGCCGGGCGTGTGTGCGTGCGTGCCCAAGATCCCGAGAGGAGAATGGAGGAGAAGGGATTGCGGTGTGACCATCCTCCCTGGGGGGTGATTTCTCGCTTTCTGTCTCTCTGTGTCTGGCGAGCGCACGTGCCCTATAGCGAAAACCTCTCAAAAAAAAAAAAAAGAAAGCAAGAAATCACCCCCCAGGGGGGATGGCCACGCTGCAGTCCCTTCTCCTCCATTCTCCTCTCAGGATCTTGGGCACGCACGCACACGCGCCCGGCGTGAGTTTTAAGCCACCGGGTCTGGGACACGAACCGCGGTCGACTACGTGAGAGTCCAGCGACATAGCCATTACGCTAACTGCTGGTCCCGGAAATGCTCTTCCTATATAAGTTTTTGTTTACTGGGTTTATAACTTCCATAGATAACTGTGGGACGCCAAGGAGGAATGGATGTAGACTATTTAGGGCTAAAAGTTTCGTTTAGATCATTTATTTTAGAGGAGGAAACTGAGATTAGAGCAGTTAGTCCCGAGGTGGCCATGGAAGTGGTGGCAGAAGTGGTTCCCTAAGAGTGTGGTGACATGATGGCTGTTCTTTTAAAAAAAAAATTTTTTTTTTTCCTTCTTTCCCACTCTAGTACTTCAGTGGGTAGAGATCAGGCAATATAAATAGGAAAAGTGAGATGATTCTGGAGGAGGAAAGCTGGGCAGCATTTTATTTGACAGTCTGAGAGTGAGCCCTCTGCTTGAGGATACAAATGAATTGAGTGTAAAATGAGTTTCACATACAAATACAAGGGATTATCAATTCCAGTTTTAAAAATCCGCTTTATTTCTATAAGGACACATTTAAATGCATGTGTGTTCCTCTTCTTCTTTTATTTACCTTACATATTTATACAATTTTTCCAAAAATAAAGAAGCAGCCCAGATTATAAGTCTAATTCTGGATGCAGTTAGCTTTTATTCATGTTACTGTTTGCTTTTATCACTATTTCCTTGACTGGAACCAGTAACAATTTTACATTGACATTCAAAACAGATGGGCTTTAAATTATTTATTTTATGGAATTAATGAGTTCATTCAAGAAATAGGGTACTGTCCCATCATTTTACCACCCCCACTTCTCTATCAATTTTCTAGACTTAGGGTTTTCTAGGTTTATAATATATAATCTACATCGAAAGGTGAACTGTTAAGTAGTAGTTGTGAAAGGCCCCAATTTTTGAATGAAAGATTCAGTAATACACATTGAATGAAAGGTTTTATGCAGGCTTGTAGTATTGTGCGGATGAAATAGACACTGTCCTTATTGTTGCTTTGTTTACTATGATGCCCTTCTAGTTTTCAAGTATTTAAAGTCTCTTTTAAGACTTTAAATTCAAAATCTCTGTTTAGGTCCAAAGGAAGCAGTAGTAAAAATTAATTAGTTGACTTCATCCTCAAAATTTAGTAGATTCAGAATATCCAGTTCTTAGTTGGCAGACGAGCTATTCTGTAATGATGACATGGATGACTTTTTTCATAGACATTTCTTCTTAGCTTTTATTTATTTATTTTTTTTGGAGAGGTTTTTGCTATAGGGCGCATGCACTCGCCAGACAGAGAGAGACAGAGAGACAGGAAGCGAGAAATCACCCCCCAGGGGGGATGGCCATGCCACAATCCCTTCTCCTCCATTCTCCTCTCGGGATCTTGGGCAAGCACGCACACACGCCCGGCGTGAGTTTTAAGCCACCAGGTCCAGGACGCGAACCACAGTCGACTACATGGGAGTCCAGCAACATAGCCATTATGCTAACTGTTGGTTCCCATTTCTTCTTAGCTTTTTAACTCCAGTGCCATTCTGGTTCTGTGGTTTCTAACTCATATTGGGGCACTCATATTGCTGCCTAGCTACTAACAGTGTCCAGATTTTCCTCTAGGAGGACAGCCGGGTCGGAAGCCCTGTCTATCTGAGCACTCTTGAATTGGCTGAACAGACCCTTTATCACTTAGCGAAGTTGGGGCTACTTTTCTGATATTCAGCCAACTTCACTGCTGTCAGAGCGTGGGGCCGTAACCCTAAATCCAGCTGAGTGGATATCATTTTGATTTCCCATGCCTCTTCCTCACTGCTATAGATGAGCGGAAATTGACTATACTTCTCTATTCAGTGTTAAGCATGGTATCAAGTTATAGACATTTAGCACATGCTTTTGGGTGAGGTGATTTCCTTTTGGTAATAGTTGAATTTCTTGGTTTATTTCTTGTGCCTTATTTATAGTGGATGACAGAGGAAGATTAGAAGAACTCTATTTGGGGGATGCTTTGTTTCCTGGGCAGAGTCCAGACCAGAGTTTACCAGGGTAGCTTGCTGTAGTGACTACTATTGGATGTAACTAACTGTTATGTTTTTGTTTTTTTTTTGAGAGTGTTTTGCTATAGGGTGTGTGCGTTCGCCAGACAGATGGAGAGAGACAGAGAGATAGAAAGCGAGAAATCACCCCCCCAGGGAGGATGGCCACACTGCAATCCCTTCTCCTCCATTCTCCTCTCGGGATCTTGGCACACACGCACATGCACACGCACACGCACCCGGTGTGAGTTTTAAGCCACTGGGCCCGGGACTCAAACTGCAGTCGGCTACATGGGAGTTCAGCGACATAGCCATTACACTAACTGCTGCTCCCTGTTATGGGTTTTTTAATAAGGTAACTCTTTGAATGTTGGCAGACACTTAAATCATTATTTCTGCTCTAAATGAGCTTACTGTCATAAGATTTCCTTTTTATTTTTTCCTATATTTTATCTTTTTTTTTATGCATTATTATGGTATAAGCAACTATAGGAAATAATGTTTCCTGTCTTCTATGTGTATAGTTGGATAAGAATAATTTATTGAGCATAAAGTTGGTTATTTTCCTTCAGTCATTGCTATGAAATTATAGAATTACAGAATCTTGCCTCCAAAATTGATAATGATAACTTAAAATATCCAAGTAATTTAGAAGTAGGTAAATTATTATTTTTTTTATAATGGTATTATAAACACATTTATCTTGTGAGATCTGAAAGTCTACAACTCAAAAAGTGCAAATAATACCATCTATCACTGCATATTAAATTGAATGTTCCTGATAATGGTCAGTTTTGGCAATTCTTTGTATGGTTTTTATTGCAGCACTTAAAATAAACTTTGTGTTCACAGAGATTAGATATGCAAATAATAGGAAAAGACACTCTTCCTTATTTTTTAGTTTTTGCTATTGGGCATGTTTGATTGCCAGAGAGATAAAGAGAAAGAGAGAGAGAGAGAGAGAGATTTCGAGAAATCATCCCCCAGGGGGGATGGTAACCCCCAACTCTATCCTTCACTCTTCTCTTGGGATTTCGAGCATGCACGCATATGTGTCTGGTGTGATTCTCAAGCTGCCAGGTCCGAGACTCAAACCTCAAAACTGGCCATGTCTGGGACCAGCAGGTGGCATGGTGGTTAAAATGTTGGACACTCCCACTTGGCCGACCACGGTTCGAGTACCGGACCTGGTAGCTTGCTTTCTCACTTTCCCTCTCTTTCTCTCTCTGTGTATCTCTCTCTGGTCAAATTAAAATGAATGAATGAATAAATAAAATTAAATAAATAATTATTAAAAAAGATTTCTCAAAAAAAATAAAAAAACTGGCCATGTGGAATCCAACACCTTAACCTCCACGCCACCTGCTGGCCCTTGGAAAGATACTTTTTGTCAAAATCAATTTGTCTTTATTTCTTAAAGTTAAATATGAGAAGGACATTTTGTTCTCTAATTTCATTTTTGTTGTTACAGGATGTGTGTGCTGCCTGGAGAGAGACACAGAGAGAGAGATGGAAATGAGAATCCCCCAGGAGGTATGGCCACCCTCCAGTCCCTTCTCCTTTCTTCTTTTCTGAGGATTTTGGGCACACAAGCACATGTGCCCAGCATGTTTTTCAAGGCTCAGGGTCTGGGACTTGAACCTGTGTACTTGGCTATGTGGAATCTAGCCATGTTAATCACGATATACCTTTGGCTGGCCCAGTACACTAATCTTTCTCTCATAAATTTTTGTTGAAATACGTAAATTTTTTCCACATAGCATTATTGTGACAAGAAGTGGGAAAAAAACAAAAGAAAACAAAAAAAACTTACTGACATTATTTGCTCTAAAATTTATCTTTTTTTGTTTTCACCAAACTAGAATTTTTGGAGTTTTGATTGGTTCTGCTATTCTATTATTTGTGAAATAATCTGTGTTCACACTCTATTACTATCTCGTGCTTCTGGGATCTATGCATTTTGTGCCAATTGTCTTTCGGCATTATTTCCTGGCTGAAGATTCCAAAATTTCATAGTTCACCTTCATGTGGAAAACTCTGACAATTTACCTTCCTAATAGTTTTATTTTTCACTTACATGTATTGTCTGGTTCTTGTCAAGAGATGGTTTTGTGCAAAATAGACGTAAGTAGCCTTTTTGTTTCCAATATGCTTTCTGTTAATGGCCACTATTATGGTTGGCCTTTCTGTCTATAACTGCACATTGGACATGTTATAGTATATATAATGACTACCAGATCTCTTTCCAGATCTTTCTTATTTTATGAGTATAGTAATCCTTTCTCATTTATGAGTTTGACTTATTTGGAATTCAGATATAATGTGGATTTACTTCCGTACTGTGTATGTTTCTCAGAACCTCTGCCCTGGACATCTGGGTCACTTGTTTCCACCTTTGTTCTTCTGCCAGTTGCATCTTAGGCAATTGGTCACATACATACTCAGTGTCATGAAAATATATTTTATTTTAGCATTGAGCTATGTGTACTACCATGTGGCACTTGGAGCCCTTATGCTATTAGGCAAGAAAAGATGAAAAAGAAGTGTTTGTGCTGTCAAAACTGTTACCAACCAAGGTAGATGTCTAGTAGTGTTACGTAGAAGGTGCCATCACAGTGTAAAAATGAAAGACATATTTTCAGCTTAACAGTCCAAAGAAGGGACTAGTCCTGTGAGAGGAGGTTTGAGATTACTTTTCCCTCATTAAGCTTGTGAAATATTGACTAAGGAAGTAAAGCCCTCTATTTAGAGACCAAAGAGCTGTAGCACCACAAAGCGTTTGTAATAATTTGTAAAACTGATAACTAGAATTTTGTAACAAATTTTCTTTTTTTTTTTTTTTGGAGAGGTTTTTGCTATAGTGTGTGTGCATTCGCCAGAAAGACAGAGAGAGATGAAAAGTGAGAAATCACCTCCTGGGGGGATGGCCATGCCACAATCTCTTCTCCATTCTCCTCTTGGGATCTTGGGCATGCATGCATGCACACGCGCCTGGCGCGAGTTTAAGCCACTGGGTCCGGGACTTGAACCACAGTTGACTACATGGGAGTCCAGCGACATAGCCATTACGCCAACTCCTGGTCCCCAATTTTGTATTTTTACTTTTTAGAGGTTTTTGCTATAGGGCGTGTGTGCTTGCCAGAAAGACAGAGAGAGACAGAGAGACAGAAAGCAAGAAATCACCCCGTAGCGGGGAGGGCCACGCTGCAATCACTTCTCTGTTCTCCTCTCGGGATCTTTGGTACGCACACACATGCACTCGGTGTGAATTTAAGTCACTGGGTTTGGGACTCGAACCGTAGTCGGCTACATGGGAGTCCAGTGACATAGCCATTACACCAGCTGCCGGTCCCCCAATTTTGTATTTTTAAAGCAAAGCTTTTTATAAAAGTTAGTAGGTACACATTTAGTGTTTTTTTTTTAATAATTATTTTATTTAACTTTATTTGTTTTAATTTGACCAGAGAGGGAAGGAGGGAGGGAGGGAGGAGGGAGGGAGAGAGAGAGAGAAGGTGAGAAAGCAAGTTGGTAGGTTTGGGACTTGAACCATGGTTGGCTATGTGGGAGTCCAGCACACTTAACCACCATGCCACCTGCTGACCCCACGTTCAGTTTTTTTTTTTGGGGGGGGGAGGTTTTTGCTATAGGGCGTGTGCGCTCACCAGAAAGACAGAGAGAGACAGAGAGACAGAAAGCGAGAAATCACTCCCCAGGGGGGATGTCCACGCCGCAATCCCTTCTCCTCCATTTTCCTCTCGGGATCTTGGACACGTACGCACACACACCCAGCCTGAGTTTAAGCCTCTGGGTCTGGGGTTCGAACTGCGGTCAGCTACATGGGAGTTCAGCAACATAGCCATTACGCTAACTGCTGGTTCCCCCCACATTTAGTTTTTAAAGTCCATACATTGAGAGGCCAGATGGTCCAAGGCTGGATCCTACTTGGCTGATTTGCAGTTTGAGATCCAGATCTGGTGACTTATATTATTCAGGGCATATGTGCATGCGTGTTCAAAGTCTCAAGGGGGGGAAGAGAAGAGAAGGAATTGTGGTTTGGCCATCTCTCCTGGTAGGGGGGAGTGATTTCTCACTTTCATTCTCTCTTTCTGTCTCTTTCCAGTGAGCACATGTGCCTACTGCAAAAATTAAAAAAAAAAAGTCTGTACATTAAGAAGGTGTACAAGCAAAATTTAAGAATGTAGTTTTAGATAAAGTGTCAGTGAATTATTGTAGCCAATAATGAAGTGGAAAGAGGCCTTCAGAAGAAGTCCACAGCTTATTTTTCAAAGGGTAGAGAAAACTGTAGGATTATTTGGGTCAAAGCAGACATATCTGGTTGGTGGTTGATTCTTTTTTTTTCTTTTTTTTTTTTTAAAGATTTTTGCTTTAGGGTGGATACACTCAACAGAGAGACAAAGACAGAAAGTGAGAAATCACTCAGCCCGGGGGATGGCCATGCCACAATCCCTTCTCCTCTTGGGATTTTGGGCATGTACACGCACATGCCTGGCATGAGTTTTAAGCCACCAGGTCTGGAATTTAAACCGTGGTTGACTACTTGGGAGTAAAGCGATGTCACTGTTACACTATCTCTTGGTCCTAGTGGTTGGTTCTTAATCATTGTTGGGACACATGAAACATATAGTGGGATGTTAAAGGGGGATTTGGGTGAAAAGCATAGATTTTTCTTTCCAGAAAATTTTATACGTTTACGTACATAATTTTCCATGTTCTTTAAAGGAATTCCCACCCTCTCCCACCTGCTAAGTCCAATTATGCTACTGTCAGAAATATTCAAGCAACTTGAAAAATTATTTTAATTGCCAGAGAGTATGAGTACTAGTCAAAAAGAGACAGAGAGAGAGAGAGAGAGAGGGAAGGGGAAAAATAAAAACACTCCCTCCAATGGGGCATTGTCATGCTGTACTCCCTTCTCCATTTTTCCATCCTGTTACAATTTTGGCCACCTAAGCATATATACCCAGTATGTTTTTTAAGCCTCCAGGGCTGGGATTTGAACCACCATTAGCATGTGGGATCCAGCTCCCTTAACCAATAGGCTATGGGGCTGGCTCTCAAACAATTTCTAGAATTGAATTTGAATTTAAATTACTCTTCAAGTATAAATACTTGTGGACTGTTGAAAAGTCATGCACATTTTTATATAGAAAAACAGAAAAAATATGTCATGACTTTTCCAACAACTCAGTACTTCCTTCCCCTCTTATCTTAGCCCCATTATGATCTCTTCTGGCTTCAGTAGTAAATCTTCTCGTAGGTTTAAAGACAGATGAAAGAATATGACTTATTTAGTGCTCTTCAGGCTTTTAAAAAACTTCCTGTATTTTATTTTTGTGAATGCCTATTTATGAACTTTATAGATTGTCTTGCAATCTCCTTAAAAAATAAGATCATAAGTTTCTGATTCAAGAATTCTTCTGTCTTGAGGATTTTCATGGAGTTAATCCTGATAATGTGTGTTATTATCCATTAAGTCTGTTATATGATGCTTACTTTCATTGTAGAATTTTGCCTCTTTGTACAGATCTCCACAGTTTTTCTGTTAATCTTTGTTAGGTTTGTCAATTCCTGTCTTCCTCCTTCATATTAGAAGATTTCAGTTTTTGTTTTTTTGTCCTAAATATCGCATAAAAATATTAATATGCACTGTATTTGTACCAGGAGAAGCCATTTTGTATGTTCTAAAGATGTACAATGACTGAATGTAAATTTTAAAAATGTAAAAAAAAATCTAAGATTTAAATAAGAAAACATGTTAAATGATCATATATCCATCTGAAATGGCTCATGTGTAATACTTTTAGAATACTTTTTTTTTATACCAATCGTGAAGAAAATACCATTTTTTCTCAAGCACCGTCTGTCCCGCACCTGTGTCTTAGGTTACCTGAACATCCCTTAGTACAGGGATCAAGTCTCATTAAAATTTTGTACCATCAGTTTCTAGCATGATGGTACCTATCTAACAGTAGATCTCAGTAAATCCTAATAGTAGATTGAGTAAATTCTTTTTTTTTGAGAGTTTTTTTTCGCTATAGGGCGCGTGCGCTCACCAGATAGAGAGACACATAGAGACAGAAAACGAGAAATCACCCCCCAGGGGGGATGGTCACGCCGCAATCCCTTCTCCTCCATTCTCCTCTTGGGATCTTGGGCATGCACGCACACGCACCCAGCGTGAGTTTAAGCCACCGGGTCCGGGACGCAAACCGCGGTCGACTACGTGGGAATCCAGTGACATAGCCATTACGCTAACTGCTGGTTCCCAGATTGAGTAAATTGAATGAAGAATTTTCTCATTTCCAATATAGGTATTTTTAGAAAATATTATAGTTGGGATGTTTGTTTAGGAAGTCTAAACATTATATTTGTTTGATTATCTTTTTCCCCAAGAGGAGTTGTGTGCATGTCAATCACATGCCAGACCAAATCAGCTCTTCACACTGATTCTCAGCATGTTGGTTCCTAAAAATCTTGATTGATTATAATCTTTGAAGGGAACATTACAAGAAAAATATTAATAACATATGTATGTTTAAAGATGAAGTATTTGAAGGAGGTTCTGGTGAGTGTGAAAATTATTGATCAGATATGGTCTTTCTACTTTTTAAGAAAAAACTGGAAGAAAATTTGTATATCTGAAAAAGTATTAGATTAAATTCCATATCAAACATCCCCCCCAGACACAGTCCACATTTTATTTACATTTTAATACTAACTTTAATCTAAAAATCACATATCCCTACACCTATATTGTTGACTTCTCTTCAACTTAAATGCATGGTCGAAACTTACCATGTCTGTTACATGTAACACACAGGAACAGCTTTTAACAGAAATTCCTCGACACACACCCCCAACATCTTTTTATTATAAATATAGGTATCAAAACAATCCTGAGCATATTTTTGATGCTACTAGTAGTCAGCACTCACACCGCTTCAAAAATTAACACAATCTGTGACAGTATTCATTGCACCTGCTACCTTGAATAATTTCGACTGGAGCTCTTTCACTAAGCAAGATGGATAAAGCATGCCATTTCTGGTTTTCCTTCTTCAGATTGTTTTTTACTTTTCAGAAATACACATTCTTATACCACTGCCATCTGACACTTGTTGTCATGCTTTCATCTTGAAAACTTGAGTTCTATTTTGAGTATTTATTTATTTATTGTATTTATTTGTTTGTTTGTTTAGTTATTTATTTGGAGAGGTTTTTGCTATAGAGCGTGTGCACTCACCAGAAAGACAGAGAGAGAGAGAGAGAGAGAGATACAGAGAGAGAGAGACAGAAAGTGAGAAATCACCCCCGGGGTGGGGGGATGGCCACAACACAATCCCTTCTCCTTCATTCTCCTCTCGGGATCTTGAGCATGCACGCACACGCCCGGCATAAGTTTAAGCCACTGGGTCCAGGACTCGAATGATGGTCAACTACATGAAAGTCCAGTGGCATAGCCATTATGCCAACAGCTGGTCGCTCCAGGCTTACGTTTAAATGATAGTGCCTTAACAAGAAAAAAAAATTGTGCTGCATTTTTCCTCTTGTTACCTGAAAGCATAACAGGTGTGCATATATTAAATATATTCTTTTTTTAAAGATTATTTTTTTTAACTTTATTCATCCATTTATTTTATTGGGACCAGAAAGGAAGAGAGGGAGAGAGAAAGTGAGAAAGCAAGCCACCAGGTTCAGGACTTGACCCACAGTCAGCCATGTGGGAGTCCAGGGCCCTTAACCACCATGCCACCTGCTGGCCCCATTAAATATATTCTTACAAATGTCCAGTCATATTTACCAGCTGGAATTCTTTTATTTAATATGTGGGTATTTGCATTGATGGAGGAGCTTCTACATATTTAGGTCCACATTCTATATTCAGGCTATATATTCTGTTTTCATGATTTGTCCTTGGTGTCCCAATAATCATGCCTGTCCTCCCTATAAGTGTCATATTAATCATCTCCAAGGCCCCAGCTAACTGTATCATCACCTACTCCTTTTTGTCCTCCTTCAAGTTCTTCCAATAAGTGGAAATTACGAGCAACTGTAACTCCCTTGGAGATCACCATCTTCTCCTGTAGCCCCAACATTTTTATTTTCTATGAAGTGATATAGTATGATATTTTTGATACTGCTTTAAGAATATGTATTTTGAGGAGCCAGTAGATAGTGTAGTGGTTACGTTGCTGGACTCCCACATGGCTGACTGTGGTTCAAGTTCCAGACGCAGTGGCTTGAAATTCATGCTGGGTGCATGTGCGTGTGTGCCCAAGATCCCAGGAGAAGAATGGAGAAGGAAATGCAGTGTGATCATCATCCCTTGGGGATGATTTCTCACTTTCCCTCTCACTCTCTCTGCCTCTCTCTCTCTCTGATGAGCACACGTGCCCTAAAGCCAAAACCTCTCACAATTATGTATATAAAAGAATATATGTGTTGGGCCAGCCCTGTAGCTCAGAGGTTAAGGGAGCCACATTCCACATGGCTGTCTGTGCAGTTTGAATCCTGGCCCCTGGGACTTGAAAAACATGCCAGGCATGTGTGCGTGCATTCTCAGAATCCTGACAGGATAGAGTAGTGGAGAAGGGACCACTGTGTGACTTTGCCCCATTGGAGGTAGTTTCTCTTTCCCTCTCTCTCTGGGAAGCATATGTGCCCTTTAGAAATTAAAAAAGAGAGAGAGAGAGAAAGAAATGCAGACTATCAGGTTCCACTCCAGACCTACTGAGTCAAAATCTGCATTAAAACAATAATAATAACAAATATGCCAAAGTTTTATAATTGGAGCATTATTATTTGTCCTTCAAGTGAAAGTATTTTGGAATTTACTTTTTACTCAGTTGTTTAAATTCTTAAAGATCAAGGTTTGAATGTGACTGAGTTCACGTTTATCAAAAAATTAGTGATTTGTAACTTATTTTTGGCAACAGAGATTGCATTAAGTGTTATAGTACTATCATAGTATTCTCTTAGTTTGTTAGTAGCCATGGTCTCTGAAACACATTGGCTCTTAAAGGAGATGGAAAAAAAAAAATAATAAACTTCTTGAATTAATAGGTAAAAAATTAGGAAGGAAGCTGGTTGAAAAGGGTTCCATGATACCCTCAAGCAAGATCCACCAAAGAGGAGATTACCAAGCTTTAATTGATACTTTGGGAAATTAAACTTCATATGGGAAAGCCAAAGGCTCCTAAGTTATCATTAAAGGTGTATATGCCTGTTACTGTGCTGGCTTTAGTGATTGTGAGCTTTGGAAAATGTGATTGAATGTGTATAGTTACACTTGAAACTACATCTATAGAGTTTTCCTGGTAATTCCTTTTTAAAAGTGAAGTGTTTCCCTTGCTGACACACTTTGTAAAATCTATCAAATAAATACATGGGTTTCATTTTTAAATTTTAAGTGTTTGCAAATGTAGTAAATAGTCTTCAAGTTTAGACACCCAAACACTTCTAGCTAAGGTGATTGGTTTTTTTAAAATTGAAAATTCAAATCCATTGGAGAGTAGGAGAATTATACAGTGTAGGTCCAGTACCTAGATTCAACGATTACCACGATTTTCGACATGGCTGTTACTCCCCGTGGTTCTGTAGTAGCCTCCCTACCCTCTCCTTCCTTTTCTTCCCCTTTTCTACTTTTTTGTTTGCTGAAGTATTTCAAAGCAAAACTGGACACGGTGTTATTTCCCCCATATATATTTTACTTTATATCTCTTAAAAATATTAAACTTTCTTATATGACACAATCTCATTGTAACATCAGTGTTTCGATACTGATTTTATGGCCCTCTATTCTGTTATTACATATACCTATTCATATTTAAGCCATCGTCACACTTTGGGAAATACATGTTCCAAATCTTTAAAAATTTTTCTTTTTTTTTTTCTTTTTTAAAGCTAACTTTAAATTTATCTTTGACCACAGTGTATCAGTTTTCATTTCTTTATAGCCTAAAAGAAAATAGATGATTTTTTTCATGTGATTATGTAGAGTATAGTAAATAGCCTCTAAAAAACAGATTTTTTTTTTTGAAGTCTTCCCTGAATGATATAATGATTTCTTATTACATTGCTGGCTTGTTCAACATTTTGTTTGAATTAAAAAATGTAGGTTTTAGGAGTATGATTTTAGTGGAACAATGTGAGAAATCTTTATATTAGAATTTGGTTTTGTAGGAAATCTTACTACTTCTGTTTTTATATAATCTAGCAGTGATTTTATCTCTGTAAAGAACTTTTTCTTATCCTGAAATTTCAATGTATTGCAGACCAGTATCTTAAAAATGCAATAAAAATTTTATGCTAGTGGCTCGGCTGTGGTGGTGTAGGCAGTAGGGTGCTATTCTGTGATGGAGGAGCCATATGGACGATTAGGGTTTGGATCCCCAGGTCTACCCTAAAACACATTGGGCTTGCATGTGTACCTGATCCTGAGTGTAGGCTGGGAATGTGAGGGGTACTGTGGTGTGACAAGACTCTGTGGAGGACGCCGGCCCTTGTTTTTGTGCCTCTCTCCCTCTCTCTCATAAAAGAGATAGAATAGGTCAAATTTTTAAATGCTGTCGTTGTATCAAATAGCTATAAAAGCTTCTAAGCTCATATTCTCAATTTCTTCATGGACTAGCACTGGTACATTGAGCAACCTGAATAACTCTGAAGTGTTTCTAGTGTTAAAATATTATCATGGTAATTAGTATATATTTATTTATCATCTCTAGTTGTTTTAGAGAAGTTGTCTAGGAAAGAGTAACCATGTGCTGCATATATACATATATATATTTGTTGTTCAAACCAAACTGTATCCAACTTTATTAAAGATACTTTTCATAAATAGTCCTGGTATTCCAGGCAGGACATGGGCAGACAGTTGTTAAAAGTATACAGCAACCTTCAAACCCTCTTCAATGGATTACCAAAATCAGAAAGCCACTGTAAAATGCCATGAAGTCTTCATTTGATGCTCTGAATAGGGAATGTTTAGAGTGAGGGTTGACATTTCACATTTAGCATGTTGTTTAACAGCTTTTCACGAGCTAACCTTGACTTCCAGGAAACGAAAATGGCAGAATTATCCACCTGAAGATCCAACAGTACAGAAAAGGAACTGCGGCTCTTTTGAAATATGCCATCTTAATGTCATGGGAAGTCCAGATTGCCTGACATTCTGGTAACCAGTTTTTTTGTGGTCAGATCACAACAGATCTCTGGTTTAAGGGAGTTAAGTCTGTGCTGAATGCAGAGAGGGAGAGGACAGAAAAACAAATCTTAAGTTTTCCACACCACAGAGCATCTGTGCCAGGGTGGCCGTGTGTGTCAACATCAAGGGATCCCTCGTCTTGGGAGCCAAGAGGAAGTCTCTCAAAACTAGAAGGGGATGATATCCAAATTAATCCAGCATTCTATTAGTGACAAATGCCCCTTCCCCAAAAAGCAAAAAAGTATTCTGTGTGCTAACAACATAGCTGAAAAAAAGAGTAAAACAAAATTCTACCTTTTTATAAAACTTGATAATAAATAGTGTTTTAAACTGTGCAGTCAGCAGAAACACACACTTATCAATAATGCACATACTTCACTTGGCATCTCCGGCACCTTCAGCTCTCTGCCTGGTCTGTTAGGGCATCTCCATTCTCTGCAGGGTTATTCCCATCTTCGCCAGCACCGGCTTTTCCCTCTTTCCCTTTGGGTACCTTCTCTCCCTTTGCAGGAGCCTTTTTAGTTTGCGGCTCTAGCTTTAGAGGAGCAGGTTTTGCAGACAACCCTGTGAATCGTCTCTGGTTTGTCCTTCACCTTGGCTTTATCTCCTTTAGCTTCCCCTTCTGCCTTTCTCTTGGGTGTGATGGTGATGAAGCGGGACATAGGCTCTGGATGCAGGGGACTCAGTGGAGTGCAGACTTTGATCTGGGGGCCCCTCTTGCCTTTTCTTCCTGCTTATATATTTTCATATATCTTTCAATTTTTTGCTTGTTTTTGTTTTAACTTTCTTGGCTTGGGCTATTTAAGACCATTTGCATTGTATCAATAATTGTCTGGAATCATTGGATTGTGCAGTTGGGTGGAAGGAACAATTTGATTATTTTCCTTAGAAAATAAAAGTCCTCATTGTTTGCCATAGAGCATGTGTGCTTGCTAGAGATAGGGAAAGTGAGAACTCCTCGCCCCCCACCCGCAGGTCGGATGGCCATGCCACAGTACCTTCTCTTCTATTCTCCTCTTGGAATTTTGGGCACACATGCAAGCCTCCAGGGCCAGAACTTGAACTGTGGTCGGCCATGTACAGGAATATAGTTACTTAACCACCATGCCACCTGCTGGCCTCCTTAAAATTGTTCATAAAAGAGGTGTGTGTGTGAGGGGATGGTGGGTGGTTGGGAGCTTCAGACATAACTCATAATCAACACAATAAAATAACAACAGTGTTAGACTATCATTTACAAGACCTGGATTTTATTTCCTTTTCCATGATTTAAAAACAGTATGATCTTGATTTTTTCTCTGGGTGTTATTCATCTTTAAGAGATTACTAGCTACTTTTGTATCCTACCAAGTCTCAAGCATGATAATCTCCTCTTTTAACCACTCATTTTCTTCTCCAGGAGCTCTCAACTATAAAAATGTTTATGAGTCTCATACAGTTTTCCAGAAGTGAATTGCCCCAGCTATTATACACATTTGCTTTTTTTTTTCTTTAAGGATTTATTTTATTTATTATTATTATTGTTGTTATTATTTTAAAAGTTCTCACCAGAGACCAAGAGAGAGAGGAAAAGTAAGAAAGCAAGCTCGCTAGGTCTGGGACCCAAAGCACAGTCAACCTTGTTAGAGTCCAGCACCCTAACCACTGTACCACCTGCTGGCCCCCTTGCTCTGCTTTTAATATACTACTTCCTAGCTTTTTCACATACTGTTAAATATATATCTTTTCTTTATCTTATAGCTCCTTGTACTCCCTAAATGTTTATAACTTGGTAATCAAAATTCGTGTGGTGTTTTTGCTTTATTTTTATTTTTCTTCTAACTATATAATTTTTTCAGTGTATCTCACTTTAATGTGCTGAATGAGGGAATCCCATTGGCTCAGTTAGTAACTTTTACATTTGACATGCTACACCAAGGGCTGCTGGCTAGCCTGTGGACTGGCTAGTTTGGTCAAGTTTAGTGGGCTTTATCTTGGTACGGAGCCTGGGAGGGTCTGTGGGAGTTGCATGCTTGGTGCAGGTGCTATATGATCTAAGTGAACAGATGGACTTAAGTAAAAGGAAATGAAAGTCTTCACTTACTCCTGCGGTGATAAAAATATTTTTTGGGAAAAGAGAAAATTACTTAAGAAAATTAGATATAAAGTAATTTTTTTAATGAAACACCATATTTATTTATTCATTTAAATTGTCAGAGAGTATGTGTGTATGTGTGTGTGTGTGTGTGTGTGTGTGTATGTGAGAGAGAGTGTCCTCTAGTGAGTTGTGGTCATCGTGCAGTCCCTTTCCTCCTTTCTCTCCCCATCAGGATTTTGGGCATGCAGGCATTCATGCCCTGCATGAATTTTTTTTTTTTTTTTTTTTTTTTTTTTTTTTTTTTTTTTTTTTGAGAGGTTTTCGCTATAGGGCACGTGCGCTCGCCAGACAGAGAGAGAGAGACAGAAAGTGAGAAATCACCCCCCAGGGGGGATGGCCATGCCGCAATCCCTTCTCCTCCATTCTCCTCTTGGGATCCTGGGCACGCACGCACACGCGCCCGGCATGAGTTTTAAGCCACTAGGTATAGGAGCGAACCGCGGTCGACTACGTGGGAGTCCAGCAACATAGCCATTACGCTAACTGCTGGTCCCATCCCTGCATGAATTTTAAGCTGCCAGGGCTTGCATTTAAACCTTGGTCAGCCACATGGGATCTTGTTCCCAATGCACAGTGCTTAACCACTGTTATATGGTACCAGCCCTCATATCAATACGTATTTCATTCCCATAGAACTGCATTGTAATTTGGGACCAGCAGTTAGTGTAATGGCTATGTCTCTAAACTCCCATGTAGTTGACCGCAGTTCAAGTCCTGGACTCGATGGCTTAAACTCACGCCGGGCACGTGTGTGTGCATGCCCAAGATCCCAAGAGGAGAATGGAGGGGAAGAGATTGCAGCGTGGCCATCCCCCCTGGGGGGTGATTTCTCGCTTTCTGTCTCTCTGTCTCTCTCTGTCTTTCTGGCAAGCACACGCGCCCTATGGCAAAAACCTCTCCAAAAAATAAAAAGGATCGATTACTCAGCACTTCCAGTTTGTTGCTTAAAGTGGGGTACACATGAACATATGTTATCTTCTGAAGATACTTCTTCCCAGGAGATGAGATTTGGATTAAAATTGGACCTTGATCCTTTAGACTTATAGTTTTACATTTAGTATGATTTTTAGTTGTGACTGAGAAGCTAGTTTCATCTCTGAATGACTATGTGCCTTCTGTTATATTGGATTATTTTATGCATTTTATCTTAGGCTTAAATGCCACTTTATAGGATATTTTCTTTTTCTTAGTGCCGAAGAGCACAAAGCACAGCTGGGGAAAGAAAGCACCCCTCAGCCAGACCTGGTCACCCCATGATTCTTTTCCCTCTGATTCTCTATTCTATCAGGATCCTGGCCAGGATCCTAGTCAGGATCCTAGATGTATGTACACCTGTGCCTGATACGTTTTTCAGGCGTCTGAGATCTGGACTCAGATCCTGATCTGCTACGTGGGATCCAGCTGCCTCTGTGCAGTGCTTCACTGCTGTGCTGCGAGGCCAGCCCCTGTAGGACGTCTTTTAATTACAATCTTGGTAGATCTAGTAAACCTAACACTTGGAAAATCTGGAATAATAAGCATGAAGATGCCTAAGTAGGCAGGCCCTATTTGTATTTAGAAACTGCTCTATATAGTTCTCAGGTGTAGTGGAGTCCCAAGGAAAGAAAGAATCTTCCAGAAAATGTACCGCTGAGTTACCTCTGAACAATCCTTCTCTCCCTTTTAAAGCACCCTCCTCTCTGTACTGTGTCTGTTTGTGGCTCCTTAGTTAGATCTATTCTCAGTCATGTTTGCTTATGTGCTGCTAGCTAGATAGATTCAGTATTACCTCAGTTACAAAGTGCCTCTTGTAGAGAGCCTGGATATAGAACTTTGTTCCTAGAGTTGCTATGTGGGGCACTTTCTTTTCCTGTTTATTGGTTATTTGCTGCTTGCTTCTTTTTTTTGAACTATTTTTAAAATTTTTCATTATTAAGTAATCCACTAGGGAAAGGCACCACTCTCTTGCTAACTACATTTGTTTCTGATGTAACTTAAAGAATGACAACTGGCATGGTATTGTGTTGCAGGGTAATGCTTCACTTAATGAGTGCTTTTAAGAGTTCCCTTGAGGTTGCTAGAAAGCTGGGGAACGTGACTCAAAAAGGGAGTCTATTAGGAATAAATTGTGGAACTAATTGGTAGTCATGGGCCGTTGAGTTTTCATCTTATTGGACCTTACTATCTAAGAAAGTTTGGCTTTGAACAGTTGGAATAAGTGTAACCTTTAAGGATGACTGAATATCTCAAATTCATTACATTGAACCTCTACTATCAACTTTCGTCAATTGATATATAATCTTCTTGGGTTAAGAACCATGTTTTTGAGAGATTTTCATAAGCCTTGATTTTTTTAAAAGAAAGAATTATTTTATTTACCTTTATTTTTTAATTGGACCAGAGAGGGGGAGAAAGAGAGAGACAGACAGACAGGCAGAGACAGAGACAGAGTGAGAAGAGAGAGAGAGAAAGTGAGAAAGCAAGTCACCTGGTCCGTGACGTGAACCGCAGTCGGCCATGTGGGAGTCCAGCACCCTTAACTATCACGCCACCTGCCAGCTCCAAGTTTTGATTTTTGTTGATATATAAAGCGTCTCTGTTGTCTGTCACCAATCTGCTCTGTGATCTTAGATAGATTAAATTTATGCATGAAATGAGAAATCCTAATGTCCTCGTGAGACTAAGATGCATGTTTTCAAGATGAAAAAAACACAGCTTTCTATTCTTTCTTCTCTAGGTATTTCCCTAACAAAATCTAAAGTCTGAAACAACTTGAACTCTTGACTGTATTTAGCAAATAGTATTTTTAAAAAGTTAGATGCCGAGGACCAGTAGTTAGCGTAATGGCTATGTCACTGGACTCCCATGTAGTTGACTGCAGTTCGTGTCCCGGACCTGGTGGCTTAAAACTTATGCCGGGCGCGTGTGTGTGCATGCCCAAGATCCCGAGAGGAGAATGGAGGAGAAGGGATTGCGGCGTGGCCATCCCCCCTGGGGGGTGATTTCTCGCTTTCTGTCTCTCTGTCTCTCTCTCTCTCTGTCTCTCTCTCTGTCTGGCGAGTGCATGCGCCCTATAGCAAAAACCTCTCAAAAAAAAAAAAAAAGATGCCTTTAGTTGTTCTCTATTCTTGTTCAAACTGTATGGGGCATCCAGTAGTTGCAAGAAGTGAAGAAAAACTATTGAAATTTAGGTTGCTAACACTAACTATAATAATAAAGTGACAGTGCATACCAATTAATCTACTACTTTCTCAGGCTGGGCACTAATTTAGATTGTAAAAAAAAGTGTTCATGGGACCAGCAGTTAGCGTAATGGCTATGTTGTCGAACTCCCATGTAGTCGACTGTGGTTCAAGTCCTGACCTGGTGGCTTAAACTCACACTGGGCATGTGTGTGTGTGTACCCAGGATCCCGAGAGGAGAATGGAGGAGAAAAGATTGTGGGGTGATTTCTTGCTTTCTGTCTCTCTGGCGAGCACATGTGCCCTGCAGTAAAAACCTCTCCAAAAAAAAAAAAGTATTCATTTAATTTAATATTTACAGCAATTCAATGGGATAGGTAGGGAATCATGATTTATTGATGAGGAAACTGGGTTTTATAATAACTGTGTCAGAGACTCAAAGCAATAAGAGTAGAAATGTTTTAAGAAATATTAATTTATAGAATTTTTAAAGAAGTTTTTGCCTTGGGCACGTGTGCTTGCTGGAGAGAGAGAGAGAGAGAGAGAGAGAGAGATAGATCATTTCTAAGGGGGGATGACCACATCATAATCCCTTCTCCATCACTTTCCTCCTGGGATCTTGGGCACACACATACACATGCTCCTGGTGTGAGTTTCAATTCACCGGATCTGGGACTCAAACCATGGTTGGCCATGTGGGAGTCCAGCAACGTAGCTGCTACTGCGTCTCCTGGCTTCTAATTTGTAGGATATTTATGAATAGGCTCAGCTCTAGTGGTTCAGGTGGTGAGGCGCTGTGCCTGATGTTGGAGCACCTCTATGTGAGGCTGGATCCATGTGGGAAGCCCAGGTTCAGATTCCAAGTTGACCTGGAAATACTGGGTGTGTGTGTGTATGCCCATGATCCGGGCGGGCTGGGAGAGCTGGGGAGGATTCATGCATGTTGGGACTCTCTTGGAGGTATATATTGCTGTCTCTCGTGTCTTAATAAAGAAAGAAATCAATAGCTATGCCCTAAAATAGTAATATATTTTCAAAAGTTTTTCTATTTATTATTCACTTTAAACATTTTGAAATGTTTCTGTGAGGTAATAGTTATCTGTAATTATTATTATTATTTTTTTTGCTTAATTTGTAAGAGGGTACCTGCACCTGCCAGAAAGAGACAGAGAGAGGAAGAGGGATAGGGAGAAGGAGAAAGCACCCTCACAGTGGGGCATGGTCCCACCACAACCCCTCCTCCTCCATTTTCCACTCTTGTATACATTTGGGGCACTCAACATATGTCCAGCATGTTTTCGAGTTGCTGGGTCTGGGATTTGAACTGCAAGGTCAGCCATGTGGGATCTGGCTCCCTTAACCACCAGGCCATGAGGCAACCCCATCTGTATTTATTTATATAATTATTTTTCCTCTTAAGGAATAGGTCTACCTGAACTTGCCGTTTTCTCTGTTAACTGTTGGCTGGCAAAAGTTCAAAAATGAGAAACAAATGTGGATCAGAATTTCTCAGAGCCTTAGGGCATTTTTTTGTCTCTTTAGAAACAGGAATATCTTCTCCTCCTCAAAAAGTAGCCTTGAAAACCCTTTCTCCCTAGCAGTGCTGTCTTTTCTACTTTGTGCTGGAGGAGTGACTGTCCTGAAACCACCTCCTGTGTTCTCACTGCCCCTGGCTGAGTTCCCAGTGTGTGAAGCTAGAGTTCAGAGTTGTAAGGTAGAGTGGAGGGATCTGTGTGGCATTTAAAAGCTCACAACCAGGTTACTAGTTCTAACAAGATATGTGTTGAGATAGACTGAAAACGATGAAAATAAAGAGCAGTTATTGGGGCAGATTCGAGGTGGCCTAGCAAATTCCAGAACAGAACATGATGGCCATTTGTCTTTCTTTTTTATTCTTTTTTTGGAGAGGTTTTTTGTTATAGGGCGCGTGTGCTTGCCAGAAAGACAGAGAGAGATAGCGAGACAGTGAGACAGCGAGACAGCGAGACAGAAAGCGAGAAATCACCCCCCAGGGGGGATGGTCATGCCACAATCCCTTCTCCTCCATTCTCCTCTCAGGATCTTGGGCATGCACGCACATGCACCTGGCGTGAGTTTAAGCCACCAGGTCCGGGACTTGAACCATTGTCAAGTACATGGGAGTCCAGCGACACAGACATTACACCAACTGCTGGTCCCTACTAATGGGGCTTCTGAAACATGGGAATTAGTATCAATGGCAGGAGATCATGAAAACCAGTAAGATGATGGTAGAACTATTAGAGTAGCTCTTTAGGCTTTACGAAACACTCGTTCACATATATTCTTGGTTTGTTCCCCACAATATATATGGGAGTTACGATTTATCCCCATTTTTTAACTAAAGGAGACAAATTATAGTGTCAATTCAAGCCCTGAAAACCCAGTTTGGTTGCATCCTGGGGGTTTTTTGCGAGGACGGGAGTAGCTGAATTCAAATGAGAATATCACATTTTTGGCAGCAGGAGGGAGTAGAAATGAGGCCACTGGGTTTGAAAGTTTTAAATGGAAAAGCTGCAGTAGAGCTCAAGAAGTGATTGTTTTATCACTTTCTATCATGCAGCGAAACACAAAAATGTAGTACATACAAATACATATATATATGTATATATATATATATTATTTTTTTATGAGATCTCTTAAAATTTCTAAACCTCTGTTTTTTTCTTTTGTATTGATATGATCTTTGATTCATGTGTTGATTGTTTTTAAGGCATTTTTTTGTGTTCTGTCTGTGGGCAAGCATTTAAAATGAATATCATGTAACTTCAGTAACCCTTATGTAATGTTCTGTGTGTGTGTGTGTGTGTGTGTGTGTGTGAGTGTGTTTGATCACTTCAGTTCCATAAAGCTTTTATCTCTCCTTTGCAAACTATGGTAATGAATACGGTGGTAAAACAACTGGTATTTAATGCATCTACTCACACTACATCGATGGGAAGCCTCCATTTTGTATATTTGTGAGTATGAATGAGAAAGCAAAATCTGCCTTGGGAATTTTATAATGAATATGAGAGAGATCCTGCCACAGGTAGTTATTAAAACGTCCCCTGAAGTCTTTTATGATGAACGATTGTGTCTGTGTCTCTGACCTTCCCTGAAGCCTCTGTTTTTTAAAGAAATCTTCAATACCCCAAGCCATTCACCTATTAAAATTTTAAAAATAAATTCCTACTACTAAGTTTTAAATTGTACAGCACATCTTCTGAATAACTCAAATAACTTTAATAAGTATTATTTGGTAAATCTGCCTCATTCTTTTAAAATGGAGAAAATGTATGTTGATCATTTGGCTATTTGCCACCTTATTTGAGGAAGGGTTGAAATAAATATAGAGACAAATAGTTAGGAATGGTAGGGGAATTCTACTTATTAAACAAGCAAAAGTCTGTTCTTCCTGTTTTTCCTGTAGGGAAAAAAATGTATTTTCATGAAAAAATTCAAGTTTTATACCATGAAACAGAAAGATGATTAATAAAATCCATGAGAAAGGAGAGGGTTCTTTACAGAGGCAGAAATAGATGTTCCAGAACTATTTTTAAATTTTTTAGTGTTTCGTTTTACTTTATAGTTGTTCGTTCATTCATTCCAAGAGAGAGGGGGAGACAGAGAGAAGGAAGACATGTACCCTGACAGGGTCTTCATGCCCTGACTCTACCCTCCCTCCTCAGCTAGCCGGATTTGGGCCTGTGTGCCTTCCCAGGATGCACAGGGAGACCTTGGAATGTGGACTTTGACCTTCCCATATGATCTCAGCATCATGAAGCATTATGCTACTATGGCAGATCCCAGAACTACTTTAATTGGCTCTTAAAGTTTAGTAAAAACAATTGTGATTACTGGGCCATCCTGTGACATGGCAGTTAAGTTGGCTGGATCTCACATGGACAACTTTGTGGTCTGAGTCCTGGACCCAGTAGCTTGAAAAATACACTGGCAACTTGTATGTACTTGCCCAAAATCCCGAAAGGAGGGAGAGATGGAGAAGAGAGATTGCAGCATGACCATTCCCCAAGGGGGTTGCTTCCTCAATTTCCCTGTCTCTCCATTTCTCTCCAGTGAGTGCATATGCCCTCTAGAAAAAATTCTTAAAATCAATTGAGATTACTTATGTGTATGTAATAAATTTTTTTTGATGGTGTGTTGGAATTTTTAAAAACAACGTCTTGACTTAGAACCAGGAGGAAAAACAAAGGAGAAAACTAAAATTTATTGAGCATCCGCTGTATCCTAGGAATTGTGGGATTATGCTATCATTGTGGGCTATTTTATTTGATTGTCACAGCAACATTTCTAACTTGCTGAATCTATACCACCTGAAATTAACAGACGAAGAGACAGACTTACACAGGCCAAATAGCTTGCTCATACTTCCATAGCTAGAACTGGGGATTCATACCACTTCTGTCTTCAGAACAGTTGTTCTTACCCCTAACCAGTTATCTACCAGGTATACTCCAGGTTTCTCTCGACAGGATGGCTGGCTCCAGAGTCTTTGGTGCTGTTTTTGTATTAGTCAACATTGCCACAATAGCTATGTAATAGACCATCTCAAACTCAGTGGCATACAACAAAAAATATTTCTTTTTCCCAGTTCTCCCTGAGCCAGCGAGTCCTCTTCTGATCTAGGCTGGGTGGGCTCCTTGGCCCCAGGTTGGGTATTGGGGCCAGCTCTGCTCATTATCTCCTTGGATCAGCATCTACTCCAAGCAGGTTTTTCTTAGACAGAAGCTCAACTAAGCATATTTAAATCCTCTGCTTAGTGTCACTGTGCCAGCATTTCATTGGCCAAAGCAAGTCATGTTGCTAAGCTCAAAGTCAAAGGCAAGAGAGAATGCTCTGCCAATGGTGGGAGTAGAGGAGATGACTGCATCTGAATAATAATTCAAACTGCCAAACTCTTGGTGGACCTCATGAAGAAAATACAAGAGGATAAACAAAACCGTTTTCTTTAACCTCTTCAATGGCTTCTCTAAATACTATAAGTAAATCATGTCTGTGAAAGATATTTAGATTTTACATCTTAAAACTAAAATTCCTGGAGGCTAAATACCATCAATTGGCTCTGTTCTAAAGTACAGATGTCAGAAGTCTTTTACAGAATGTAATTTTTTTGGACTACCGCTGTATAATTCCATCTTTTCCAATAACTGGGGTGAAGAAAGGGCATGCGGATGCTATCTAATGGGCTTCCTTTTTTAAATTTTAGATTAACATCTGTGTATTGATAAAGAATTAATATAACTTGCGGTGGAGAAAACCACGTGGGAATGTTGTAGGATCATGTCTGGAGACCTCCATGAACATGCTAGGCATGTGATTGCCCACAGTTCAGGGTCTAGCCGAGGTTGGGGTTGGATTGTGGCTGGTATAAAGACTGTGTTGGGGTGCCTTCTCTTTTTCTTTCTTCTGTGCATGCATGCACATGTGCTTATGAAAGGAAAAAAAAAAACTTTTAACAAATAAATAAATGACTTCTAGTGTGGTAGTTAGAGAAATTAACATTTTTACTTAAATCTTTTTTTTTTTTAAGAGAGATTTTTGCTATAGGGCACATGCACTTGCCGGAGAGACAGAGAGAGACAGGGAGACAGAAAGCAAGAAATCACCCACCGGGGGGATGGCCATGCCACAATCCCTTTTCTTCTATTCTCCTCTCGGGATCTTGGGCATTTATGCACAGGCACCCAGCATGAATTTTAAGCTGCCAGGTCTAGGACTTGAACCACTGTTGACTATGTGAGAGTCCAGCGACATAAACATTATGCCATCTGCTGGTCCCCGACATTTTTACTTAAATCTTGATTTGCCTTAAAAAAAAAAAAATTGTCAGATGACGTATGTAGTCATCAGAGAAAAGAGAAAGAAAGTGAGAAATACCATGGGGAATGGCCAAGATGCAATCCCTTCTCCATCTTCCTTTCCCCTTAGGACCTTGGGTGCATGTGTACACATGCCCAGTGTGTCTCCCAAGCCATGTTGTGAGCCATGTGGAATCCAGCTGCCCCAGTCACCAAGCCACTGGCTGGCCCCGATGTCACTTGAAATCCTAACCAACTAGGGGAGTGTTAATTATTCCAGTGCATTAAAACCTTAACTTTTGGATTGCTTAGTTTTTTCAGGCTTTTATTATTGTCTTTTAGGAACCATGGCTTTGAATCCACTTATTAGACTAGATTAGACTATTGACAGGGGCCTGGATGAAATTTGTTAGATTAAGGAGAAAATGGATTTTGGTCTGGTAATTATTTGTTGTGTTACTGAAAAATGTTGACATTATTTCTTTAGATTTGATTGTTGAGTACAAGCAGGGGGATGAAAAGAAAGAGTGGATAAAAAATGTGAGTATTGTAAAATTTGAATTCTTTTCAGGGTAAACAGAAATGATATTTCATAACTCCTAAAGATAAAAAAGATTAATAATTTCTTTTTAATAGTTTATTTAAAGAATTATTTAATTTAACTTTATTTATTTATTTTAATTTGACCAGCGAGGGACAGAGTGAGAGAAAGAGAGCAAGAGAGGGAAAGTGAGAAAGCAAACTGTCAGGTTCAGGACTCAAACTGTGGTCAACCTTGTGGGAGTCCAGCACTCTTAACCATCACGCCACCTGTGGACCCATAAAATGATTAATAATTACTGACTTTTTAGGAATTGTGTCATCTTGTCATCAATTTTGCTCTATTTTTCCTTCCCCCTTGAAATAATACTTATTTTTAAATAAAATTGAGTTAATATTAAGTTTCGTGGTGAGACTTTACTAATTCCCATTTCAGCATTATTGTACACATCTTGGGGTGTTACCAAACCAAGACTGAGGACTACTGTTCAGTACTACTAGGTAAGATGTCATTGAAGTGGTTACGGTTTAGAAGACATGTACACCAAACCTCATGTTCTCATAGATCTGTGTATATTTGTATTGTTTCTGTTTTTCCTTTTGTTGTAACAAGGTGTCTTTGTTGTGTTGGCTTAGCAATACAAAGATGGATGAGCCAAGATGTCTTCTCTAAAAGATCTTTGGGATATAGTGGGAGATTTACGTTCTAGGTAATAAGGAGTACTTCATGTAGATTCATATTATAATAATTAAAAATTATGACCCAAATCAACCTGTTTCTACTTTTGCTATCTGTTGTAGCAATGTTTTTTGTTTGTTTGTTTTTTAAGTTAGCAAGAGTGTTTTATTGTAAAAGAATTAGACTCAGGGGCCAACAGATGGTATAGTAGTTATTAAGGTGCTGGACTCCCAGACAGTGCCTTAACCGCTTAACCAGTTCGAGTTCTAGACTTGGCAGCTTGAAACACTGGGCATGTGTGCGTGCATGCCCAAAATCCCGAAGGAATTGTGGCATGGTCTTCCACTCTGGGGGGTGATTTCTCACTTTCTCTCTCTCTATCTCTTTCTTGCAAGTGCATGTGCCCTATAGCAAAAATCTCTCCAAAAGTAAATAAAAGAATTAGATTCAGTTAATTATGGTAGAGCCTATGCCTGTCTTATTTACTACTGTATCCAAAGCATCTTGGAAAGTGCCTCGAACACAGAATGAATGAATGATCGTTGCTGTAAAACATATGAGATTGTTCTCACTGTGAGTCTTCATCCACTCTTCTGCCAAATTTTATCTGATCAATCCCTATAATTAGTGTGGGAACACAATGCCACTGTGGTCTGTATGAAGCATATTTTAAAAGTTTATTCTAGAGAAATTTATACTAGATACTATACTTAAAAATTCTCAGTGAAGAAACTATCTTTTCAGAATTTTGCTTGCAGAATATGTTAAAAAAATTCATAAGTGAAACCTCTGTAGGCTTATCTTACATAGAAAAAAGACAAGTGGAGAAGATTAATGAGCAAAAGCAAATTACAGAGAAGAAGGAGATATCTATCATGTGGAGCTATAGCTTTTTTATTAACTGCCAGTATTATTACACTAATAATTGTTCTTTTTTTTAATAAAGGATTTTATTTACTTGATTCCCAAATACATTGTTTTTCTTCTTTTATTCATGGAAAATGAAAAAATGAAGAATATTTTTGTACTTCTAAACTTTATACACTTATTAAAGTTATGGGACCAGCAGGTGGTATGGTGGTTAAGGTGGCTGGACTCCCACATGGCTGACTGCAATTCGAGTCCCAGACATAGCAACTTGCTTTCTTTCTTTCTCTCTCTCTCTGTCTCTCTCCAGTCAAGTGAAAAAAAATTATAAAATTGCATATATATATGTGCATATAAAAGAATAATTTTACATCCTATTTTATCTTTTAGTCATAGACAGTTTTTTAAAGTGCTGTATGCCTTGTAGCACAGTTAGATTTATAATTTTAAAAAGCCCATAGACTAGTTATATTTCTAAAATGATGTGAAATATTGGTGATCCCAGGATATGTGTAAGTTTGTGCTTTGATGGCTGACAATTTATGTTGAGTAATCGTTTTATAGTGGCAATTTAGCCAGATAACCTAATATAAATTTAAATGAATTTATTTTAATAGCATATTTTATCTCTTGTCTTATTTTCTAATTGAAGAGAAGGGGCAAAAGCTAAGTTTGTATGGAATTTAAATTCACTTGGCTATAGTACTTAAGCGTATTAGTCAATATTTATTAAAAAGATGCACTAAAGTTTTCCTATTAAGATTTTAAGATTATTGATTGGAAAAGAGTTTGAAAATATCTTTTTGCCCCTATTTCTCCTTATATAGCCTTCTTGAAGTTTCTCCAAATTAGATTTTAAATGCCAATTAGGAGGTTGAGTATACTAAAATAAAAGCAAATACAACCAAAATGGCCTCACCTTATGGCTAGTGAGGCTTTTGAGAGAATAAGCGGAACCTTTGCTCAGAGCATGGCTTTGAGAAAGATATTCATCTTAATGAACACATTAATTAGAACCATAACTATTTATAAGATAATTAGAAACGAAGCTTGGTAAACTGAGCTTTTCCTGCAATTAATGGAGGATTAATTACTGAAGGTAATGAAGTGGATTTTTAAATGCATTAAGGTGAAGTACAGAGATGAGCAAGGCTTTGTGATAGTTGCATAATTATTTCAGGCTGTTTGAGCACAGCTCATATGAGATCGTTAATAAGCATCATTGCATCGTTATGTATGCACTTAAAAAGACTTACCACCAAAATGACTGCCTAATTATTTCTAATTGGCAGGACTCTGTGTAGTCATTGAGCTGTTTGTAGCCATTTTAAGGTTCATTTAACTATCCTTGGGGCCATGTGATAGATGGGAAAAGCTTCAACTACATGCTGGCCTTGGCTGGCGCCGTTAATCAATTTTGGTGGGCTTCAGTTTAAATGCATTTTCTCATGCAGAGGTCAAAACCTGAAGTAGTCCAAGCAAAGTTCTGCGTTTTGAAGCCACTTGACTGTATTCATTAGCAATTAGTAAAATAATTGTGTCTGTCACTATATTTGGATTTCCATATGACTTGCTATTCTTTTATCACTATCCCTCCTTATTCCATATTTGCTCCACTGGAAAAGAAATATTCTTCCAACAGACCCTTTTAGTGACTTTAGTGTAGTGGCATATGTTCCCATATACTACCTTTCTTCATTCATTTGTTAGCTTAAACAGTGTAGTACATTTCAACACAATCATCTAATTTGCTTGTGATTGATTGCTGGTGAAAGTTTCTACCCAAGGACAACATTTTAGGGCTTTTAAGGACATCTCCAAGGAATTAGTCATTAAGCATTAAGAGAGGAAGTAAGAAGTAGTCAAATCCAATTGTGACATTTACCAGAGTTTTGTAGTTAGAAGCATCTATATCTAAGATGTTGAAAGCAAAAAATACATATAGATCGCCCCCCCAAAGCACACACAAAGGACACACGATACAGGCAAGTTGTGTTATGGGGTAAGCTGTATAGTATCTGCATTTGTCTTTAAAACTTTTTTAAAAAGCTTATTAATAACCCAGTGCTTTTTATGGAATTGATTTAGTAATGTTTGCATGTCAATTTTAAATAATATATCATGCTTTATAATCTAATTGATTTATAAAGTTTTTTAATCTTAGGCTATCAGATTTAATGTGACATCCTATTAGCTAAGCGTCGGTAAAGGTTTTCAATGAGCTTGTTGTGTTGTTACACACGATCATAACCATCTGTGAGAGATTGCCAAGGTATATATGCCATTAGATGGTTTAAGGAAACAGTGGTGAAGCAAATTGTAGGGTAATAAAATAAAGATCAATTATACTCCTTTGTTATGAAAAATGTGGTTTTAATAATTTCTGTAATGCTTAAGATTAAAATTATGTATGCAGAATAAGGTATTGCCAACTTTATTGAAACTAGATGTGTGTATTTATTTCCCTTAATAGTTTCATTATTCAAAAATTTGGGAGCTTAAGTGTCAGTCAGGTAGTACATATTTTTTAGGAACTTACTTAATTACTGTGCATTTTAGTCTATTTGTTTTAGTATTTAGAAATGAGTGGATTGTACTGCTTAATCTTGCAAATAAATCAACCTGTCCCCTGCTAGAATTATACACTTTTTAGTTTTTGATAGTACTTTTTGAGTATTTTGAACATATAACTTAGGGGAAAAACATAGATGTAGCAACGTATCACTTGTTTGCATTAAGTGTATGAAATTGTATAAACTTACACTGTATCTTAGTATTTATTTTGTCTTTAGTTATTAGCAAATGCTTGTCTGTTTTTAAAGCTTAGATTAAAAGAAAAATAACGTAAAGGTTGAGACAGAGTTGTGTTTTTATGTATAATAATTAGAGATTTATCTTTTATCCATTGGTCAAGTTGTCACAATTGTTTCATACTTCAAAGCTGTAATATGAAATTTAAATTTCACATCTTGAATGAGGGTTTGTTCTATTTGAGTGGTAAGATATTTTCTAAATCTAGTTTTAGGTGATTATTTTAGGGAATTGTGGTTGTGAGACTTATTGCTAAAGTTAAATGGGGGAAATATTGAAGTTTCACTTCAGGTAAATCCTTTTTCATTTTCTGTGTTACCAGTAGTGCTCTAGAAAAACAGGATAGTATTTTTAATGTTATTTTGTTGATTTTAAATCTGGGGCTAGACAGTGACATGGTAGTTAAACCTGACAGCGTCTGTGAGGCAATCCCACATAGGAAGGTTCCTAGTTCAAATCTGGAGAACTCACTGAGTACACCTGGCACATGCTTGCCCATTATCATGGGCTGGCAGAAGACTAGGGCTGGATTGAGCTGTCAGGACCCTGGTGGGATACTTTCTGTGTCTTTCTCTCTCTCGTTCAGGAAGGACGGAAACTCTGAATGTGCGTATTGATGTCCACTATTAGATGTACTAATACCTGGTAATTATAACATTATGAGAGAGAATATGTTATTGTGGGATTCCTACATCTGTTTCTTCAAGAAACAGACATAATCAAGGCAGCTGTGCACATTGGAGCTTGCCCTCCCTTGTTCTTTTTTGGAACTGTGGTACAGCTCTGTCAAGAACTGGGAACCAGCAGTTAGCGTAATGGCTATGTCGCTGGACTCCCACATAGTCGACCGTGGTTCGCATCCCGGACCCGGTGGCTTAAAACTCACGCCGGGCGCGTGTGCGTGCGTGCCCAAGATCCCGAGAGTAGAATGGAGGAGAAGGGATTGCGGCGTGACCATCCCCCCTGGGGGGTGATTTCTCGCTTTCTGTCTCTCTGTCTCTGTCTGTCTGGCGAGCGCACGCGCCCTATAGCAAAAACCTCTCAAAAAAAAAAAAAAAAAAAAAGAAAAGAAAAAGAAAGAACCCGCATTAGCCTACTTGAAGAAACCACTTGATATAGAGGTAAAATGTTTCAGCTGAGTTAGTCTAAACCAGACATGGAAGTGACAGTATCCTAGAAGGGTTTTGCCAGCTAGGATTCACTGACTAGTTGCCTGTTTTGATTGGTCACAGCCATACTGATTTGTTTACATACTGCCTGTGGCTGCTTTCCTCCTCCAATAGCAGAGCTGTATAGTTGCTACAGAGACTTCATGCTCCCTCGGAGCTTAACATTTTTGGATTTAGCCATTGAAAGAAAAGTTTGACCATTGTCCTAGACCATCCAGCCTCTCCCAAACTATCAGGTAACCTATTGGATCCAGTGGACCACAGAGATTAGTTATGCCACCTGAGACTTGGTGAACCTCCTAAATGATCTCAAGCATTGAGTGAAATAATTATGTATTGTTTTAAGTTTTCTAAGTATTGGGGCAGTTTATTATCTAACAAAAATTAACTGATGTAACATTGAAGTGTACTTATAAGAGAGCAAGACTGGTTTTTCCATGTGATTTGTTTAATTCCTGTCATTTTTGGAATAAGAGAGGAATTAAACATTTTTTTAAACAATTATTTTATTTAACTTTATTTATTTATTTTAATTTGACCAGAGAGGAGCAGAGTGAGAGAGAGAAAGAGGGAAAGTGAGAAAGCAAGCTGCCAGGTCCAGGACTCAAACTGTGTTCGGCCATGTGGGAGTCCAGAACCCTTAACCACCACGCCACCTGCCGGCTCCATAGAAGAATTAATATTAAATAAAATAGCTGTCATTTTTATTCTTCTTCTTCTTCTCTCTCTCTCTTTTTTAATTATTAATTTATTAGCGTGCATGTGTACTTGCTAGAGAGAGCAAGAGAGAGAGAAGTGAGAAAGTACCTCCATCAGGGTTGATCAGGACAATCCCATCTTCATTTTTCCTTTTGGGATTTTGGTTACACATACATGTGCTAACATTTTATTTATTTATTTGTTTGTTTGTTTATTTTGTTGAAGTTTTTGCTACAGGGCGTATGTGCTCGCCAGAAAGACAAAGAGAGACAGTGAGACAGCAAGCAAGAAATCACACCCCCCTCTCCCCCTGGGGGGGAATGGCCACGCTGCAATCCCTTTTCCTCCATTCTCCTCTTGGGATCTTCGGCATGCACGCATACGTGCTAGGTGTGAGTTTAAGCCATCATGTCCGGGACTCGAACCGTGGTCAACTACACGGGAGTCCAGTGACGTAGCCATTACTAGCCGTCTGCTGGTCTCCTAACATGTAATTTTCAATTCATTGACACATTCTAACAGTTCATTGTATCTGGGACTCAAACTGCACAGTTGGCCATGTGTGATTCAGTTGCTTTAACTACCATGTCATGTCTAGCCCCATTATTCCTTTTATGTACAATTTTTTAAAAACTTTGGTAGAGTATTGGTCATAAATTCTGTTTTATTAAAATGATGGACATAGCTGGGGAGGGTTTACTATATTACTATTTATTTAAAGCTTATTTCTTTCAGGCCCAGCAGGTGACATGGCAGTTAAGGTGCTGGACTTCCATATGGCCAAATGTAGTTCAAGTCCCAGACCTCCCAGTCCTGGCAACTTGCAAATCACACTGGGTGTGTGTATGTGTGTTCCTAGAGTCCCAGGAGGATAGTGGAGGAGAAAGTGTTGTGGCCATCCCCCAGGGGGCTGATTTCTCACATTCACTTTCACTGATTCTCTGATGAGCTCACTTATCCTATGGCAAAAAAAAGGAGAGAGAGCCCTTTCGTATGAGAGATCACATATATATATATATATATATATATATATATATATATATATATATATACATACATACATACACACATGTGAGAATAAAAAAAGAATCTTCAACAGGGTCTCATTACACCTCAGTCCTATTTCCCCAGCCCTTCAGCTAATCAGGATCTTAGGTGTGCAAACATCTGGTATGTTTCAGGTTGAGCAGGGTACTATTCATTTAGATCTCAATGTTTGTGATTTTGATGATCATTTTTGGTATGTAAGTGCCTCAGGATTTGCATCTAGATAATAACCACACTTTGTTTCTTGGCTATATAATTTGTAACTAGCTTATTTGTTATATGTTGGAGGATATAATAAGTAGTTAACATTGCTCAAAAACATTTTGGATGCTTTACTGGGTTTCTTGCATAGCTAAAGTAGACGTTTGATTATATTCTCTTTATTAGAGTAAAATTATTGCTATCTCATTTTTTTCTATTATTTGAGAAGATTCACAGTTACATTATAAAGGAAATCTTGGCTGTAACCTCAACTGCTTCTCTCAGATCACCTGATAAGTGGGGTGGTTTATTTTTTCCATTCAAACTTTGTTCTTTTTTATTAGGATATTCAGTTTCTGTAAGACGCTGTTACTTCCATCCCTATCTACATTGACTATTATAATATATGTTTTTGTAGTATAACAGCCACATAAAATTGTTGCCCATCAAGAACTTATCAGAAAAATATAATCTCACTGCTCTGCAGAACCTTTCAAAAGCTTTGCCAAAAAAAAAAAAAAAAAAGTTTTTATGGAGGGATACTTGAAGGATATAGAGTATTTATTTCTGTTTTATTTTGAAGTCTACCCTACCCTCTAGATAAGCCCACATATTATATCTGGACTCATTATATATCGACCTTCTCTGTAATTGGTTTTACCAAATTGTCTCTTGGCATGTGGCCTGTATTTAAGGAAGTTATTGGAAATCACCCTGTGAAATTCATTGGAAGTTTTATTTTAAGAATGATCTCAAGGTCAAGGATAGTTGTACCTGATTTGATCACCTAGTTTATTTTTATTCTGTGAACAGTATGATCTTGATTTTTTTGAGGAAAGCTTAAAGCATATTTTTGGTCTAATTCTAGCAAGTATAGGCACCTTATTTCTTGCTTTTTTTTTTTCATATTAACCTCTTTCTGGTTCTTATTTTTTCTTTCTTTTGTTCTTTCTTGTTCCCTCTTCAAATTTTTATTGTGTGTGTGTATGAAACAATGCGTGAGAGTATAAGTAAATTATACATCTGTAGTCCTTTGGACTTCTCATGCTTGACAAGATAGAGAAAACCCACTCAGTCTGTCTCTCCCACTGATGACAACTACAAACTCTAGGTAAATACTAAAACCCATTGCAAAATAGTAAAAGGATCTACTTTATGGCTTAGAAACAATTGCAGGTTGATTGGGAAAGATAAGTCAATAGTTGAAGTGCACTGACTTGCCCATTTTTATTTTCTTTTTACTCTCTGTTCATATTTGACTCAAGGAAATCCCAGTGGCAGAATTGCATAGTGAGCAAGAAACAGAAGAAACTTTAAAGACCTCCTCCCCACCCCTCCCATATTTTTTTGCTAGAATACAAAGAAAGGAGATCCTGCAAGCTAGAAAGTGTAGGGGCAGTGCTTGTTTTTCATTTGTTTGATTTTGTTTTCACCCCTCAGCCCAAGATACAGAAATAGGAATCCCTTTTAGTATTTTTTGCTCTCTTTTTTCCCTCAGTGCTTTGCCCCAAGAATCATCCCAGTCATGTGGAACTGCATGCTGGTAGCACAGGTAGCTAAAAACCCAGGGAGGAGTTTTTCCTCTTCTTTTTTGGTAGAGATCTGGGAAAAATTGCTTCCGGGAGCCAGAGAGTGTGGGGTTAATCCCAGAACAGAAAGAAGTACAGAAGGGAGTCCTTTTATTCTGTGTATGTCTTGCATGAGCCTGGTTTACCACTGAGCTGCACATGAATGGATAGATTCAACAGCATAACAAAAGTTTTGGAAACTGAATTGATATTGAAACCACAAACTACAGAAAGGGAGAAAGAACTTGCACTTTAAGCCAAACTGGGTTAATTGCTTAGCATTAACATAGCATTCAGGGGACCAGCAGTTAGCATAATGGCTATATCTCTGGACTGCTGGACTCCCACATAGTTGACTATGGTTCCCGTCCTGGACCCGGTGGCTTAAAACTCACGCCGTGCGCGTGTGCGTGCGTGCCCAAGATCCCGAGAGGAGAATGGAGGAGAAGGGATTGTGGCATGGTCATCCCCCCTGGGGGGTGATTTCTCGCTTTCTGTCTCTCTGTCTCTCTCTGTCTGGTGAGCGCACACGCCCTATAGCGAGAACCTCTCAAAAAAACAAACAAACAAAAAAAAAAAACCATAGCATTCAGCATTCTACAGAGGATTTTAATAGCACACAAAGTTTCACAACATGATATTCAAAATGTCCAGGATACAAGATGAAAGTACTCAGCATTAAGAAGAAACAGGAAAATGTGACAATATTTAAGGAAAACCGGTCTGAACTCGAATATGAACCACGTTAGAATTAGTAGATTAAAAAAAAAAGAACACGGATGATAACAACAAAAAGAAAAATAATCTGCAATCTCAAGATACAGACTAATTGAATGGATAAAAAACACTGAGACCTTACCATATGCTGCCTACAAAAAACTCATTTCACTGGTAGAGACCATAGAGTGAAATTGAAGGTGATGGGAGGTAAAAAGATATTTGATGCAAACAATAGTGGAAAATGAGCAGGTGTAGCTATACTTACATCAAGTAAATTAGACTTTAATTGAAAAAATTGTGAAAGAAACAAGGTTATCATGTAATGATAAAAGGGATCAATTCAACAAGAAGATAGTAACAGTTGTAAATAAATGTGAACCTACACTGGAATACCCAAATATACAAAGCAAATAGTATTGAAACTAAAGAGAGTGATAGACCTGATACAATAATAGTTGGAATGTCAACACCCTAATCAGCATGGGGCAAGTTATACAAAAATAGTCAACAAAGAAATTTAAACTGCACTATAGACCAAATGGATCTAACACATTTACAGAACCTGCATAATACATAGTCTTCCTATCAACCCATGAAGCATTCTCCACCATAGGTTGTTATATTAGGCCATGAAACAATTCTCAAAAAATTTAGAGAAATAGAAATTATACTGGGGCTGGTGGGTGGCATGATAGTTAAGGCTCTGGACTGATGGCTTCACTGCCGAGTTCTAAAAACAACAACAACAAAGCACAATAAGACAAAACTCTTTAAAGATTTAACATCAATTCTTCTCAAACTATTGTAAGTGGATTCCCACTGCTTTAGTAGTGGGAATCCTCCCAATCTCACTTTACTAGGCCAGCATTGCCCTGATACCAAAACCAGACAAAAGACACAACAGAAATCTGTAGACCCATAACCTTTATGGACACAGTTGCAAAAATTTTCAACAAAAGACTTAACACCAAATCTAACAGCACATCAAAAGGATTATACATCATGATCAAGTGGGATTTTTCCCAGAGATTCAACTGTGGTTCAACATATGGAAATCAATAAATGTTTTATCACATAAGCAGAATGAAAGACAAAAACTATATGATCATCACAATAGAAATAAAAAAAAACATTGATAATATATACATCATGATAAAAATTCTAAACAGGTTAGTATAGAAGTGCACACCTCAACACTATAAAGGCCGTGTATGATAAATCCGTAGTTAGCATCCTGAATGGGAAAAGTATTGAAAAAGTTTCCCTCTAAGAACTAGAACAAAACCAGACTGTCCATTCCATCTCAATACTCTTATTCTTTATCGTCTTGCAAATCCTGATCAGAGCAGATAGGCAACAGAAGGAAGTAAAGGCATCTAAATTAGAAAGGAAAAAAAAAATCAAATTACCCCTGTTTGCAGATGGCCTTATAAATAGAAGAACCTAAAGACCACCAAAAATCTCCTAGAAATGATAATTAAGTGTATTCGTATGGTACAATACAAAATCAACATAAAAAATCAATAGTAATCTTATACACATTTATATAATAATGAACTACCTGAAAAATACATCAAGAAAGCCATCTTGTTTATAGTAGCTACAACACAATCTAGAAATAAATTTGACCAAGAAGGTGAAATATCTCTATATTGAAAACTATAAAACTCCGATGAAATGAATAGAAGATAAAAAAATTTTGTAAAGACATCATGTTTCTGGAAGAATTAATATTATTAAAATGTCCATTCTACATAAAGCAATCTGCATATTTAATGTTACCCTATCAAAATACCAGTGATACTCTGCTCAAAAATAGGGGGAAAAAATCCTAAAATTCATTTGGAACCAGAAAAGATCCTGACTAGCCTACACTTTCCTATTTAGCCATTAAAAAAAAAAAAAAGAAAAAAGAAAAAGCCTTTTGTCTCTCTTGAGTAACACCATTGTGGTTGACAAGAATAAGCGCCTTATGAAAGGCAGCAAAAAGGGAGCCAAGAATAACGTGGTTGATCTGTTTTCCTAAAAAGATTGGTATGACGTGAAAGCACTTGCTATGATCAACATAAGAAATATTGGGAAAAACACTAGTTACCAGGGCTCAAGGAACCAAAATTGCATCTGATGGACTTAAGGGCCATGTGTTTGAAGTGAGCCTTGTAGATCTGCAGAATGACAAAGTTGCATTTAGGAAATTCAAGCTAATTACTGAGGATGTTCAGGGCCAAAACTGCCTGGCTAACTTCCGTGGCGTGCTGTGTTCTCACCCATGACAAAATGTGTTCCATGGTCAAAAAATGGCAGACCATGATTGAAACTCATGTCGATGTCAAGACTACTGATGGTTATTCGCTTCATCTCTTCTGTGTTGGATTTACTAAAAAACACAACAGTCAGATACAGAAGACTCATGCCCAGCATCTGCAAGTCCGTCAAATCTAGAAGAAGATGATGGAAATCATGACCCGGGAGGTGCAGACAAATGACTTGAAAGAAGTGGTCAATAAACTGATTCCTGACAGCATTGGAAAAGACATAGAAAAGCCTTGCTAATCCATCTATCCTCTCCATGATGTCTTCGTCAGAAAAGTAAAAATGCTGAAGAAACCCAAGTTCCAATTGGGAAGACTCACAGAGCTTCATGGTGCAGGTAGTAGCTCTGGTAAAGCTACTGGGGATGAGACGGGTGCCAAAGTTGAATGAGCTGATGGATATGAACCACCAGTTCAAGAATCTGTTGAAGGTTCAGACTTTTAATAGTGACAAATAAAAAGTCCTATTTGTGACCAAAACAAAACAAAAAATACAAGGAAAAAAACCCACCTATAAGAAGTTGAAGGCTCTGAGAGGTTACCACTGTACTCAAGAATAAAGATAGAGGAGGTAAAAACAGGTGCCAAGGGTAAGAATGAGAATGAATCTGAGTAAGAGTGTTGGTGTTTAAGGAAGATGGACAAGAGTATGCTCAAGTAATCAAGATGTTGGGAAATGGACAAGTATAAGCAATGTCTTTTGATGGTATGAAGAGGTTATGTCATATCAGAGGAAAACTGAAAAAAAAAGGTTTGAATAAATACTGCAGACATTATATTGGTTGGTCGTGAGAATATCAGGATAACTAAGTAGATATAATTTTAAAGATGCAGATGAGGCTAGAAGTCTGATGACATAAGGCAAGCTTCCAGAACATTCTAAATTCAGAGAAGCAGATACATTTGGTCCTGAAGATGATGATGAAATCTAGTTTGATGATATTGGAGATGATGAAGACATTGATGATATTTAAATTCAACTCTGTTTCACATTACAAGTTTTCTGATGATTGTTCTACATTTGCAATTTTGGCAATCACCTATCAAGAAGACTTTTTTGGCATAAGGATAGTTCGTTTAAAAATATTTATTGTATTTCTTTTAAAGCTGGTGATACCAAATTCTCTCAAGTGCAATGTTAACACTTTGTTATTTTGATGTAATTACGCTAACTGCTGGTCCCGATGTAATAGATCTTTGATGTAACAAATCATTATATCCACATTAAAAAAAAAGAAACCTCTCTTTACACATCTAGAAAATGGATGTTTTGAATAAATTATCTTATAATCAAAATGGATTATAATAAGCTCTAGTTCCAACTGTCTGTTTACTCAGCATAATCTGTGTTATGTTATTTAGGTGTTCTCTTGAGATTTTATAAAAAATTACCAGAATGCAGAAATCAACATTTGGAGACACAAATAAAAAGTTTTTTTTTCATATTTATGTAGCCATATGTATTTTTGTATAGATTTTGTATATGCTTCTCTCATCATTTGATGTTGTCACCGTCCTTTAAAATAGCATTTCTACCATTGCAGTTTTTACAACATGAGTTTGAGTACCAATTTTGAATTTATAAGATTAGTAGTTGCAGAAATTGACTGTAGACAATAACCCATTATCTCAACAGTGGAAATAATTGATAGTGTTTTTACTTATTATAGAAAATTATTGAATTTGATAGAAAGATACATGAATAATTTTTAATATGCAAAATAGGTTATGTTAAAATACATCATTTTATTTTCAAAAGTCATGCATTGTAAACCACAGTTTGGGGCCTAAAGAGCAATTAAATTTCAATGTATTAATGAAAACCTAATTTCATAATAAATTATAGAAATGTAAACCTTTCTTAAATTATTCCTGTAATGGGGCAAGGAAAGGGAACCAGAACTTAATGATAAGATGATTTCTATTTTCTGGATGGAAGATCCATAGCAAGGAAATGTAATAAAATATTATGTTAAAAAAAATGAGATCCTATCATTTGAGGCAACATGGATGAGTTCGAGGATATTATCTTAAGTAAAATAGACCAGCAGGAAAAAGAGAGAAGTCACATGTTCTCATTCATATGTGGAAACAAACTATTGTCCTCATAGAAGTACAGAATAGATGGGGCTGGGAAGTGGAATGGTGTAAGGGTGCTGGACTCCCACATGATAGACTGTGGTTCAAGTCCCAGGCCTGGCAGCTTGCTTTCTCACTTTACCTCTCTGGCTCTCTCTCCCACCCTCTGTCTGTCTGTCTCTGTCCCTCTCTGGTCATATTAAAATAAATAAAGTTAAATAAAATAATTCTTTTAAAAAGTAGAGAATAGAAGAGTGGTTATCAGCAGCTGATGAGTCTAGGGAGGGAGAGATAAAGAGATACTGATTAACAGATACTAAATTATAGTTAGGTAAGAAGAATGAATTCTAGCGTATATAACACAGTATGATAATTACAGTTAGTAGGCTACTATATATAGCAGAATAGCAAAAGAGAGAAGGTTTTGAATTTTTCCAACACAAAGTAATAACAGATGTTTTAAATGATGGGATTATGACCCCAATTTGATCATTACACGTTGCAATCATATCCTGAAAAACTGTAATGTACCCTATAAATATATGCAGCTGTCATGTCAATTAAAATAATTTAAAAAGAAATTAAAGCAAAACTAAATGGAAATTTTAGAACTGGAAAATACAGTTTTTAAATATCAGAAAACAGCATGGGCTCTGTATTAGACTGAGATGACAAAGGAAAGAGTGAACTTGAAGATAAATAGAAATTATTAATTTGAAGACTAGTGAGAAAAAAAACAATTTTTGAAAACTGCTGAATGTGGGACAGTAGCAGAATACTCCATGTATAATTTCCATAATGAGACAAGAGAATCTGGTAGAAAACATATTCAAGGTAATAATAATGGTCAAAAAATTTTCAAATTTGATAAAAGATTTTTAGATATAAAGGCTGAGTGAATCCCAAACAGGATACATTTAAAGAAAACTCTGCTCAAGCATGTCACAGTGAAACTGCTAAAAAAAAAACTGAAGAATTGTTCTAACTGTTCATGAGCTTATCATTCAATGAAATATTTATCTTTTTGATATTTAAGTATATCACTTTGCTACTGAAATATGCTTTACTATATTTCCCAATGCACTTATCTGGGAAAAATTAGAAATGAGAAAAGCATTGTTTCATTTTTCTGTACAGTTATTTTTTCTAACTTTTTAAAATACATTCTATCACTGTGTTCCACTACAGCATGTAAAATTAATTTTCCCAGCATGAATATACTGCATATTAATCCAGTTAAAGATATTCTCATACATGTTATCATCAACAGATAATTTTCCATTTTTGTGTCCCTTAAATATTTTACTTCTTTCTTTATCCCTTGATTTTCTTCCTCTTACCATCCCCCATTTTCTACTCTCCTCCCACACTGTCTCTAGTATCCATAATTGTTCTCTATGCTTTTATATCTTTCAGTCTTTAAGTTTCTGCCATAGAGTACAGACATTAAGTATATATTGAGTAGGAACATACAATGCCTCTCATACTCTGCCTTGCTTTGCTTAGCAGTAAATCTTTCATATTCATCCATTTTCTATCAAATGCCAGGATCCCATTTTTTATGGCTGAGTTGTATTCCATAGTTTATATATGTTTCACTTTTTCAATCCATTCATCTGTTTGTGGACATTTGAGTTGGTTCCATGACTTAGCAATTGTGAATAATGCCACAGTAAACATGAATGTCCCAGTACTTTTCTGACTAACTGCATTCCTATCCTATGGGTAGATACTCAGGATTGGAATTGCTGGATCATATGGTACTTCTATTTGTTGGTCATTGAGGAACCTCCATATTGTTCTCCATAGTAGCTGTACTAATTTACTTTCCCATCAACAATGTAGGAAGAGTTCTCTTTTTACCTCAGCCTTGCCAGCACTTATCAATTTTTATTTTTTTAATCCTAGCCATTCTGATTGGGTGGTATTTCACTGTGGTTTTGATTTGTATCTCCTTTATGATAAGGGATGTTGAACATTTTTTTATATGCTTTTTGGCTGTTTGTATGTCTTCCTGAGAGAATTGTGTCTGTTCAGATCATTGACTATCTTTTGAGTTGATTTCTGTTTTGTTTTTTTTTTTTTTTTTTTTGGTAAGCCACTTGAGTTCTCATATATTCTGGTTATCAGTTCCTTATCTGAGGCATAGTTTGCAAAAATATTCTCCCATTCTGAGTGTTTCCAATTCACTCTAATTATTGTTTCTTTTGCTGAGTAGAAGGTTTTTAATCTGATATAGTCCCACTTGTCTATTTTTGGGATTATTGCCTGAGCTTTGAGGGTTTATTTAAGAAGTCCTTAGCTCCTCTAATGTTTCCCCTGTGTTATCCACCAGTAGTTTTATAGTTTGAGGTCTTAGGTTTAGGTCTTTGATTCATTTTGAGTTGATTATTGTTAATGGTAAGAAATAGGGATCCAGTTTCATCTTCAGGTAGATACCCAGTTTTGCCAGCACCATTTGCTGAAGAGATTTCTCCCCTCCCCCCCTCATTGGTTTGACTGGTGCCCTTTGTCAAAAAAAAGTTGGCTGTATGTTTTAGGGTTTATTTCTGGGGACTCTGTTCTGTTCCATTGGTCCACATGCCTGTTTTTGTGGCAGTACTATGCTGTTTTGACTATCACAGCTTTGTAATATATTTTGGGGTCAGTGGGTGAGATGCCTCCTACTCCACTGTTCTTGCACAGAATTGTTTTGGCAATACAGGGTCTTTCATGATTCCAGATGAATTTTATGATCATTTTTTCTATACTAATTCTATTAAGAATATCTCTGGTAATTTTATTGGAATTGCATTAAATTTGTAGATTAATTTGGGTAGGATTGACATTTTGATTATATTAATTCCTCCAAACCAGAAACATGGTATGTCTTTCCACTTTCTTGAGTCATTTTAAGGTTTTGTTTGTGTGTTTGTTTTTCATACTTTTCCTTGTAGAGGTCTTTGACTTCTTTTGTTAGGTTTATTCCTAGATACCTTATGCTTTTCATGGCTATGGTAAATAGTATCTTTATTCAATTGTACCTCAGACTGCTTCTTGCTTGTGTATAGAGATGCAATAGATTTTTGTATATTGATTTTGTATCCTGCCATTTTACTGTATTCGTTTATCACTTCTAGGAGTTGATTTGTTTTGTTTTGGAGTTTCTATATATATAATCATGTCATCTGCAAATAGAGATCATTTCTCTTCTTTCCCTATTTGAATGTGTTTTATTTTATTCTCTTGTCTGATTGCATTGGCTAGGACTTCCAATACTGTACTGAACAGGAGTGGAGAAAGTGGGCAGCCTTGTTTTGTTCCAGTTAGTGGAAAAGCTTTCAGCTTTGGAAATGTACATTTCAGTGTAATGTTAGTGATGGGTTTTTCATATATGGCTTTTATTTGTGTTGAGAAATGTCACTTCTATGATGATTGTGCTGAGAATCTTCATCATGAAGGGATGTTGTATTTAATCAAACTCTTTCTTCATCAGTCAGTCTGATCATATGGTTTTTATCCTTCTTTCTGTTAATATAGCATATTACATTTATGGTTTTGCATTTGTGGAATCATCCTTGAATCCCTGGAATAAAGTCTGCCTGATTGTGGTATATAATCTGTTAATGTGTCATTGGATATCATTTGCTAGTTTCTTTTTGAGACTTTTTCCCTCTATATTCCTCAGAGATATTGGTCTGTGCTTTTCCTTCTTCTTCTTCCTTTTTTTTTTTTATTAATTTTTATGTCCTTGTCTGTTTTGGAGATGATGGTGATGGAGGCTCCATAAAATGAATTAGGGAGGGTTCTTTCCTTTTGGATCTTTAGAAATAGTTGGAGTAGAATGGGGTTAGCTCTTCTTGAAAAGTTGAATAGAATTCAGAAGTGAAAACATTGAGACTTGGGCTTTTCTTTGTTAGGTGGTTATTTATTCCTGCTTCAATTTCATTTCTTGTTATTAGTCTACTTAGGGTTTCTATGTCTTCCTGATTCAGTCTTGGTAGATTATATGTGTCCAGAAATTTGTTCATTTCATCCAGATTTTCTTGTTTGTTGGTGTATAGTCACTCATAGTATTCTCTAATTCTTTTGTACTTCTGTTATATTTGTTGTAACATTGCCTGTTTCATTGTGATTTTTTTTTTCCAAAACAGCATTGAAAAGTAAGTGTACTTGACCGTACTCAGCTCATTATACAGCAAATAGGTGAACAGAACAATAATTCATGACAAACAGCATGTTTAATGAACTGGCAACAGAGATATTTGATCAAAGAAAGGCAGAGGAACTTTGTCCTTTATGAATTAGAACCACGGGAGTCTATAATCATCTGGCATCCACTCAGTGTTGTATCTATGGTTAGAAATGTTCATGACAAGAGCTCCTGGGATCTTCTGGATTCTAAGTTCTTGATCAACTGTGGTCACAATGTAACACTTGTGCTGAGTTACTCTCTGTACTAAGCAGTCATCCACTTAGGTTCTTTTGTGTGTGCATGGTAATCATTCAAATTTTGAATCCTTAGTGATCCTTAGAACCACCTGATACTTTTGCCTCAATTTCTCAGTTTCAGCCATTACACACTCACTTATACAAGGGGATACACTTGACAGACAGTCCATCATGCTCTGCAGTAAGTCTAGTTTGGCTTTAATGGAAAAGTTGATAAAGTTGGTATCAACAAGGATGTGGTAAGGTGGACCTAGCTGTGTATTATATTGAAAGAATAAGCAGGAAGGGTGTTGGGGAATGTCTCTTTCCTTCAGTGTGCTAGGATCTTTCTTGTCTTTCTTTTTAGGTTTTAATCTATCTTTTTCTTTAAGCCTGTGATCTCTGAGATTAAGCATTCACTTCTTGGTGACATACTTCCTTGTTTTCTTTTGTTTCCCCATGCTCACACCACACTCTTGTTTCTTGTTGTGAATTTGACTTATCTGGTTCCTGTCTCTCATCTTCTCACTTAGTCTAGCCAATGGTGTATCAATTTGTTTATCTTCTCAAAGGATGGGTTTTCGGTTTTATTTATTTTCTGTATAGTTCATTTATTTTCTATTTCACTTATTTCTGCCCAAATCCTTATTATTTCTTTCTCCTGGAATTTTTGTTGTTGTTTTTCCTGAGGTGTGTTGTTAGGTCATCTATTTGGCACCTTTCCATCTTTTTCTTATGTGCACTGATTGTTATAAACTTTTCTCTTAAGACAGACTATGCTGTGTCCCATAGGTTATGGAAACTCATGTACTTATTATCATTAGTTTCGATCAATCTTTTGATTTCAGTCTTAATTTTTTTTTTTTTCTTTTTTTTGGAGAGGTTTTTGCTATAGGGCGCGTGCGCTCGCCAGACAGACAGAGAGAGACAGAAAGATAGAAAGCAGGAAATCACCCCCCAGGGGGGATGGCCACGCCGCAATCCCCTCTCCTCCATTCTCCTCTCGGGATCTCGGGCACGCACGCACACGTGCCCGGCGTGAGTTTAAGCCGCCGGGTCCGGGACTCGAACCGTGGTCGACTACGTGGGAGTCCAGCGACATAGCCATTACGCTAACTGCTGGTCCCTCAGTCTTAATTTTTTTCAGTGGTTGTGAAGTCATTCAAGAATAGGTTGTTTACTTTTGAGTTTTCTTTTTTTCCTGAAATTAATTTCCTCTTTAATTCTATGATAGTTGGAGAAAATGCTAGATGTAGTTTCTATGTCTTTGAATTTGTGAAGGCTTGTTTTGTGCCTTATCATGTAGTCAGTCTTTGGAAAGGTTCCATGTAGGGGTGAGAAAAATGTGTATTTTGTGGTTGTTGGGTGGAAAGTTATATAGCTGTCTGTCATTCCATTTCATTTACAGTGTCTTTTAGATACTGTATCTCTTTTATTATATTTTGTAAGAGATGGTGGGGAATTGAGATCCCCAACAAGTAGTGTGTTGTAGTCTATCTCTACCTTTAGATCTAGTGGTCTTTCTTTTACATATTTGGGTGCTTCTGAGTTTGGTGCTTAGATATTTGTGTTATCTTCTTGGTAAATTAGCTCTTTAGTACTGTATCATGTCTTTGTCTCTTCTTACAGTTTTTGTCTTAAAACCCATTTTGTCTGATGTCAGTATCATGACTTTAGCCTTTTTTGATTTCCATTTAAGGGAATATCTTTTACTAGCCATTTACTTTTAGTGTATATATGTGTTTATTCATGAGATATTGTTTCTTGTAAACAATGGATAAAGGGTTTCTGTTTTTTATCCATTTAGCCAGTCTGTGTCTTTTGTTTGGAGAATTTAATCTGTTAACATTCAATGTTGTATTGCTATTTGTGGATTTGTCGCTGCCATTTTGTTAGCCATTTTATTGTGTTTTTTTTTTGTTGTTGTTCTCTTATTTCTGTTTCTCTCTCTTTAATTTTCCTGAGACAGTACACCCTTTAGTACTTCTTTAAAAGCTGGCCTAGTATTGGTGAATTCTTTCAGTTTTTGTCTGAGAATGATTTTATTAGTTCTTCCCATTTGAAGGATAATCTTGCTGGGTATAGTGTTCTTGCTTGAAGAATTTTTTTCTTCTAGTATTTGAATATGCCTTCCCATTCTTTTCTTACCTGCATTGTTTCAGTTAAGAGGTCTGATATTGGCTTAATATGATAACCTTTGTGTCTTGAAATTTCTCTCTTGCCATTTTTTTTTTTTTTTTGGAGAGGTTTTTTGCTATAGGGCGCGTGCGCTCGCCAGGCAGACAGAGAGAGACATAGAGACAGAAAGCAAGAAATCACCCCCCAGGGGGGATGGTCACGCCGCAGTCCCTTCTCCTCCATTCTCCTCTCGGGGTCTTGGGCACGCACGCACACACGCCCGGCGTGAGTTGTAAGCCACCGGGTCCGAGACGCAAACCGCAGTCGACTACGTGGGAGTCCAGCGACATAGCCTTTACGCTAACTGCTGGTTCCCTCTCTTGCCATTTTTAGAATCTTGTCTTAGTGGTTTTTACCAATCTGACTGATGTGCTATGGAGAGGATCTTATGTTGATTTTACTTAGTGTTCTTTGTATTTCTTGGGTCTGACTGTCTTCTGCTTCTCTATATTTGGAAAGTTTTCTGCAAATATTTCTTGAAATAGATCTTCTGTGCCCTGTCTGATTCTTCACTTTCTGAAATACCTATTATTCAGATATTTGGGCATTTAATAGTATCTAGTTTTCTCTTATGTTTTCCTCATTTTTTAAATCATTGTGATTAGTTTTTCATTGATTTTGGTGGTTTTATCTAAGTTAAAGGTTTTGTCTTCCAGCTCAGAGATTCTTTCTTCTGTGTGATCCATTTTGCTATTAATACTTTCAAGGGAGATCTGATTTCCTGTTTACTGTCTTCATCTCTTGAAGTTGTGATTTTTTTTTAATAGTGTCTATCTCCTCCTTCACATCCTGGACAGACTTCCTCATCTCTGTCCCCATGAATATTCTGAGTCTTATTCTGACATTCCTATAAATTCTTTTGTGCTGTCTATAGGTGAAGAAGAGTTACTCTGTTCTGTTGAAAGACAGGTTTTCCCTTGTTTTTCCATATTTCTTGTACCTCTGTGCTGGTTTCTAGTCATCTGTTGAATTATACACTTCTTCCTACTTTTCTGGTGTCGATGCTGTAGTGCCTGTGGGTAGGAAGAGCTCTACTTCTTGTATGTGTTCTTGGTAGAGGGCCTTGTCTTCTAATCACTGAAGTGTGTCAAAAACCAGCTCTAGGTATTGGTTCCTTACTCAGTCTCTCGGAAGAGGAGCACCTGGGGCAGAACTGGAGCATTTTAAGTGGGGGAGAGTAGGAGTCATGTGCTGTGGTATGCGTACAATGTGTGCAATTTGGTAAACTATGAACAATGAAAATGTTCCCGAATGGACAGAAGGCAGCTAGAGTTCTGAGGCACTTTTCCTGTCTCAGTTTGTTGCACTGACTGCTGCTGCTTCCCGCTCTGTTTCGCAGGCTGGGGGATTAATGGCAGCCATGAAGATGATGATGATGATGATGATGATGATGATGATGATTTGAGAGGTTTTAGCCTTAGGGTGTTGGTGCTGTGGGGGGGGGGTAGGGGGAGAGACAGTGAGAGTGAAAGTGAAAAATCACCCCCCACAAGGGGGTGGCCATGCTGCAATCCCTTCTGCTCCATTCTCCTTCTGGGATCTTGGGCATATATGTACATGTGCCCATCATGAGCTTGAAGCCACCGGGTCCAGGACTCTAACTGTAGTTGCCCATGTGGAGTCCAATAATGTAACCGCTATGCCATCTGTTGGCCTCTATTATTATTTTTTTAAAAAAGTTTTTTGTCTTAGGATGTGTGGTGGCTGGGGAGAGAGAGAGAGAGAGAGAGAGAGAGAGAGACAGAGACAGAGACAGAGACAGTGAGAGAGAAAATGAAAAATCACTGCCCCAGGCAGGATGGCCATGCCACCATCTGCTCTCCTCCATTCTTCTCTTAGAGTCTAGGGCATGCTTACACATGTGCCTGGCATGATTTTCAAGTAACTGGGTCCAGAACTCAAACCACAGTTGGCCATGTGGGAGTTCAGCGATGTAACTGCCATGCCATCTGCTGATCCTGAAGATTATTTTTTTATTATTTATTTATTTAATGTTATTTATTATCATTATTTTTTGATTTAACCAGAAAAAGAGAGAGAGAGGGAAAGTGAAAAACCAAGTGACCAGGTCTAGGGCTTGAACCATGGTCGACCATGTGGGAGGTCCAGTGCCTTAATCCCACGTCGGGCGCATGTGCGTGCGTGCCCAAGATCCCAAGAGGAGAACGGAGGAGAAGGGATTGCGGCATGGCCATCCCCCCTGGGGGGTGATTTCTCGCTTTCTATCTCTCTGTCTCTCCCTGTCTTCTGGAGAGCGCACGCGCCCTATAGCAAAAACCTCTCAAAAAAAGAAAAAAAGAAAGAATATTGTCTGTATAAGTTGATATCCTAGTTAACTCACAGGCTATTGTAGAAATGATTTAGTTGGGAAGTTATGTTTTTGCTATTCAGGATCAAGCAGGAAAATGTCATATGAAAATAGACATGATTATATGCCCCTGAAAAAAGGGGAGCTAATAAAAATAAAAAATAAACGGATAGTTTGTAGGTTTGAATATGAGTCTACAGCTATCTTTTTGATTTTACTGTTGATAAAAACCCACACATGCTGGTTATGATTGTGGCGGGCTCTCACTTTTCTGTGTACTTTCTTTGTTCATGTTGTTTCCGATATAATTATTTATAGAAGGAGATGTCAGAAAGGCTGTGAGAAAATGGAATTAAAGGATGAATTTCTTCTAGTATAAAAAAATTGAAATACATGCATAGTTTTTTTTTCATATTTTTCATGAAGTTGATAAAGACTTGTTCCTTGTACCAGATTTTTGAACTTGACCTTGAATTTGGAACTCTCTTTATTAAATCACTTTGGAAATGTGCAGGGTAAAGATCCCAGGGCAAAACCATGAAAAAATGTGATTTTTCAATTTCCAGTGAACTATTTTAGATGTCCTTTTACATTGCTACCTTGCCTTGTTTTCTTCTTATATCATTGAACAAAAACCTTAAAGATGTGTACTTTGTCTCTTAAAAATAGTCTCTGGTTCCTGTTATATGGTTTATGAAAACAAACAAACTAGAATTGGTCTTAAAGTACTTATACCAGATCAAGCAATATACTAACATATGCCTTAATTTCAAATATGTATTTTTTTCCTCTTGTACCTGAGCATACAATAATGGTGGTTGTACCTGAGTTCTGTTTTTAATTTATAAAATATGGTAACCATTGAGATGTTTCATGCCTGAGGTATATAGCTTTCTCTGATTCTTTTATTACCATAAAAGCTTTTGTAGGGCAATTAAAATATTTACATAAGCAATTTAGAACTTGTTCACAGATTTAGAAGAGCAGCAGAAACCAAGAGAATTGGATATCTTACTTAAAGGCAAGCCAATTGCAATCTGATTTGTGAACTGTTCAATCTATCCATTTAAGTTATGTTTTAATAATTGCATTGAATGACATTTTGTAGCAAGTTACTTGAGGCTTTTTAAAGATAATTTTTTAAAGATTTTTTTTAGTAAATAATTTAAAACTTTACTGTTCAGTATTTAAAATATTTCTTCCAACTTTATTATTACCAAGTTTGCTGTAATTAAGGATATTAAGATTTTTGTCCCTTTTAGTTTATATCTCCTATGAATAGTGAAATAATTTTTAGAAGAAATTTCTAATTAAATAAAACTTGTAGCTATTTTAGAGATATCCAGTCTGTCTTTTTCTTTTAGACGTGAAGTAATTATTAATGTGGATTACAAAATACATAAAGTTATCAGAGTATGATTTTATATTTGTTGTTTAAATTTTTTTTTTTGATACAAGGGTTCCATAAATGCTTAAAATTTTTCAGGTACAGATTTAAGTTTTACCCATTGGAATGTATATTGATACTTTTAAAATTCCAAAAATAGGACACCAGCATGAAAAGTAATGTTTGACCATTTATATTTGTGCATATAGACCTAATTATTTAAAGAAATTTTGAAGTCCAGTGTTGGGTTCCTAAATGGAATGATATCCACTATTTATTTGGCAAGTTGAGGAAACGGTCAAGTTTTAAGGCACTAGCTTACTCAGTTGCCATTAACGTTGCCCTTTGTAACTTTCTTCCGCACAGACAAAAATATAGGAATTTGCTTCATTATTCTATTTTACTTTGAAAACTGTATTCTTTTACAAAAATATTATTGCTCTGTTAGTTACGGGATCCTTAAAATGTTTTGCCTTGGGAAGAATAACTTCGATGTTTTTATACATTTTAAAATTAATAATGATACTTATACCCAACTAATTAAATTATTGGTCAGTAAAAATCATTTTCATTTTTAGAATTATGTAGTTTTGCCTCAATTTAAAGTGATGATTTTAGTACTAGTAACTAATAAGTGTGAGCTCATTCTTATTGTGGGTGTCCATGAAAAACCTCATCTCAAAGCCAAATGGTTTAAAATATAATGGTAGTAGCTACCAGCTACTAAAGAATTTCATTTGTTGATGTTATTCTTTTACTTCTTTGTAATTTAAATGCCCTTACTTAGAAAGTTTAACTTAAGGATATTGTAAAGTATATAGCATTTTAAGATTAGATGATGTCCAGAACATACAGTCCAATGAGTTAGTCCAATGTAATTGGAGGGATTATTAAATGACACTGACCTCATTTCCTTTAGAACAATGAAAATTAATAGTTTCACATTTTATTAGGCTGATATTCCAGATGTAGTGTACATTTAATTAAGTGTAGTTTCCTTTTAGTTATGGTATGTGTATCTGTTTCTTGTCGCGAATTCTTTCTAGTTTTACAGTTTTCCACATGTTTTCTTTCACCATTTATGATTTTTTTCAAAGCAGAGCTATAAGGATTTAAATCACTTTAGCATGCAGCAAAACAGTTCCCATTCAAACAATAAACGCCGTTTTAAAAAGCCTTTAGATCTTCTGTCACTTCATAAATATAAATGTATAAAAACGTTATGCAGTTGTAGTGCCCACCTGCTAATTAAATGCAGATTTTCTCAAACTTGTTTAAAATCTGTCTATTTGTTTCAACTCTGTCTCTGTTCAGAATACATATGGCCCTTGTGAAACTAATTATGCTTATGGAGCAGCTGTTAAATTTAGTGCAACTAATTTTATCCAATATTTTACATTTTAATTGATTACCTGTGAAGAAATTAGCAAATTAACACGTATTGTACAGTAACTGAATGGTCTTTTATGGTTACTCTTAGATTTAACAAGTAAACCAGGCACTGATGGAATAAAGACATTTCTTGGATTTTTAGACAGGAAAGTTATTGGTGGACCTTGATTATCTGGTGTGAAAATTTAGGAAGACTGATGAGTGATGCCAAGCATCTGTGTGTTCTATAGCTTAAACATGAGAAGCATATTGGAAAGTAATAGCTTTTTCACAGAATTTTGGTAACATATGGGCTTATCTGGATCTAAGAAGTCTTTGAAGATCTTTGAACTTGACTAAATGACTTAACCTTTGGCATAGTGGGTGGGTCATATGCTTTTTTAGTGGGGAGGCACTGGCATTCTGTATTTCTCTTTTCCTCTTCCCAATTCTACTTTTCAATATTTTTTTCCTTAAAAATGGGGAGACTAGAGATGACGATTGGGAATTTGGAAGTTGGAGATGATGAGAATTCCAAGATATTTAGTTACATAAATTTTCTTGTAATAAGATAGGGTGAAGTCTTCTGATAATATTTAGAAATGATCCGTGTGGATATATTTTTTTCTGTTTTATAGCTCTTACTTGGAAATGATATTACAAGCAGATCTCACAGGTTGCGTGTTGTGGTTGAAAGGATGTGGACAAATAATGAGTTTAGTTTTATCACTCACTGGTTCTATGACCTCTGAACTTTTCAAACTTCAGCTTTTTCAAAGTAAAAAACAAAACAGAATGAAAAAATCATAACTGCCCCCAATAGGAAAAAAGTCCCAAAGGAGATGATAATAACAATTTGCTTAAATTTTCTGGGGAATTTAGATAAAATACACAAACACAACTATCATGGCTCTTAACATATAGAAGATCCTTAGTAGTAATAGGAGAGAAGGTTACTCTCTGTAATATTGTTAAATGAGAGATATGCTAAGCAGACATGTTATTATGCATACAGTAACTATTACAGTAAATGAGAGATTGGCTTTGATTTTTATTTACCAGTTTTGAATTACGATAACTCAGTAATAAAATGTGATATGAATTATTTATCTGGGTAAATGTATATGGAACTTTGAAATATAAATATTTCAGTTGGGTACCAGCAGATGGCATAATGGTCACATTGTTGGACTCCCATGTAGTCAGCTATGGTTTGAGATCCAGACCCCGCCACTTAAAACTCAAGCCAGGTGTGTACATGTATGTCCAGAAATCCCGGGAGGAGCATGGAGGAGAGGGGATTGTGGCCTGGCCATCCTCCCAGGGGATGATTTCTTGCTTTCTGTCTCTGTCTCTCCCGCAAGCACACATGCCCTGTAGCAAAAATCTCTCAAAAAAATAAGATAAAATAAAAAAAGACTAGGCTTATGTGGATTGGACTGAAAAATTAGCCATCTTGACTTTTGTGATGAATTTTAGATCATAGATTTATAAATGAAGTTTCTTTTTTTTAACCTTTAAGAGAAAAATTGAATCGTCCATTAAAGCAGAGACCAATATCATGAACCTCATGTATTTGTGCTCAGACTTCACTGTGTAGTTATGTTTTGCCAATATCGTGGCTTACTTTTAGAGTATGTTAAGACGGGTGCAGAGTATGTTTTCTCCATGACTGGTTTGCCTTCAGTATTAATACCTGATTCTATGCACTGCCTTATATACAGGTGTTGACACTTTGGCTAGTGGGAACACTGTTCTCCCTGTATGATACTTGGAATTTAACTGCTTTCCAATAATATTTTCCCTAGTTGCATGGAATTTTACTGCAATCTTTAATGATTAGAACTCATCAGAAGATTGAGGTGACCCTACTGAAAATTCTGTATTCCTGTTTCTGTCCAACTTTGTCTTCTTTGGTATAATGCCTTGCAGATTCTGGCCACTTTGGCCTATGAGAAGTTTTGTCTCTGTCTCCTTAATTCAGCATATCCGGCAGGCTTTGCTCCCTCTTCCTGTTCTGTGGCCTAGATGATTTCTCAAGGCAGTAATCTGGGCCATCCTTAGGATTCTCTTACTTGTTTCCTTTTTCTTGGTGATCATAGTCTTGCATTCTTTATTGTGTAGTGCCTGAAACAGTGGTTTCTTACATTTTGTTTGCTTTTCTACTTAGTCATGGTGGGAGGGTTATTTCCCTATATAACACCTGTGTGTAAAAGGCCATTTAATGACAGTTTAAAAAAAGAAAAGAATTATTTAATTAAGTTTTTTATTATTTAAAAATTTTCTATACAGCATATGCACTCACCAAAGAGAAAGAGAGAGAGAGAGAGAGAGAGAGAGAAAGTCAGTTGCCAGAACCAGGACTTGAACCGTGGTCAGCCATGTGGAAGTTCAGCACCCTAACCACCATGCCACTTGCCAGCACTTAACTCTGGCATCATATTAATGATTCTGTTTTTAGAATTTAAATTTTTAAAACTTTAATTAAAACAATTTTTTTTTTCCTAATTTTTGCCATAAGGTGAGTGCACTTGCTAGAGAAAGACAGAGAGGAGCGTGGGAGTGAGAAAGCCCCACGGGGAGATGGCCACACCACATTACCTTCTTTTCTGTTTTTCTCTTGGGATTTTGGTCATGCAAACACACATGTCCAGTGTTGTTTCCACACACTGGTCCAGGACTCAAATTTATAATCTGCCACATAGGATCCATTTTCCTTAGCCACCATGCCACTGACTGGCCCAGATTATTCTATTTGTGGTCTCTCTATTTTCCTTATTTCTACCAAGCATTTACTAACTTTATTAATCTTTTTTTTTTTTTTTTTGGAGAGGTTTTTGCTATAGGGCGCGTGTACTCGCCAGACAGACAGAGAGAAACAGAGAGAAAGAAAGCGAGAAATCACCCCCCTAGGGGGTATGGCCACTCCGCAATCCCTTCTCCTCCATTCTCCTCTTGGGATTTTGGGCATGCACACACACGAACCTGATGTGAGTTGAAGCCACCGGGTCCGGGACTCGAACTGTGGTTGACTACATGGGAGTCGATCGACATAGCCATTACACCACCTGCTGGTCTCCCCAGTTTTCATTTTTGAGATAACTTTTTTCTTAAATTTCTTTCCTAAAACCAGAATGTAATCTTTTCATCTCTCTCTTGTCTATTTTGGTTGTGAATTTTGGTTTTGCTTATTTGTTTATATTTAATTCATGTTAGAATATTATGTTACAGTCTTCTCTGCTTCATGATTCTTCTTTTTTGGGGGATGGAGTAGAGTATATTTGCATTTTTTACCTGAAAAATTTTGGTTCTCAATTTCTGTTTCCTTTCTTTCTTATAGTTGTTTTGCATGGATGTTAGTTTGATCCTCCTGTTGTCATGACAATATACAGGATTTGCCTGGATCAGTAGTCCAAAATAGGCAGGCAGTTCTGATTTACGATTAGCACTGGGCTGTTTATTTAGCACAGTAGGTAGGGTTTCCTTAATAAATTGGGAATTTTATGATAACAGGTAGGTCTGTTTTCAGATCTTTTGATCTGGTCTTGTTTTTGTAGAGCTTCAAGCTGCAGCATCTTGTTTTCTAGTTTCCTTTTACTCAAGCTACCAATGGACACTTCTGTTTCCCCAGAGTGTAGGTCTTTTTAAAAAAAAATTCATGATGTTGTTAGGGTTTTAGTTAGATTTTGGTAGGAGGTGAAATTAGATGTCCATATTTGACCTGTCATCTTGACTTGGAATCCATGTTAGTTTTATTCAATATGTAATTATTTAATTTTAATTACAGTTTTGTTTTATGGTAAATGTAATCTTTATAGGACTGTACTTAAGAGACTATTTGAAGTATTGTGGGTTTTTTTTTTTTTAAGACAATATATTAGGATATTTGTTTTGATTACATGTGTTTAGAACTTACTAGCCAATTAAGAAACCTGACAAATTGATTTTTGAGGGTAGTAATTCATTTTATGTAGAGATGTTATGGTGATTCTTCTTATTCTGTAGATATTGAAAGCATTTGTCTGGTGTAATAGGACATCTTGCTGTCCATTTATTGCTTATATATTGTGTGTTCTAGAGTGCCACATTTTTTATCAACTGTTGTCTTTGTTTATAATATATTTCTATATTAGTTTTGGTACTCTGGAGAATTCTACAGTGATTTATCAGAAAGTTATTTATTTAAGGATTGAGGGACAAATAACATCTTAAATTTTAATATTGTCTCTTTCGTTTTTGTTTGTTTGTCCAGTCAGGGTAGAAAAATCTCTTCACTCTGATCTGTTACTACTATTTCTTTTTGATCGAGACCATTTAGATTTGTAAGTAAAGTTACTTGATAAAGTAAATGGGTTGTTCATATATTTAGGAAGTGAGTTTTATTCAACATTGTAGAAATTAATTCTTAGAACAACTAAGAAGTCAGCAGCTTAATTAAAAAAATTAAGAATTATTTAATTTTATTTATTATTATTATTCTTTTAAATTTGCTATAGGGTATGTATGCCCCTCAGAGAGAGAGAGAGAGAGAGCGAAAGAGAGAGAGAGAGAAAGTGAGAAAATAAGCCACTAAGATCTGGAACTCAAACTGCCGTTAGCCATGTGTGAGTCCAGTGCCCTAACCACCACGCCACCTGCTGGCTCCCAGCAGCTTAACTTTAAACCTGTGTTTGATTTTGTGCTTTTTAAACAAAGTTTAAAGTTTATTTTATTTATGAAAGAGAACATGCGTGGGAATTTGTACTCAAGTCAGAGAGAAGGAAGCTTCCTTTGGAGGATCTTGTCAGCCATGATCTCCTTTACCTGCCCCTCCTAGTTGAAAGGGTCTAGGACACACGTGCATATACCCCATATGTTATCAAGCCTACTTGGGGATCTGAACCCACCATTGACCACAAAGCTTTCAGCACCACAGTTGAGTTTGCTGCAGAATGCGCCACCAGGCTAAGCTATGATTTTTGTTCCTTTTAACAATCTTCGATAATTTTGTTTTGCCTGTGTTTTTGTACTTACTGTCTTTTCCTGGTGTATTTTCTCCAGTGTCATTTTTTGCTCCTTCCAGCCTATCATCAAGATTAAGAGGCTTACAGTAATATGAGGATTATGAACATCAAGACATTGAAGATGGGACGAGAAAGGCCTAGAAGCTCATATTGCATACTATGATGTCTTAAAACTTAGTACGTTCTGTAAATTTGACATCATGGCTGACTTAACTTACAAATCTGCTATTGCTATCATAGTTTCACTGAAACATACCAGCAACATTATAGCAAAATATTCCAGAATAGCATGGGTAGGTTATACGAAGATATAGGGTAAGTAGTGCGTGAGATGTTTTGAAAGTGCCAGGCTTCTGTTTTCTGTAATGGAGTCTGTGCTTGGGAAAACCATGAGATGGGTTTGGAGATAACTGAGTTTGTTGAGTTAATTGGATAAGTTGGGAGAAATAGAAATTGGGAAAGAAGGTGCTAAGGAAGGGTTGAGTAGATAGTAATTGATGGAAGGCCTCAATGCTGTTAGTGATACCTTGCTTTGCTGTAGTGTTTGTAGGGGAGTGGACATGCTCTGGGACAGTGCCAATTTGCCCTGCAGTCCTCATGTTGTAGTACGCTGCTTAGTTCCTCCAGATATGCCCTTTTGTTCTCAAAGGTTTGACAACTTGTGTCAAAAGTGATAGTCTTCCATTAAGTAGCAAACCACTAAGGAATGTGTTTGGTGGCTGAGGGTTACCTGTGAAGACATAGATTTTAGCTCTTTAGGTTAGTCTTGACCTTCCTATATAAAGTGAATACATTGAAAATTGAACTGTCTTTATTCCAGCCTTAATTTTTTTAAAAGCTAGTTAGAATAACAGTTCATTAACTTTGTGACCTTGGACAAGTTACTTAATGTCTCTATGTCTCAGTTTCTTTATTTTTTATTTATTTAGTTTTTTAGGTCTGTCAAAAATGACCATGTTTGGGAACCAGCAGTTAGCGTAATGGCTTTGTCGCTGGAATCCCACGTAGTCGACCGAGGTTCGTGTCCCGGACCCGGTGGCTTAAAACTCACGCCAGGCGCATGTGCGTGCGTGCCCAAGATCCCGAGAGGAGAATGGAGGAGAAGGGATTGCGGCGTGACCATCCCCTCTGGGGGGTGATTTCTCGCTTTCTGTCTCTAATGTCTCTCTCTCTCTGTCTGGCGAGCGCACGCGCCCTATAGCAAAAATCTCTCCAAAAAAAAAAAAAAAAAAAGACCGTGTTTCTCTACTGGGTTAGAATAGTATGAGGGAAATTTATTTCGTAGTCTTCTGGTTTAGATTGCAATTCATTCCTCTTGGTACTTCCTTCAATTACTTCTTTCTCAATGCCTCCTCCCCCTCCCAAATTGCAATTTAGTTAGGTCTTATTATTCAATTCATAGTAAGATGGTTGTTATCTTCATTTTGTAGTCAGGGAAACAGATGTTCAGAGAGAAAATAGCTTGAGATACCATTATTTGAGGAATTCATTTTTAAACTTAATACTTACATAACTTTGTGTATATTAGTAACAGACATTTAGTTCTGAGAATACAGTAAAAACATGATTTCACCAAACTCTACCTCATCTATAATCCTAAATGGCTGCACATTTTTTCTAGCAGTGTATTTTTAGGAAAAAAGGCAAACTACTAAGAAATTAGCTTATATTTTTAAAAAATTGTATTTATTTATTCATTTAATTTTACCACACACACACACACACACACACAGAAAGAGAGAGAGAGAGAAAGTGAGAAGAAAACAAGCCAGCAGGTCTGGGACTCGAACTGTGGTTGGCCATGTGGGAGTTCAGTGCCTTTAACTACCATGCCACCTGTCAGCCACTAGATATTTATTAAGAAAAGAAACACATAGGGACCAGCATTTGGCGTAATGGTTATATCGCTGGACTCCTACATAGTGACCACAGTTCAAGTTCTGGACCTGGTGGCTTAACTCTCATGCCGGGTGCGTGTGTGTGCGCCCAAGATCCCTAGAGGAAAATGGAGGAGAAGGGATTGTGGCATGGCCATCCTCTCTTCTGGATGATTTCTCGCTTTCCATCTCTTTGTCTCTTTGGTGAGTACACATGCCCTACAGGAAAAATCTCTATTAAAAAAAAAAAAAAGAAAAGAAACACAACATAGACTTTTATTCGAGTTTAACTCACTTTTCTTTCACTATAGTTCATTTTCACTTCCAGTTAGAATTATATTTTTGTCCTAAATCATGTAGAACCGAGTTAAGATAATCCATTGGTTTTCTGTATACATATAATGTATTTTTAATGGTTGAGGTTATCTCAGAAAACCCTCCTCTATTTTTATTTATTTATTTATTTTTGTTATTATGGCTTTCTTTTAATCAGAAAACTAAATTTTGACTGACGATATTCACAGATTTTAGGAATAATTTATTAAAAATTTTATATACACACATAGATCATTTAGTCGGAAACAAATAGGGTAAACTGGGGCAATATGTTGTTTTAATAAATCTTTGATATGGAAAGATAGCAAGTATCAAAACTGTAAAGAGTAAATAAACTTATTTTGGAGGAGATAATGGAGAGGAGATGATGATTCAGTTTTTGTAAATTAAGACAATGAAATAATAATAACGTGTATAGAAATTTGTATTGTAACTTCTCAAAATCATATTCTTAATAAATGTGTGTGTGTTTACGGTCCAGTATTGCTCTTTATTCACTGAGTTGACTCATGAGGGATGGAAGAGGGCAAATATTGCTGCCTCTGAAACCCCATGTAATGTTCAAGACTTGCGTATGTCTTAAGTATCCCAAGCCAGGGTATATCATCTTTCCATCACCCATATTCTTTGGTAACCTGTATTTGCTCTTTTCTTTTTGTTTATTCTGCCTAACTAGAGATTTATTAATTGTATTAATATATTTAAAGTATCAAATTCTGGGTTTTTAAATTTTGTCTATTTTCCTTTGTTTCTGTTTTGCATTTTTAAAAATTATTTACTTTTTATAAGTTTTGATATAGGGCACACATGCTTACCAGAGACAGACAGACAAAGAGAGAAAGTGAGAAAGCAAGCCACCAGGTCCAGGACTTGACCATGGTCAGCCATGTGGGTGCCCAGAGCCACCACGCCATCTGCTGGCCCCTCTATTTTGCATTATTTATCTTTTCAATATCTTCCTATCCTTTTAAAATAATAATTTATTTATTTTTTACATTCAATCACTGTAGGTCATTACAGATACTGAATGAATTTTCTCATCATGCATATACCCCATTTTGGTCCAGTCAAAGACATTACCATATACATTAGAATCAACAGATTTATTTTCATTTGGGGTCACTTAAGTGTTTTGCTTTTCTCTCCTTTCCCTTGATTCCCTCCCTGTCACCCTTTCCCATATCCCACCATCCTCCTGCACTGTCTCCAGTATCACCATTGCTCTCCGTGCTTTTATACCTTCCAGACATTCCGTTTCTGGCATAGAGGGCTTACATTCATTGCATAATGAGTGGGGATGTATCTCACCATTAACAAAAATCAACTCAAAAGAATCAAATGTCTAAACTGACCACTATAAAACTACTGGTGGAAAACACAGGAAACACTTAGAGACATAGGAGTAGGCAAATACTGCTTGCACAGGACCCCGAAAATATAAGCAATAATCCCAAAAATAGACAAGTGGGATTACATCAGAATAAAAACTTTCTGCATAGTGAAAAACAAAACAGAACAAAAACAGTAGTTAGAATGAATTGACAACCCTTGGAATGGGAGAATATATTTGCAAACTATGCCTCAGATAAGGGACTGATAAACAGAATATAAAGGGAACTCAAACAACTTACCCCGAAGGAATAATAAAATCCACCCTATTAAAAGATTGGCAAATTAGCTGAACAGACAATTCTCTCAGGAAGACATAACGAACACCCAAAAAGCATATGAAAAAATGCACAACATCTATTATCATAAGGGAAAATCAAATGAAAATCTCAATGAGATACCACCTTATTCCAGTCAGAATTGCTAAGATCAAAAAAATAAAGAATAAAAAAAAATAAAATAAAGAATAATAAATGCTGATGAAGCTATTGTGAAAAGGGAACTCTTCTACACTTTTGGTGGCAGTGTAAATTTTTCTATTATTTTCTATTTCACTATTTTTTACCCTTTTCTTCCTTCTACCTACTTTGGATTAACTTTGTTCTTTTTTTTCTAGCTTCTAAAGATGAAACCTTAGGACTTGACTTTAGATCATTCTTCTTTTCTAATATAAATTTTTAAACTTATAAATTTTTCTGTAAACATTGCTTTAGCTACATCCCTCTAATTCTCATATATTGTATTTTCATTGTCAGCTGGTTCAAAATATTTTCTTATTTCTCTTGTGATTCTTACTTGATCCAAGAATTATTTAAAACCATATTATTTAATTGCTGTGTATCCAAGGTTTTTCTAGGTGTTTTATTTTGTTATGTTCTATGTTAGTTTTGTTGGATCAGATAAACCCATTCTGTATGATTTCTACTTATGAATGAACCCTTTGATTATCATGAGGTATCCATTTTTATTTTGGATGAAACCCTTAGTTTCTGCTATTTGGTTTATATGATATTAATATATTCACCCTTCCTGTGTTTACTCTTTTCATGATGTATGCATGTTTAGCCATTTACTTTCAACCTATCTTTCTGTATTTTTGAAATACATATTTTGTAGATAGCTTATAATTGTGTTTAACTTTTTAATTTATTTTATAAATGTCTTTAATTAAAGTGTTTCATTCATAAGCATTTAATATACTTAGTCATATGATTAAATTTAAGTCTGTAACTTTATTCTTTATTTCATATTTGTCCTCTTTCTACTTCCTTTCTAGCCTCCTTAAAATTTAACAAGTTTTTTAAGAATTTCATTTTAATTAATTTAGCAGCTTTTTTTGGCCATACTTTTTTTCAAGGAGTTGGTGTTTCCATATACTTAAGAGTTACTCTTCTACCACTTCATGTGAAATGTAGAAACCTTATAATGGTATAGGTTCATTTATCTGCCTCATGTTTTATTCTATAGACATTATTCATGTATTCTACCTTCATATAAGTCCTACAGTAAAACATAGTTAGTACTTCAAGCACTTCCATATATTTTAAATAAATTGAAGGAAAGAAACATTTTTAAATATTTACCCATGTATTCACTATTTCTTTTGGTTCCCATTCCTTCCTAAAGGTCCAAGTTCTCATCTGATATCATTTCCCTTCAGCCTGAGGAACGTTCTTCAGTATTTATTGCAAGGCAGATCTGTGATTGATGATTAATTTTCACTTTTCCTTTACAAAGAAAAGTTTTTATTTATTTATTTATTTTATTCCTGAGGAATATTCATGCTGGGTATGAAATTCTAGATCGATGTATATTTGTTTCATCATTTAGAAATTTTTGTTTCACTGTCTTCTGATTTTCTTGTATCTATTGAGAAACCAGCAGCAATAATTTGTACCCTTGATTTCCCTGTATGGAGTGTGTTATTTTTCTGAGTATTATCAAGATTTTTCTTTATCTTTAGTTTTTATCAGTTTGACTTTGATGTTCCTAGTATGCTCTTCATATTTACCTTACCTGAGGCTTGTTCAACTTCTGCAATCTGTAAATGTCTCTCACTAAATCTGGGAAGTTTTTGGCTATCACTCTAAAACAGGTATTTTTCTGCTTCATTCCCTATCATCTCTACTTCTGGATTTAAATGAACATGTTAGAAATTTGTCTCTTGCCACATAGATTTCTGAGGATCTGTCTCTTTTTTCCTTTTCAGATTAGATAATTTTTAAAGGAATTATTTATTTATTTAATTCCAGTTGTTATTGTTATTATTATTATTTTTTTAATTTGACCAGAGAGAGAAGGGAAAAATGAGAAAGCAAGCTGCCAGGTCTGGGACTCGAACTGCGGTTGGCCATGTGGGAATCCAGCGCCTTTAACCACCATGCCACCTGCTGGCCCTCAGATTAGATCATTTTAATTCAGTTGTTCTTCAAGTATACAGATTCTTTCCTCTGTTACCACTAATTTGCTTTTAATCCTGTTCAGCATAATTTTAATTTCATAGATTCTGATTTTCAGATATAGATTTTGTTTCTTAATTTTCTAGTTTTTCTGCTTAGATTGCTTTCTTGTATATTTATTTCAATCATAGTTATACTTATTGCTTTAAAATCCTTGTCTGCTAATTTTAACATATGGCTCTCCTCAGGATTGATCTCTATATACTACCTTTTCTCTTAAGGTTGGAGTACATTTTTTCTCTTTCTTTGTATGCCTAGTAATTTTGTATTTTCTCTCGACATGGTGTATCATACTATGAATACTCTGTTATATTCTTCTGAATAAATTGACTTTTTTTTGTTTGTTTCAGTAGAAATTAATTCGGTTAGATTAATATTGCAAATATTCTGTCTCTATTGGAGCAGCTGAAATTTTTACTCATTGCCTCTGAATGTTTATTTAGGGTTTAGCCAGAGATTTGAGTAGAATTTTTACATACATAGAATACACATACACCCACAAACATGACAAGATTTTGGGGTCCTGGTTTTGACTCTTACAAAATTCCTCATTTATTTACCTGTTGCTTGGTCGCCCAGAGCCTGTGGGCGGTGAGAAAACAAAAATTTTCTGTTAGATTGAAGCCCTTCTGCCTGGGACAGACTTGGGCTTGCCCTTAGAAAAGAAGCTGATGAAATGGGTTACCTTTTTAGTGCTGTTTTCTTTTTCCAAATGTTGGCCCACAAAGAATCTCCGTCTTTGTTCACTCTCTCATGCCTTCATATAGTGGTTGTTTTTTTTTTAATTATTATTATACTTATCTATACAATCATAAATCAGGTCAAAGCTTTTTTGTCAATACTGTAATCAGAACGCTATCATTACTTTTTTTAAAGAATGATTTTATTTATTTATTTATTTTATTTATTTATAAAATTTGACCAGAGCGGGACAGAATAAGAGAGAGGTGGGAGGGGGAGTGAGAAAGCAAGCCATCGGGTCAGGGACTGGAATCATGGTTGGCCATGTGGGAGTCTAGCACCCTTAACCACCATGCCACCTACCAGCCCCAATCATAGCATATAAGATATCCTACCTAATGATATCATTCATTTTAAGCAAAGAATAGTTGGGTTACAGTAGTTAAAGGGTATTTTTGGAAAACTTAGAAATAGGAAATAATGTTGAATAGATAAAAAAGCATAAATTAGAGGGATAAAGAAAATCTTATTTTCATGGATTAGATTAGATAAAGTAGATTTGTTACAATATATGAGGAGACTTGAATAATTAAGACTTGATTTGAACCATTAAGACTTTCATTTGTGGGGCCAGCAGGTGATGTAGTGGTTAAGATGCTGGACTCCCACATGGCCGACCACGGTTCAAGTGTTGGACTTGGTGGCTTGAAAGTGAGGCTGGGTGTGTGTGCATTTGTGCCCAATATCCCTAGAGGAGAATGGAGGAGAAAGGATTGCAGCATGTCCATCCCCGGGGGTGTAATTTCTCACTTTCTCTCTCTCCTTCTTTCTCTGTCTCTCTGGTGAGCACACATACCCTTTAGCAAAAATCGCTCTTTTAAAAAAAAAAAGACTTTCACTGGCAAACACGTTTTGACTGATCCTTAATTCCTTCATATAGCATTTTAACTGAGACCATTTATTCATAAAGCATCATATTCAGGTGTTTGCTTTACACTGTTAATTTCTGAGTCCATAACTAAAACTACACATTTTTTTCAGTAATTCTGAAGGATATTTACATGTAATAATACAACATATATACTAAATTGATTTCATAAAATTTGCTTTCTATAGATCCAGGTCGAGACCTCGTCCACGTTCCCATAGTAGAAGCAGTGAGAGATCAAGTCACAGGAGAACCCGTAGTCGTTCTCGGGATAGAGAACGGCGTAAAGGCAGAGAAAAAGAGAAGAGAGAAAAGGAGAAGGATAAAGGCAAGGACAAGGAATTACATAACATCAAACGTGGGTAAGTTGAAGCAGATCTGATTCTATGGCAGTATTCAAACTACATTTTTGTTCTCTTTGGCTAAATTGTTACAGGAGTAGAAGATGGGAGGGAAAAGGCCAGGAGAATAGAGAAAGACGAAAGGATAAATAAGAATAGTTATCTCAAATTTTCATACATTTTCATTTCTGTTTTTGTTTAATAAAAATATAACAAATCTTAGAAACACAATATGAACAGCAGCTTCAAAGGTCAGTACATAAGTAAAGGAAAATTTACCTAATTCTTTAGGAAAATTCTGCATTCTATTTCCTTTATCATGAATCTGACTTGAAAGTTTGAAGACTACATAGTAATAAACAGATGTCTATTAGTTTATTGCTCAACTGTTAGAGGAAACAATGAAGTTGAAGTGGAGGGAACCATGTGATTAACTATTTTGGTTAGTCCTTTTACAATATAGAACAAAAACTTGCACAAAATTAGGATATGTATGTGTGTTAGAGTTAGTGTGTCTGTATATGAGATACAGAATTTGTTTTTTCTAGAATTGATACTATTAAAACAGTTATAGTTCTGTCTATTGAGAGGTTGGAATCTATTCATAATTATTTATCACATATAATGTTAAAATAATTCTTCCTTAGCAGCTCAGATTTACAGCTGCTTGTTTTATTTCAGTTAGCATTGGGTTGTTTATTCTATAAAATAGAACAATTTGAAATGTATCCCCTTTATCCATCTTCAGCATCCTGTGTAAATATATTTACTTTAATACTTCAATATTAAAATGTTCTTCTTTTATTAAATAATTACTTAATTTAATTTATTATTATTATTATTATTTAATTTGACGAGAGAGAGAAAGGGAGAGGCATGCCTCCAGGTCTGGGACTGAAACTGTGGTTGGCCATGTGGGAGTCCAGTGCCTCAACCACTGTGCCTCTACTGGCCCTCTTTTTTTTGTTTTTTAATTGCCAGAAAGTGCATGCATTTGAGAGAGAAAAGAGCTCCCAATGAGTCTTGGTCGTGTTACAATCACTTTTTCTGCATTTCTGTATCCTATCAGGATTTGGGACATACGTGCTCATGTGCCTCTTGTGTTTTCCAAGCTGTGGGGCTAGGATTCAAATCATGGCTGGCCAGGTGTGATCTGGCTCCCAATGCACAGCATATAATTGGTGCACTGTGGGAGGTGGTGAGGTTTTTGCTATAGGGTGAGTGTGCTCTCCAGAAAGACAGAGAGACAGAAAGCAAGAAACCACCTCCTGGGGAGATGGCCACACCGCAATCCCTTCTCCTCCATTTTCCTCTTGGGATCTTGGGCACACACGCACATGCACCCAGCATGAGTTTAAGCCACTAGGTTCAGGACTCAAACCGCGGTCAACTACATGGGAGTCCAGCTACATAGTCATTACGCCAACTGCTGGTCCCCAGTGTTTATCTTTAATATATCAGTTTTCAGTGTCAAATTGAAGAGCTTATCAGGATCATGGATATGGATTCCTGAGATACTGATTTTATGAAATTTATTAAAGATAATGCAATTTTTCCCTCACCCCTTTCTTTTTCACTGTTGTCTATGATGTTTTATTTCCAGATTTTGTTTTTTCTGATATTAGATAAACTCACCTAGATTGTTAGCTTTTAAGTATTGCTTGTTTTGATTTGTTTTATAATTGCCAGAGGCCACTTGCACTCACAAGAGAGAGAGAAAGAAAGTACCCCTCAATGACGTGTGGTCAAGCTGTAATCCCTTCTCCATTTCTCCTTTCTGGTGGGTTTCTGAGCATGTATGCATGCGTGTGCAAGTGTGTGCACATATACCTAACGTGTCTTTCAAGCCACTAGGGCTATGGCTTGAACCACAGTCAGACATATAGGAACTGGCTCCTTTAACCTCTAGGCTCTGGGGCTGGCCCTTAAGTACTCTTCCAAATGTTAAATTTGTGGTGGACTTTGGAAAAGGTTACTGTTATTATATGACTTTTTTCTTCCTATCATCCCATATTTGTCTTTTTTTAAAATCTTTTTAAAAATTACATTTAATCACTCTACATCTTTATAACATACAAAATGGTTTTTCTCAGCATGAATACAGTCACTCCATATTTATTAGTGGATACTGAGTAGTTTCATTCTGCAAAATTCTTAGTTCAGTCCTTTTCTACTTTCAAGGATTGTTGAATGTTGTAGGAGATGGGATACAGGCTCATTATCTAGAGCTAAGGGCACGGAGGCTGTGTTAGCCAGTTGATAGAATAGGTTGAAGATCACGAGGGTATGGTGGAAATCTATTATAAAGGAAAAAAGTTAGTATAATGATAGGTTTTAAGTGAGGATGTACAGTAGTATTCTGAGACTGGGAAATAGGGATTAAGAGGGTGAATAAGGGGCCAACCTGGTGGCATGGTGGTTGAGTTGCTGGAACATGGTCAACCATGGTTTGAGTCCTGGACCCAGTAGCTTGAAACACACTGGGCACATGTGTGTACATGCCCAGAATCCTGAGAGGAGAATGGAAAAGAAAGGATTGTGGCATGGCCATCTCCCCTAGGGGGCGGTTTTGTACTTTCTGTCTCTCCAGTGAGTGCACACGCCCTTTAGCAAAAATCTCTCTCAAAAAAAAAGAGGGTGAATAAAATATGTCAATCAAGGAAATTCCTTGTTTCTTATTCCTTTTAAATTTTTTTCTTATATTGGTTTAGTTTGTAGGTGTTATATGACTATATGAGACATGTATCTATGATTTTTATAGGTCATTCAATAATATAGTTTTAAATGTTTGCTAGAGGGTATGTGTGCTCACCGAAGAGAGACTGAGTGAGAGTGAGGGAGGAAAAGTGAGGAAGTACTTCCCGTGGTTGATAGTCATGCTGCAACCCCTTCTCTTTCTTTTTTTCTTTCCAGATTTTGGGCATGCACACATGCCTGATTTTCAAGCTGTTGGGTCCAGGACTTGGACCATGTAATGGGCCATGTGAGAGCTAGCTGCCTTTACCACTATGCCACTGGCTGACCCAGTCATTAAATTTTGACCTTTCCGTCTCACCAAGTTTTATTAGAATAATATTTATGCAATAGTATAAAATCAATAGTATGTAAAATATGATTTGAGAGATTTTAAAGGCAAGACAATTGAGAAAACGAATAAAAGAGGGAAGTCAGATGGTTTCAGGAAAGGTCCTTGTATGGTGTCATTAATCTTGAAGGTCTAGGCCAGCTATACAGGTTAGACTCATCCATCACACAGAATTGATTGTGTTCAAGTTGCCCAGTTCCTTGATGCCAGGTTCACAAGATAATGTTGTACTTGTCTTCATTTCTTAACATTAATTTCAAAAAATGCAATGAACAAAACCTAAATAGAAGGTGTCAGTTGAAGGGCCCAGGGGATTGGTGCCAAAAAGTTGTGGCTAGTCTGATTCATTTATCTCCATAGTTCTAGTGGATCATAATACAGAATGGTGTGGTATCAGTGTCCTTTCTCTGGTTAGTTCTGATTATACACGATTCTTACTTTTTGGTATGATCTAAAAATCAGGAATTTTTTTAGTTAGTGTATACTTTTACTATTGTAATATTTCTTTGAAATGAATAGGTGCAACTTTGTTCCAGAAATGATTTTTTTCATTAGGTTTTTGCCATAAGGTGCATGCACTCACCAGAGAGGAGAGAGAGGGGGGGAAGTGAAATACCTCCCCTGAAGCAGGGTGAGCATGCTGCAATCCCTTCTCCTCCATCCTCCTCCTGGGATTTTGTGCATGTGCACACATGCACCCTGTAAGATTTTGGAGCCATGAGGTCCAAGACTCAAACTGCAGACAGCCACATGGGAGTCCAGTGCCTTAACCACCATGCCACCTGCTGGCCCTATTCATTGTTATTTTAAAAACTTACATGTTCACTTCCTAAACTTGATTTTTAAACCATTCAGGATTTATACTTTTTTGTTTCACTCAGAGCACTTAATATACATATTAATTATTAATATTTGATTATTTATCAAATATCATCCATTTATGTGCTTATTTGTTCAGTCAACTATATTTAAATGCCTTCTGTTTGTCAGCTACTGTGCTAGGTAATAGGGAGGTAATAGTAGTGCCAATACTTCTTGGCATTCCTGCAGGTGGGGAAATAAGCAAATGAAGATGTGCAAATGATTGTAGTGACGTTAGATACATGTTTCCAGTAGGAACAGTGGGAGGAGCTTGGAAGCATTGTGTTGGTAGAATACTTTTGGGCATAAGTAAGAAAACTACTAACAGTAGCTTCAATTGAGAGTCAGCAAGCTTTTTTGTAAAGGACTAGCTTCTAAATAATTCAGGCTTTTCAGGCAATATAGTCTCTGTTGAAACTACTGATTTGCAACCATAGATAAAACTGAATTAATAGGCAAGCTGTATTCCAGTGACACTTTATTTACAGAAGTAGCCAGCTGGCTGAGTTTGACCCAAGAGTTGACATTTGTCAGTTACTGGCTTAAACCATGAGTGTATTTGCTGCTAACATAGCAAACAGTTAAAGAGAGAAGCAGTCTCAGCTCTTTTTATCCTTCCAGGCCAGTACAGCATGTTTGCTTTTATCTTCAGTCTTGATACATCCTAGTTGCAAGATATCTCTATGAATATTAAGCTGGTTAATGTAGACTATGTGTTGGGGAAGGATGTTTATTACACATGGAAAGAAAGAAGAGAAGGGGAAGAATTTTCCATGAAAACTGACTTCATTTGGAAAGGTTTGGAGGCAGCAAGGGGCATGGCATATTTGCGAAACTGAAGTGGTGGAGCCTGGTTAAGAGTAGAAGAGAAAGAATGATGAAAGGTGATTATGGGGGGACCTTACAGTATGTTAAGGAGCTGGGGATTACTTCTAAAGGCCACGGGAAGCCAGTGAAGAGTATCAGGTAGAGAAATTATATGTTATACATATGGTATAAACAAAGTGTTTTTACTTAGAGTAGACATAATGATAAGTATCTAACATTTTAAATATTTTTTTCTCACTACCAAATCTTGCTAGCAGTTAGACATACGTTATCTCACAAAATTACCTAATAAAATATATCCTTTTTTTAAAAGAGATTTATTTATTTTAATTTTATTTATTCACTCATTCATTTTAATTTGACCAGAGAGAGACACGGAGTGAGAGGGAAAGTGAGAAAGCAAGCCACCAGGTCAAAGATTCGAATCATGGTCAACGATTCGAATCATGGTCACTGTGGGAGTGTCTAGCGCCTTAACCACCACACCACCCACTGGCCCCAATAGATCCTTTATTATCCCAGTGGTACAAATTGGAAGTGCTTAAAGTTAATAAATGGCAGAGGAAGGTTTATAATTCAAGGTGACTGTGACTACAGACAGTACCTTAACTCCCTTCTTCTACACTGTCTTCTTAGGACTTTGAGCACACGTGCACACACACCCATCAGGATTCTCAAGTCGCTAGGTCCAGACTTGAACTAAAAAGCTAGCCATGTGGAATCCAGCGCCTTAACCTCCATGCCACCTGTTGACCCCCACATCTTGACCCTCAATATTATGCTATCCTGACTTTTCTCGTAATCCACAGATATTGAAAATGAGAGATAACATTGGAGATCAAGTGACATTTATATTTAAACTTCCTTAAAAAGTACCTGGAGAACTAAACAGATTTTCTACACTTTATTTTTTTTCTGATCCTATTAGAAATCTTAGTAAAAGATCGATACTCTCTCTTGTCCCTTTCTCTTCCTTCTTATCTTTAATTATATTCACAAATAATTTTAAGCCGTAATTAAATTTATTTTAGTAATAGTATCGTTAGCTGACTCTTTCCAGATGACTTTGCAAAAAAAGAAATGTGTTAGTGGAGGGAGAGGAAAAGATTCACAAACGCTTTTATTAGGAGTTATGTTTTAGTTTATTGTGATTACGTAAACCAATGACAAGTGTTTTAGCTTGTGCTAAATAATCTAGGTCCTTCTTCACATGAGAGGAAAACAGCACACGTGCCTCTACTTCTTCTGAGTAAGAATCTTTGCCTTGTCAAGTCAGCTTGAAGATATCAATATTATATATAGAACATATCAATATATCAGTATTACATGGTGATAGAGCATAAAGCATAGATTTATAAAGCACAAAATAAGGAGAGTAAGTACAATAGTGGTAATCCAAAGTGAAGAGTATTTTATAAATTGGGAAAAATAAAGACCAGAGAGAAAGGAGTGCTCAAACAGGGCTCAGTGCACTCAATATTAAGTAAGAAAGAGCTTTTTATTATTATTATTGGAACCTGTTTCCAGTGTCTTAAAAATCAAGGTAGATTCCAACCGCTGTCAGGTGTATAGGATCCAGTTCCCAATGCACAGCATTGACGACTGTGCTGTGGGGTCAGCTCCAGAATTTTCTTTTTTTTAATTTTAAGATTTTTATTTTTATTTTTATTTATTTATTTATTTTTTTTGAGAGGTTTTTCACTATAGGGCGCGTGCGCTCGCCAGACAGACAGAGAGAGACAGAGAGACAGAAAGCGAGAAATCACCCCCCAGGGGGGATGGTCACGCCGCAATCCCTTCTCCTCCATTCTCCTCTCGGGATCTTGGGCATGCACGCACACGCGCCCGGCGTGAGTTGTAAGCCACCGGGTCCGAGACGCGAACCGCGGTCGACTACGTGGGAGTCCAGCGACATAGCCACTACGCTAACTGCTGGTTCCCAAGATTTTTATTTTTTGTTAAAGGGTGTTTGCTCTTGCCAGAGAGATCAGAGAGCAAGAGATTGAGGGAAGGTGAGAAATCACCCCCCAGAGGGCATGACTACAGCGTAATCTTTTTTCCTTTCTCCTCTCAGGATTTTGGGCATGCATGTGCCTGGAGTATATTCTAGGCCTCCAGGACTGGGTCTTGAACTGTGCACTTGACCATATGGGATCCAGCCACCCTAACTGTCATGCCACCTGGCTGGCCCCAGAGTTTTTTTAAGGGCAAGTTGAAACTGTAAGTTTAACATTATTTTGTTAAGCAAATGATTATTGAGAGTCGAAAATTAGAAATATAGGGCTCATCCTGTAACCAAGTGGTTAGAAGATGGATGTGCAGAGGAAGGCAGATCCCATAGGGCTAGCTGAGGTTTGAGTCCTGGCCCTGTCACTTCATCCAGGTGTGCCCAGGATCCTAATGTATGGAGAGTAGTAGGGAAAAGCACTATGGTGTGACCAGGCCCCACTGGAGGGGAGGGGTTCTCTCTCTACTGTATGCATGTACATGCTCTCTAGCATAAAAATAATAATAATCAAAAATATCAGAAATAGGACCAGGCTGTGGCATGGTAGTTAAAGCAGCTGGATCTACATTGCTGATCATGTGGTTTGATCTGGTGGCTTGAGAAACACACCAAGTATGTGTGCATGCAAGTGCAAAATCTCCAAAGGAGAGGGACTTTGAAGCATGACCTGTCTGTGGAGGGTGCTTTCTCACACACACATGCACACACACACCCATCTCTTTTAGAGAATTCATGGACCCACTGGCAATTTTTTTTACAAAGAAAAATTTTAAAAAATACATACCATATATATGTGTGTGTATGTGTGTGTGTATATATATATATATGTATATTTATATATATATATATATATATATATATATATATATATATATATAAAAACTTGTCATGAGTTTCATAATTGTAGCTTGGTTTGATGATGTTGATCATTTTACACCCCATCTAAGTCTTTGCAGATTACTGCATTAATCTCAAGTTGTTTTTTTTTTGTTTTTTTTTTTTTTTAATTTCCTTTTAAGATTTTTACCATAGGGCACATGCACTTGCCAAAGACAGACAGATAGGGAAGGTGAGAAATCATCCCCCAGGGAGAATAGCCATACCACAATCCCTTCTCTTCCATTCCCTTCTTGGGATTTTGGACATGCATACACACATGCTTGGCATACTTTTCGAACGACCACATCCAGGACTCAAACTGAAGAGTTGGCCATATGGGATCCAGTGTCTTAGCCACCAACTGTTGCTGGCCCAAGTATATTTTTGGACCTTTGTTTGCAATATCTTTATCAAAACTGCAAGAAGTATAGAAGATCTTTTACAAACGTCTCTGAAAATTTAGTTGTGAATGAACTTGTAACTATCTGCCAGTGACATTGTATGTATTACAATGCTATACGTAAGAGTAGAATTTGGATGGATTTGATTTAAATCTATTTTTGATCAGCTTTAAATTACCTGCCAAGAAAATTTTGTTTAAAGCTTTTGTCGCATACTGAAATGCTTTCTTCTTAATTTGAGTCAATTTAGAATTCATTTGGAAACTAATTTACTATTCTTAAGTATCCCCTCCATTTTAACCTGCTACCATGAATGATTTCACCTTTATTATTTTCTTATTAGCTTTTCAAAGAAAAGAGAGATGTTTTTAAAGGAAGACGCTGTTCTCAGAAATGTAGCCATCAAGACTTCTAGAGTATTTTGCTCAAACATTTAAGTTTATATTTTCTTCCTTTTTTCGTAGCATAACTTTCTGAAACTCTATATTTTGAGAGAGGTAAGAATTTTCCTCTGGATTATTCCTCTGTAAAATAGGGATGGTGATAGTTAAAGAGCTGTGTTAGAAGCAATGTGTATACAAGGCTAGTACCATGTAGCAATCATACTTTATAGGTAGATATTATTTATGGCTTTAACCTTGGCAATATTCCAGTATCTTCAACTTTAGAGTTTCATATAATAAATTCCTGTTGATAAGGTGGTGTTCTGTTATTTTTTTTTCTTTCTTTCTACCTCGTGTTTGGCAGAAGATGTGGGAAGTGATTTGAGAAAGCTGGACTCTGAGTTTTGACAGCAGTTACATACTTACACAGCCTGTCATATTTTTCCTTACCTCTTGTTTCTTTATGCAGCAGGAAGTCATTTATGCTAATTTACCCCTATTTGCATATAGGTTATAGAGTTCTGTGGTGCAGAGCATGCTTAGAACTCCTTTTAAGTGTCTGTTTGGATCAAAGAAGGGCTGTGTGATAGCTGTTGTCTGACACCAAGCTGTGTGGTGTTGTTTTCATTAAACATTTATCACACTTCCAGTGTGACAGCAGGCAACTTTGTGCCAGGATAACATGTTTTCATGCAAAATTTATTGAAAAAGACGAGACTTTGTAAAGAGATCTTGTTGCCTTTCACCAGTGGCGAAGGGTAAATGTTTGGTTCTAAAGTAGTATACTTGTAACACGTGTTATTGTAACATGTAAAAGTAGTTTCATACTGTCAATTTTGTAAAGCAGGTAAGCACATATATCTTTTATAAATGTATGCAATGGCTTCTTCTTCTTTTTAAAATTAAACTTTTTGTAGTTTCCTTGTGAACTGATTGAATAGTGTAACAGTGGCCCATTCTGTTGTTGGGTATTTTATGATACAGTGAAATTTACCACCCGATTTCTTGTTGTTTAGGTTTGAGAATTTGTCAACAGATTAGTTTTGAATCAACAGAAGCAATCTGTAACTTTTTTTTTTTTTTAAGTTCAGGTCAGTAGAGAGAACCTAACATAACAAAAAGAATAATCTGCTAAAACGGGAGACAAGGGTTTCATAAATCCTGCCCCAGGACACTACCTTTGTTTTATTCATTATATTTAATTATCACAGAGTTTGCCCAGTGGGATGTAACTTGAATTAGGCCTGATCAAGGTTTTGTTGTTTTACTATTAAGTTTTTACTTTTCAAATTTTTTAAATTTTAAAAAGAATTATTTTGTTTAATTTGATTTATTATGATTATGTTTTGATTTGACCAGAGAGAGATAGAGAGAAAATGAGAAAGCAAGCCGCTAGGTCTGGGTCTCGAACAATTGTTGGCCATGTGGGAGTCCAGGGCCTTAACTACCACACCCCCTCCTGGCCTCACTCTTTTTATGTTTTAATTTGCTATAGGTCCTATGCATTTGCCAGTGAGAAGAGAGAAAGTGATAAAGCACCTTTCAGGGAAATGGCCATACAACAATCCCTTGTTCTCCATTCTCTTTTTGGGATTTTAAGTATTTACTCACATGTGTTTCTGAAGCTGTTGGGTCTGGGACTCAAACTCTGTGGTTGGCCATGTGGGATCCGGCTGCCTTAACCACTATGCTACCGGCTAGCCCAATAAAGTTTTAAATATCTGAATTTTAGGTTCATTATTATTACTATTATTATTATTATTATTATTTTGATGATTGTCTTACTGTAAAAGCCCTAGCATGAGAGAAGGTACTTTTATTTTCCTTTTTCCTTGCATAGGAGGCTATGGAATTAGGAATATGTGAAAAATTTAATGAGAGGATGCATGTGACCTCATGCTGAACTTTTATTTAGTAAGTGTATCTTATCACATGGACTATAAATACAATTAAATACTTTACAAGAGGTATTATAAAATTATTTTGGCATTAATATTCAGTAATAAAAAGAGAAGAGTATGGAATTACAATGCAAAGGAGGAGCCTTGTCTTTGGACCCATATAGAATCTATAGACGCTTTCAAATTATGATTCATTGTGCTTTGGAACTGTTGAAGGATAATTTTTTTAAAAAGCCAAATCATGACTCATACAACCATGAACACATGCCAAATGTATTATTTAGCTTAATTAGAGAACCTGTAAGATATTACAAGTAGCTCAAAAGATCCAAATATAGGTTGCCAGGATCTGTACTTGAATTGCTTATTGATTCAAAACTAACTTCTTCTGCATGAGGGAGGGAAATCAGTTATATCTCTACTGGACAAAAGTTATTTGTATATTTGTGGAAAATAATGACTTGCATCGTTACCAGTTATTTGTAATTTATACTTTTTTTTTTAAGAGGCTTTTTGCTATAGAGCGCGTGTGCTCACCAGACAGACAGAGAGAGACAGAGAGACAGAAAGCGAGAAGTCACCCCCCAGGGGGGATGGCCATGCCGCAATCCCTTCTCCTCCATTCTCCTCTCAGGATCTTGGGCACGCACGCACACGCGCCCGGTGTGAGTTTTAAGCCACCGGGTCCAGGACTTGAACTGTGGTCGACTATGTGGGAGTCCAGCGACACAGCCATTACCCCAACTGTTGGTCCCTGTAATTTATACTTTAACATGTCTGAGACAGGAAAGGTGCCCTAGATAGACAGTTAGTAACTTTTTGATCATCTCAAGCCATTTAAGTGTTTTTCCCAACAAGGCAAGTTGTATTCTTTCAACCTTAAATTTATTCTTCTGTATGATGGGGATAATGATAATAGAAAAGCTATAAATATTAGAAATAGTATGTGTAAGAAGGCTAGTACTATATCATTGGATCTCAGTAAATGGTAGTTATTTTTTATTAATCAACAAATTTAATTATTGGTTCTTGTGATTACCAATTTCTCGGCAATCATTCTTCTTTCTCTGTTGTGTCTTTTTAAAGGTTGCTTCCTCAGCCTGAACTATTCTCTTTTTCTCCATCTTTCCTGACAGTCCTATCCATCATTCTGGGCTGAGTTTATGTCTCCTTTTTCATGGAGTGTTAACTCCCCAGGAGTGTGCTAAGACAAGGTTCCCAACCCCAGACCTCAGACAAGTGCCTGTCAGTGGCCTTCTGGGTCCAGGCTGCAGACTAGTACCTGCCCACCATGCTGTGTAGTGGGAGGTGGGTGACAGGCAAGTGAGGCTTTGTCTTTGTTTGCAGCTGCTCCCCATCACTCACACTGCTGCCTGGTCTCTGCCTCCTGTTGGATCTGCGGCAGTATTGGATTTTCATGGGAGCTCAAACTGTATTACTGTGTGATTGTTTCATTGTATATTGCAACATGGTAGTGGTGGAAATGGGGTGCATGGTGGATGTGGTGCACTTGGCTCCTCCTGAGGCCGTACACCCCCACCCAACCAACTTCTGATCAGTGGAGGAATTGCGTTCCACAAGGTTGGTCCCTGGTACCCAGAAGGTTGGAGACTGCTATGCTGTGGGGCCAGCTGCTGTGGCACAACAGTAATGCAGTGCCCTGCAAGGCTGGAAGCCATATGGCCAACGACAGATTTGGATTCCTGGGTCAGCCTGTAAACATGTGGTGGTTGTCTGGGATCCTGAGGAACTGCAGGGTGGGGGAAGGGAATTTTGGTAAGATGTGATTCTGTCTAGGTTACTTATCTGTTTCTTTCTGTTATTAAAAAAGAAGAAGAAGTATACCAAGTAACCCTGTGGTTAGCCAATCACAGTGTATGAATAGAGAGTTTTGTAATTATAAATTACTTTGTCTTTCTTAGTCAACATTCTATTTGCTTGGATCATGGTAAATAGTAATTTGTAGAATGTATAGTAAATAATTGTTTTAGAAGTTGTTTCTGGATTATTACATCTAGCTTATGAACAGTTTTAAATGATAGAGTTGAACTTTTGGTGGTAGGAAAGTAACCAGCTCTTTTGTTCTACTCTATTCCTGGTGTAAGTGTGCATGTAGACACACACATACATATACTACCTCCAGCTGTGTCTCCAGACTGACTGCATTTAAAAAATTTCTACATAATTTTCACTACCATTTTCTATATTTTAAATGTTGTTGATCATGCTACAATTAATATCACTTAGCATCAGTTGTTTAAAAAACTGAATGTCACTTCTAGGATTTGTATCTTAAATACTGATTAACATTCCGGTCTTCATCAGTAACTCCTCATGCTTAGTCTAATTTATTTTAGGATCTCAATTGATATCACCTACTCTCTTGACTCACCACATGGTTGGTTATAGGGCAAGCTAGGAGACTTAAATGTACTATTCTACAGAGACCTTTAACGGAAGGCCTTGGTGTTTGCCTCCAGTTAGGGTATGGATGGCTTTGTAAGCTAAAGATTCTGCACTATTGTTAGAGAAATGCAGAGGGAATAAACTTGGAGTGCCAGCCAAGTCTTTTCTTCCTAAGTAAACAAGCAGGTCCCCTAAAAGCTAAGCTGTTGCTTATAATCACTCATTCCAGTTATAATTTATACCTCATTGTAAAGCACCTTGAGTATCCCAGATATGAATGACGCTAAACCAAATAGAAGCAGTCTGCTCAATACTTTTTAAAACTTCTAGTTTATTCAGTTCTCACCGGCTTTCTTGCCAGTCTAGTGATTACTGGAGTAGCATCTCCAAATTAGGATAGGTTGGAATAAACTAAAACACATAATTGACACGTTAGAGAAATCTTGGTCACCATAATAAAGAATGAGAAATTTAACCTCCTTTGATCAAATAGCAAAGACTGGGAAATAGATAGCCATAAACTCTATTTTTACATCCTAATATGATATTATAGCACAGTTTCATTGTGGTTTAAATGTTTCTAACATTCCAGTTAGTGAAGTAAGTATAGCCAGATGAAAGGAATAACATGTATTTCATAGGATATATGTAGCTATAGAGTACATTTTCCCACTAAAACAGAGTATGTTGTAATACATACCATTCATGTAAGTGTTGTTAATATATCTTAGATTTTTATGGCAGTGAAAGTATATAATAAAAGAAAACCTCCAGTTGGTGTAATTGGTATTGACGGTTTCATCTAGTGCTGAGGATGTGATCTTTGGGTTGAGACATTACATCGAACCACAGGAAGACAGGGATGAATCTCAGTCAAAGAGTGGACCTTATGAGTATAAATACAAAGAATTTGCTAAACACTGTTACATATGTGCTGATCACTAGCATAGCAAGCGCAGTTAGGGAAATACAACAATGAGTGCTGCTGTTTTAATTCTTTCTGAACTCCTACAGGAGGTTTTGAAATGGCAGCCGTTAGCCCCTGTGGATATGCCAGCCTGTGACAGGCCACCTGGAAGTGGATCATGAAAATCAATTTCGCTGTCATATTAGAGTCTTAGCTTCTTTTTCTTGAGAAAGATAAAGGAGGGCATTCTCTGTTAGAAAAAGAAATGGGTAGAGAGCAGATTTAAAAAAAAAATATGCATATTTCGGATAAGCCAGATGTGAAATTTATATTGTAACTACTTAGAAATTAAGTATACTAAACAAAAATGATAAAGACAAGAGATGGAACAAAAATGTTGTGCTTTGTTTTGTTAACTTTGGCTAATGGATGTGCGGGGGGAGTGGAGTTAGAAAGCACCCCTCAGGGAGGATGGCCATGCCACAATCCCTTCTTTTCCATTGTTCTCTCAGGATTTTGGGCATACATGCACATGTGCCCAGTGTGTTTTTCAAGCTGCCAGGTCCGGGACTCTAACCACGCACTTGGCCATGTGGGATTCAGACATCTTAACCACCATGCCACTAGCTGACTCAGGAGAAAAAAATTTTTTTATCATTTTAAACAATCCCTAGTGTGAACACACACACACACAACCACTCAAATTGAGAAGTAGCTATTCCATTATTTTATCCATAAATGAGTCAAATGATAGCATTAGATCAAGTATAGTTTAACCTGAGCCAAGAGGGCTCGTACTAATATTATATCACATATTTGTGCTTCTGAAGTAAGCAAAACAATGCTTGAGTAAAATATTTACTGTCAATACTGTAATGCTGTTTTAAGAAATTGTTATATACATTTTTACAGTATTAGATTTTTCTTTAAGTCAGACTTCTTAAAATATTTCTTATATGTAGTAAAATTCACTTTTTAGGTATATAGTTATATAAATTTTTATGAAGTATACTGCCATGTAACTCTCACCACAATCAAGATAGAAAATATTTTCAATACCCCCAAAAGTTTCTTCAGTTTTCTTCTAGAGTTAGTCTTCATCTCTCACTCCCAGCACTTGAGAAAGCTGAGAAGTTTTAGAGTAAATTTATTTATATGCATTAAAATTGTACTTGGATTTTTATTAGAGTCGTATTTGATTTTAAGTCAGTTTGGGGAGAATTGACATGTATGCCAAGTCTGTCCATTCATGAACATGGTTTGATTTAATTCATCAGCCTTTTAAAATACTTAGCATGATGATTATTTATATACTTTATTGGATTTGTACCTAAGACTAATTTGGCGGGGGGACTATTTTAAATGCTTTGCTTTAAAATTTTCCATTTTTTATTGTTTATTGCTAATATAAGGAGATATAATTTGTGTGTGTGTGTTTATGTGTGTGTGAGAGCTGACTTTGTATTCTATAACATTGGTAAATGTACTTAGTAGATGTAAGAGTTTTCTTGGTAAACTTTTTACATACTTGATCATATTGTCAGCAGATAGGGACAGTGTTTTCTTTTTATAACTTGCATATATTTTCATTTATTTTTCTTGCCTATTGCCCAATTAGGACTTCTAGTTCTGTTTTCAGTAGAAATAATGAAAAAGGTCATCTTTGTCTCTTTCCTGGCCTTAGGGGAAATACTCAATCTTCCGCCATGAAGAAAGATGTTAGTTACAGATTTTTTGCTATTGTCCTTTATCATGTTGATGTTTTCTTCTGTTCATACTTTTCTTAGAGTTCATGACTTGTAATGAACACCGAGTTTTGTCCAATGTTTTTCTTGCATCAGTTGACACAGTCATGTCACTTTTTTCTTTAGAAAGTTGGTATGATACATTAATTTGTAAATGAAATACTTTGAAATATGGAACTACCTTTGCATCTCTCACTCTGTCATGTGTGTACTCATGCACTCTCTACCGTAAAAGAAAATAATTTGTACTGTTTCCCATCCCCCCACTTTTTATATCTTCAATCTTTTTTGCGTTTTCAATTTTTAGCAATTTTACTATGATATGCCCATTTGTGGTTTTCTTCACATTTAGTTTTCAGTTCATTTATTCTTTTTGCTTAACCTGTCTCTGTATTTTTGTAATGATAGAGTAAGCATGCACTTGAGAGAGAGAGAGAGAGAGAGAGAGAGAGAGAGAGAGAGAGAGACGGAGAGAGGAAGGGAAGGGGAAGAGAGAAAGCGCCATTGACAAGGTCTCATCCTGCTGAGACCCCATTCCCTAGCTCCTCCAGCTCCTCCAGCTGCTCCAGTTCCTCAGAATCTGGATGCGGATACACACATCCACTCTGCATATTTTCAGGCCTACCCAAGGATCTGAATGTGCCATTGGCAATGCAGTTCAGTGTGCTATGGGTTGTGTCACTAAACCCATCTGTTACATCTAATCTGCTCTTCAGTGTATCTGTTGAGTTCTTAATTTTCTGTAATATAATATTTATATTTCCCTTATTATATTTTTGCAATTCTGATATGTCTTTTTTTTTATTCTTTTTGTGGTTTCCTCTTATCTACCAATTCTCAATTTCATTTTTATCTTAGTCTACGACTTTATTGTGTGTGCTCTTTTTTTTTTTTTTTTTTTTTTTTCTTAGAGAGAGAGATTTTTGTTATAGGTTGTGTGCACTTGCAGGAGAGACAGACAGAAACCGAGGAATCATCCCCCTTCCCTGCACGCGAAGTAGGTAGCCATGCCATAATCCCTTCTTCTCCATTCTCCTTTCAGGATTTTGGGCGTGAACACACATGCGTCTGGTGTGAATTTAAGCCACCAGGTCTGGGACTCGAACTACAGTTGACTACATGAGAGTTCAGTGACATAACGGTTGCTGGTCCCATTGTATATATTCCTGAAGGGTTTATTTCTGTTGACTTTCAAAGTAATTTGGGATAACTTAAATCTAGTTTTAACATTTAATTTCCTATCTCTTACATGCCATCAAGCAAAAATAAATTTTAAAAAAATTTCCCAGCCATTGTAGAGTAAAAGTTGATCCAAATTACCTACCCTGCCTTTATGAGATTGGGAGTTTTCATCCTATTTTACTATTTCCCATGTACCTCAGTGTCAGGAGGAGAATTGGTTATACTTCTTGCTTTCTATATCCTTCTACTGTTTCTTCTTTCTTCTTCCCTTTTTTTTTTTTTTTTTGGTGAGAGATTTTTGCTATAGGACTTGTGAGTTCTCCAGAGAGACAGAAAGCAAGAAAGCACCCCCGGGGGGAAGACTATGTTGTAATTTCTTCTCTTCCATCTTCCTCTTGGGATTTTGGGCATGCATGGGCCTGCACCCAGTGTGAATTTCAAGTTGCCAGGTCTGGAACTTGAACTGCAATTGACCATGTAGGAGTTCAGCACTCCTATCACTGTGCCACCTGCTGGCTCTCTGCTGTTTATTTCAGATAGATTGAAATATTATCTGGACTAGCAGGTAACATGTGGTTAAGGTACTGGATGCCATATAGCTAGCTAATCCTGTGGTTCAAGTCCTATACCTGGCTTGAAAAACATGCCAGGCATGTGTGTGTAAATGCATGCCCAAAATCCCAAAGGGAGAACGGAGGAGAAGGGATTGCAGTATGGCTATCCCTTCTGGGAGGTGATTTCTTGCTTTCTCTCTCACTTTGTCTCTCTTCAACAGGAACATGTGTTCTATGAACCCCCTCCCGCCAAAAAAAAAAGTTCCTCTCATGTCATTTACTATAAAATTTGCTTTTTCTTCTTTTTCTGCCATACATTTGTTAAACAAGTACTCCTTTTTTATTGAAGACTGTCCTCTGGCTCATAATCTCTCTGTCCCTGAGCCCAATATCCTAGTCTTCAGTAGGCCCGAGCTGTTCTTGGAACCTCAGATATGTGTCCATACACACACACAAGTTCCTGTTGGATATATCTAGAACTTAAGATCCAGCATATCCCAAGCCAGTCTCATGGCCCCAACTCTCCAGGGTTCCTCATATCCATGACACAAATTTTTAAAATTTTCCATGAGGTTGCATGTTCATAATGTCCAAGTAGCTGCTTTAGACTAGTTATCTCACAGGTAAGAACTATGCAATTAGTAAGTGTATATATTTTTTTCACATCCGAATAACTTTTACCACAGTATATCATTATAATTGTTCTATTTTATTACTAGTAATTGTTGTTCATCTCTTACTGTACCTAATTTATTTTTTAACATATATTTTTTTCTATAGATTTTTGCCATGGGACACATGTGCTTATCAGAGAAAGAGAGATAGAGAGAGGGAATATAAGAAATCACCCTCAGGGGGGATGGCCATGCCCCAGTTCCTTTTTCTTCCATCTGCTCCTGGGATTTTTGGCATCCATGCACACATTCCCAGTGAATTTCAAGCTACCAGGTCTAGGACTAGAGCCATAGTTGGCCATGCAGGAGTCCAGTGCCTTAACCACCATGATACCTCCTGGCCCCTATTTAAAAATATTTCTAATTGACAAATAATAGTATGTATTTTAAGTGTCAATGTAAACATGATACATATAAACATTGTGGGATAATTAAATCATGGCAATCAACCTATCCATCATCTCAAATGTTATTATTTCGTTTTGATGAGAACATTAAAAATCCTCACATATTCACTTTGAGATGTACGATACATTATTCTTAACTACACTCATCTTGCCGAGCAGTATATCATGGTTTATTTTCCCTGTATGTTGTACCCATTGACCATATCTCTCTCTCCACCAGCCTCTGGTAGCCCATGGTCTTCTACTTTTCTGAGTTTGGCTTTTCACCTCCCACAGAGGAATGAGATCATATGATATTTATTTCTCTATATTTAGCTTACTTACTAGCATAATTTCCTCTAAATTTATCCATGTTACTGCAAATTACAGAATTTCATGTATTTTAGTAAGTGTACCATTTTCAAATAGCCCTTTGGAACTCTAGGATGGTTATCACATCTCCTCAACCCAGAATTAGAATATATGATCAGACAAACTTGTATGTACCTACAAAATTCTTAGAATATATGTGAACTAGTAATAAAAATGTATAAATAGTACAAGAGTACTGCACCTTCTTTCTTGAAGAAAAAGAAATCAATGGTGATGTGTTATCACGGTAACTATAGTAGCAATAGCATCACCCTAGTGAGTGTCGGTTCTAGTCCTGGCTCTTCTATTAACTTGTATGTGACATTGAGATGGTCACTTAACACCTCTGGTTTTATGTTCTTGAACTATAAAACGAGATGGAGTAAATAGTCACTGAAGTTCCTTTGTGTGGCAGAAAATTAACTCACCAGTCTTGAAAGAAGAGGAATATAATATTGTGGGATTGAAGGGGGAAGGGTCTTAGGATAGCCCTACATTATAATGAGTATGCTTCTCACATTAAATTAATTTCTCTACCTTTTCCATATTCAAGGATATGGTGACTGACTAATTTCCTCCCTGCCTTCTGTCATTTGTCCATCAAATATTTATTAAGAACCCATGTGCCAGCACTGAGCTGGGTCTTAGAGATTCATTCCATGATGACTGATAATAGTAATGATACCTGACTTTCCTGGTGCTTATGGTCTGGGATGGGGGTGGAGAAGAATAGCAATTATGAAATCACAATAAATATAAATGTTCCACAGTGATTCGTGCAAGGATAAGAGATACATAGTGATTTAAAAAGAATATATTAGGAGGTGAATATTTGTATTTGGCCTTTTTAGAATACTCAGGGCAAGCTTTCCTGAAGAAATAAGGATGAGTAGGAGTTAGTGAGGGACAGAGAAAACAATTACCGGCAGTGAAAGGATCGGCAACAAAGGCCCTTAGGTTGGAGGGAGGCTGATAGGAACAGGGACTGAGAGATGGTCAGAGTAGCCAAAATGGAGAGGAGGGGGAGCACAGTCTGAGATGGGGCGTGTGAAGCAGATAGGGACGAGACTATGTAGGGTATTGTGAACCTGGTTAAGGATTTTGGTCTCTATCTTAAGAGTAACAGGATGCCTTTGAAGTGTTTTAATCTGATGGGTGACATGATCAGATTAGTGTTTTGAAAAGATCACTCCAGCTGCAGTGTGGAAAACAGATTGCAGAGGGATAAGAGTGGATGCACAGAAACCAGATAAGTAGCATATTAATCTAGGAGATATGTCATAGGAGCTTGGGCCAAGGATTTGGCATTGGAGATGGAGAGAAGCTGATGAATTTGAGACATATTTATGTATTCAATGATGCATTTGATTTGGTCAATGAGATGGAGATGTTAAAGACACCTATTAGTTTTCTGGTTTGTATCATTGGAATGCTGACAGTGCTTTTTACTGAATCCATGGGATGAGGGGGCAGATCACATCTTTACTTTGGACATACTAAGTGTGAAGTGTCTCCAGAACGTTCAAGAGGAGAGATGGAGGAGGCAGGAGTATATGTAGGTGAAGCACTCAGGAGAGTTCTGTCCTGGAGTTTTGGGTTTTCGATCCCTTTTTATTCTTAACTCTTTAGATACCTTACTTGGAATTTGATAACTGTAGAGACCTATAAAGGGATGGCTGTGATGACCAAAGCACTGTCTCCCATATGGCAAGATTAAATCATAATAACTGCTGGATCTGACCCATGGGCCACAGCAAAGATAAATGCATTGTGCCATGGATTACTTTGGATGCTGTTAAAATGTGTCTGGCACTATTGTAGTTACTAGAGATTGCAAAGATGAATGAGACACGGTCTTTGATCTCAAGAAACTTCCATCTAGTTTGAGAGTCAGACATGCAAATAACGGTAACAATATAGCAGGAGTGCTGTGACAGAGAGATGCCCATTATACTAGGGGAACATATTGAAGGGACACTTAACCCAAAATTAGCCAGTCAAGAAAGAGTTCCTGAAGGTGCTGACACCTATGCCATCTGGAGCAACATGGAAGAGACAGTAGGGAAGAGAGGGAAAAACAAAAGAATTGAGGTGAAAGGGATGTAGGCATGTTTGAGAAATCATGTTTATGTCCCTCCTTTGGGCAAAATTACCTTTTAATTGTTAGATACAGAAAATCCAGAAGATGACTTCTGGAAACAAAGGTGACAGCAAACATTTTTTTTTTTTTTTTTTTTTTTCTTTTCTTTTCCTTTCCTCCCCTCTACCTTCTCTTCCTTTTGGAATAGATGATATACTTTTTTTTTTTTTTAAGAGTTATTTTATTTAATTTTATTTATTTTTAATTTGACCAAAGAGGGACAGAGAGAGAGAGAGAGGCGGGGGGAGAAAATGAGAAAGCAAGCCACCAGGTCCGGAACTTTAACCATGGGTCAGCCATGTGGAAGTCCAGCACCTTTAACCATCATGCCACCTGCTGGCCCCTAGATGATATAATTTTATAATTCAAAATTTAACATTATATAAAGGCATACATACAGTAAAGAGTCTTCTTACCCCTTTCCCCATCTGCCTAATTTCTGTTCTTTCCTCTCCAAAATTCATGTAATCAGATTCACTTTTTTTCTTATGTATTTTTCTTAGGGTTTCTTTATATAAAACTATAAGGAAACATAATATACGTTTAAAAAATTTTTTTTTTCTTTTTGGAACTTTAGTTCATTCTGGCTAAAAATAAAGGGTAGGGGGAGATGTGAGAAGTACCAAAAAAAAAATAATTTTTTTTTTAAGAGATTTTTGCTATAGGGCACGTGTGCTAGCCAGAGAGGGACAGAGAGACGGAAAGCAAGAAATCACCTCCCAGGGGGATGGCCACATTGTAATCCCTTCTCCTCCATTCTCCTCTTGAGTACATAAGTACATGTGCCTGGCATGAGTTTCAAGTCTCCGGGTCTGGGAGTCCAGCAATGTAATCCTTTGGCATCTGCTAGTTTCCCCCAAAAGTTTTGACTTAAAGCATTTTAAATCAAAGAAGTAGCACTAAGGAGAATGGATTGAAGGCCAAGAAAACATGTAGGAGTCTTCAGAAATGTTCTGAGAGAGTAATAATGGGGCCTTTATTATAGTGGTGGCAAGTTGAGAAGGAAAGACTTGTTTGATTGGATCTTGATCTGACTTGGGTTCAAAAATTTAATAAGTATTTAGTACTGAACGGCAGTTGGCGTAATAGCTATGTCGCTGGACTCCCACATAGTCGACTGTGGTTCGAGTCCCAGACCTGGTGGCTTAAACTCACACCAGGCGCGTGTGCGTGCGTGCCCAAGATCTCAAGAGGAGAATAGAGGAGAAGTGATTGTGCTGTGGCCATCCATCCTGCTGGGTGATTTCTTGCTTTCTGTCTCTCTGTCTCTCTCTGTCTTTCTGGTGAGGGCATGCGCCCTATAGCAAAAACCTCTCAAAAACTCAAAAAAAAAAAATACTGAACGATACAGTGGAGACAATAAGGATGGACTTCAGATGAATTGTTTGAATGCTGGATGAGTGTGTAAACTGACAAGACTTATCCATGAAATGAGGACAAGAAACTAATAGAGAAGCTAGTGATAGTTAATAGTTTAACTGGTTGGTTAATAGTTTACACTAGAGTCTTGTGTACTGTCTTTTAGTCTAACTCTTCTGTTCACTAGCTGTGTGATCTTGGACAAGTCACTTAATCTCTCTAAGCCTTGGCTTCTTTATCTCTACAATGGTCATGATAAATATAACTACTTAATAGGATTGCATAGGATTAGAAGAGATAATAATATATAAGGAAGAGTTTGTATCCAGGGCTCACCTGAAGGGCTAATCCCATGCATGGAAGTCATTTGATCTTTTGAAGAGAGGAAAGGTGGGAAATGAATTGAGAATGAGAAGGTGGTTAAATCAAAGTGGAAAAGTACATGAAAGACTCATTCACAGTTACTTTGATAACCTGCCAACAGTTGACTTGGGAATGCCACTTGAGTTCTTTGGGCCTTAGTGTGTCTATCCGTGCTATCATGTGATTAGACTACTTGATCACCAACATCCTTCCAACTCTTTTTTTCTAATGTCATACCTAGCCATCTTTGAACTCCAAAACAGTATCCTCTATGATACCGATTTGGAATAAAGGCTACAGTTCTTTCAGATGCTATTAATTTCTTGATTTAGATTCATTATATGCCAACACTCTTCGTTTTACAACTCTGTTACACATTTAACTTAATTTTTTTGTCACTGCTTCCTTGAACCGTTTTGTTGTTCTGACCCTAAAGGATATATTCTTTTTGTTTGTTTGTTTGTTTGTTCCTTTTTTCCCCCCCTTTAATAACCACCTTGTATTTTAAAAAGACTATTGTTTGCCTTGGTCCTTTTAATCTGCCCATGAGGAATTCAAGCCGAATGATAGGGAGCTGTGGAAATCCAGTTAGTGTGAGCTGTAATCTTTTTACTGGCTTTAAATAGTTAGAGTACCATGCAGACACCCTGCAGATAACTGAATCAAAACATACAGTAATCACCTAAACATGGATTCTGCCTTTGCTGTCATGGAACTAGACTAGAAATCACTAATAACCATTTACTTTTCAGAAAAGATATTTGATCATGATACCAAATAAAATCAGAGTTAGATAGTAAAAGCTATATTTCACAGGTATGCAACCCACGGTTGTGAAAAGCTTCGATTTCTGCAATTTTGATATTATCCAGTGTTTATAATACCCTGTAACTACTATAAAGTCAGGAAAACATCTTTAAAGAAAGAGTATTTATAATCCTCTAATCTTCCCATTGTCTTATACTTCTGAACGTAACTAAAGGAAAACAAAAAGCTATTACGATAACCAGGCTTTTGAACTGTAACAAAGGAAGAAAGTATGCTGCTCCTCTTCCCCCCACTTCTTGTTAAAGAAACTGGTTCTACTAATGCAGTTTATTAAATTTAGGTAGCAAAATATTCTCTAATAACTTTGTCAAATGGCGGTCTATTTTTCTAGGTTTACAGGTTGCCATTTTTTTTTAAGTTAGAAGATAAATTTCTCATCCATTAGATTCTGCATTAGAGTGATGAGAAACACAGTGTATAGTATGCCAGTGCCGCCTCCTAATTTCATTAGCTTTCCATTTTCTAATACTGCTGTTGATAATATTCTGGTGAAGTTTATAAAATAAACTAGGCTATTTGTTGAAACCAATATCCCAGTTTTGCTCGTATGATTCATGCTACATTAGGAGTTCATAAGTCATTAGTAATCTTTCACATTCAGTGTATTGTTCTGTACAGCAAACTTGAACTCCTTTGTTTTGAAAGATTCACAGTGTCTACTCCATAACAAAGATTTCATAAAGTAGGTGTCTCTCCTATGCTTATCACTTTGCCTCAGGCAATTTTGCAGAGCTCAACATGCTAGTCTTTCAAAATAAGGAAGTGCACTTTTCATTAAAAATATAGATTCTGAAAACTGTGGTTGCAAGTCCACGTTCTCAGTGCTTAATTTTAAAAAACCTTACATAAATTTAGAAACATAAAAAAATAGAGTAGTATAACAAATGTGATTCATTCAGCTTTCACTTTCAATCATTTTTACTATTTGGCTGTTTGAGATATGCTTGTGTACAAATGTATTTATTTACTTTTTTTTGGAGAGGTTTTTGTTACAGGGAGCGTGCGCTCGCCAGAGAGACAGAGAGAGACAGAGAGATAGAAAGTGAGAAATCACCCCCCAGGGGGGATGACCACACCTCAATCCCTTCTCCTCCATTCTCCTCTCAGGATCTTGGGCACGCACACACACACACCCGGCGTGAGTTTAAGCCACCGGGTCTGAGACTCGAACCGTGGTTAGCTACGTGGGAGTTCAGCAACATAGCCATTATGCTAACTGCTGGTTTCACAAATGTATTTTGAAAGTATTAGTATTATATTGGTCACTAGAAAAGTCATGACATAGTTTTCTATGCAAAAATGCATCATGACTTTTCTGACTTTTTTTTTTTTTTTTTTTTGCCATAGGGCATATGTGCTAACTGGAGAAAGCTAGAGAGAGAGAGAGAGAGGGAAAATGAGAAATTACCCCTCAGGGGGAGTGGCCACACTGTAATTCCTTCTCCTCTAGTTTCTTAGGATTTTGAGAACTCTTGAACACGTGTGCAGTCTGATTTTTCAAGCTGCTGGGTCCAGCCTTGAACTGCAGTTGGCTATGTGGGAGTCCAGCACCTCACCACCACGCTACCTGCTGGCCCCTGTGTGTGTCTTTTCTGGTCCCATTTCTTCTCCTTATAAACCCCCGAGGAGTCGGTCATGGGAGCCCCATGCTAATGACCTTAATCTTAATTTCCCTCTGCAGGCCCCACCTTTCAACATCATAGTCTTAATTTGAAGTTTTCACCCTATTAATTCAGTCATAACCAAATCTCAACACCTGAATTTTTAAGAGACCTAGATTTTCTAATTGTACTCTGTCCAGCATCAATTCCTCCCTCTACTATATAGCTTTTGTCGGTGTCTTACAAAACAAAAAAGAAAATCTCACTTGACCTCTCATTTCTTGCCACAGCATTCTAATTCTTTGTTCCACATTTTAAAATTTTGGTTGATTTTCTTTATTCCGCTTCTTTATTTCCTCTTCACTCCTCAACATATTTGAGTTTTGGTTCTTGCCATTCCACTGAATTGATTCTAGTCAAGTCATCTGCTCTTGTCAAGTGAGTTCTGTTTTGCCAAATCCAGTAACTACTTCTCTCATCACCTTACAGGCTGTCTGAGCAGTTTATTCAGCACAGTCAAGCATGTCACCTTTTTTGGGGGGGTGGGGGTGCTTTGACATTTTTGCTACAAGGTGTATGCACTTGCCAGGGAGACAGAAAAAGTGAGAAATCACCTCCCTCCCAAGTGGGTATTGCCACACTGCAATCCCTTCTCCTCCATTTTCCTCTCAGGGTTTTGGGCATGCATGCACAGGCGCCTGGCATGATTTTCAAGTTGCCAGATCCGTTACTTGAACTGTGGTTGCCATGCGGGACTCCAGCACCTTAACCACCATGCTACATTTCATCTCCTTCCTTGTACCCCACTGTCCTGTTGAAACACCTTCCTACCTTGATCTTCACAATACTGTGTCACTCTCTGCTGGCTCTTGCTTTTTCCTCAACTCTTAAGATGCTGAGGAGTTTTAGACTTGATAACTGAGTTCACCATTTTCATGCTTTATAAAATCAAGGTTCAGTCAACTTTTTCTATAAAGACCAGACAGTAAATATTTTAGGTTTTTCAGACTAAAAGTAAAAATTAGAGTTATTATGTGGGTACTTACAGAACAAGGAACAAGACACATTTAAAATGATTGAATTAGGGCCAGCAGATGGTGTGGAGGTTAAGGTGGTTGGATCTCACATGAGTGGTTGGAGTCCCAGACCCAAGGCTTAAAAATCATGCTGGGCCCGTGTGCATGCATCCCTAGAATCCTAAGAGGAGAAAGGAAGAGAAGGGATTGCAGTGTGGTGCAGTGTGGCCAGCCCCTCTGGAAGGTGATTTCTTTCTTTTTTTTTTAACTTTATTTATTATTATATCATTATTATTTTCCAGTTTGATCAGAGAGAGACAGAGAGAGAAAGAGGAAGTGAGAAAGCAAGCCACCACGTCTGAGACTTGAACCGTGGTCGGCCATGTGGGAGTCCAGCGCCTTTAACCACCATGCTACTTGCCGGCCCCTGGAAGGTGATTTCTAACAGCCCCTTACCCCCACCCCACAGTCTTTCTCCAGTGAGTGTGCACATCCTGTAACAAACTTAAAAACCATTCCATTTAAAGTATAATAATTATTTCTCTTCCTTCTTCCCCCCTTTTATGATAGAAACTATATGCATATGCATGAGAGAGAGGAGGGAAAAAAAAAGAGAAAGAAAGCACTAGGGGTCTCATGGCTCTGTGATCTCTTTCCCCTAGCCCTCCAGCTCCAAAGGATATTGGGTGCCCACTCATGTGCCCAGCATGTTTTTCAGGCCTACTTGGGATTTGAACCTTAGTCACCACATGGCTTTCAGTAGTGCAGGGCACTAGAGTTACCACTGTGCTACAGCAGCTAAGCCCCTATTGTCTTCTGTTCATCTTCACTGATTTCTGAGGGCAGTGATTCCTACTGATACAGAACAATCCCTAGTTATTTTTCACCAGAACTCTAGTGTAGCTTCCTCATGGTCTTCTTACCTTGATTTTTTGCCTGCCTTGCGTTCTGTTACCCACACAGTGGCCAGAGTAGTCTCTTAAAAATGTAAGCCACGTTGTCAGTCCTCAGCTTATGTCTTGAGTGACTTACTGAATTCCTTATCCTGGATGTGAAAGTCCCATAGGCTCGTGCGCTCCAGTTTATCTCCACCACTCAGGATGTTTTAGCCACATCACGCTTTCCATCTTCTAGACCTTGAAATTTCTCTTGCCTCCGTGAGGAATGCTTTCTCCAGGATCTTTGTAGGCCTTCAAGTCTCATTATGTAGGTCTTCAGTTCAAGTGTAATCTGAAAAAGGCCTTTTTTTTTTTTTTTTAGAGAGGTTTTTGCTATAGGGTGTGTGCGCTCACCAGAAAGACAGAGAGAGACAGAGAGATAGAAATCACCCCCAGGGGGGATGGCCACGCCACAATCCCTTCTCCATTCTCCTCTCAGGATCTTGGACATGCACGCACCCGCACCCGGTGTGAGTTTAAGCCACTGGGTCTGGGACTCGAACTGTGGTCGACTACATGGGAGTCCAGTGACATAGCCATTACGCCAGCTGCTGGTCTCAAAAAGGCCTTTCTTTAACACCCAAAGTAAATTAGCTGTTTCCTCACCCCATTACTTTATATCCTATTTATATCCCTCAGAGTTACTGTATGATCATCTTGTTATTGCAGTACTCCCACCAGAACGTTCACTGCAAAAGGGCAGGCTCCCTGCCGTACTACTAGAGTGAACAAACAGCGCTGGACACATCCAGGCCTTAAAGTAAGATATGTGTGTAGGTGAATAAAACAAGTAAATCTGTTACTTGAATTTAAGGCTCATATTTCTTCATTGGGTTACCTGTAACTTTCATGATTTTAAATAATAAAATTTCAGTTCAAATAATAATTATCATAGGTATATGCTTTATAAATTTTACAAATAGACTATATTAAGTGAAATGTTGCCTACTCTGCTCTAACTTCCCTGTTCTTTAGAGTTAGCCACTGTTGTCATTCACATGCTAGACTTTTTGCTTTGAACTTTCATTCTTGTATACTTAGCAGCATGCAGTGTGGTGCAGAAAGGGGGTTGTTCTGTATAAACTTCTACAACTTGACTTTTATACTAATGGTGGCTCTGGAGTACTGAGACCTCGTATTTATAATTTGGAATCACAGAATTCATATTTCATCCTTAAATACTTTTTCTTCTGTACATGTATCATACAATTTAAAATGTAGAAGAAAATGATCAAGACTACAGTGGCCATGCATGTGGACTGTAGAGCAAAGAAGCAGAATTGGTGTCCCCTCCTCCAGTTTGCATCAGAATAACTCTCATTGGTTATAAAATTTGAAAGAGGTTTTCACTAAATTTTGCTTGTATCAAAAGGCATCAGATGTGAAAAGTGGTAACTACGAAATGGTAAATGATGTCACTTATCCTGTGAACCTTTAACTAGTACTTTAAATGTAATTATTTCTATAAACAAACTGTGAAAGCAGATGCTTCACCATATGGCAGGTGATCAGTTTAAGAAAAGAATATCAACACTAACTTTTTAAAACTGAAAAACAACAAAAGATATTTTACATTTTGAAGAGAATTTAAGAAGTGTTCTTTTTGGCTTAGTAAATACCTTTTTTTTTAAAATTTTTTATAGGGTGTGTGACCTTATTAGAGAAAGAGAGAGAGAAAGAGACAGAGAGAGAGAGAGAGAGAGAGAGAGATAGAAAGTGAGAGAGCATGCCCACAGTGAGTAGACATGTCACAGTTCCTTCTTGTCCATTCTCCTTTCTGGACTTTGAGCACGTATGTACACGTGCCCGCATGTTACTCAGGCCACTGGGTTTGGAACTTCAACTGCACAGTCAGCTCTGAGGGATCCAGCCACCTTAACTACCATCCCACTGGCTTGTGCAATAAATATTTTTAAAGATTGTAATAATAGAGGGACCAGCAGATGGAGGAGTGGTTATGTTGCTAGACTCTCACATGGCTGACCACAGTTCAAGTTTGAGTCCCAGACCCAGTGGCTTCAAATTCATGCTGGGTGTGGGTGTGTGTGTGCCAAAGATCTCAGGAGAATGGAAAAGAAGGGGTTGTAGCATGGCCAGCCTCCCCGAAGGATGATTTCCTGGGGGACGATTTTCATTTTCCCTCTCACTGTGTCTGTCTCTTTCTCTCTCCAGCGAGCACACACACCTTAAAACCTCTTTAAAAAAGAAGATTTTAATAGTAGAAACAGAACTGTTTTTATTATTTTAACCAGATAATTTGCCTACCACATATTTTTTTCTTTTCCTTGACTTTAGGAGAAAATAAAGAACTTCTTAACATGGGTGTATTTGAATCTCTTTTAAATTATGCTTTTAAACTATCAGTCTTGATGCTTCTTTCTACCTCTTCACCTCATTTTCAAAACCATTCTCTCTCTCTCTCTCTTTTCCCCCCTCTCATTTCTTTTACCACAGGGCACATGTACTTAACGGAGAGTGATAGAGAGAGGGAGAGGGAGAAAGCATACCCTCAATGGGGCATGATCATACCGCATTCCCTTCTCTATTTCTCATCCTGTTGGGATTTTGGACATCCATGCACATGTGCCTGGCATATTTTTCAAGCCAGCAGATCAGGGCCTCCAACTTCATAGTTGATCACGTAGGATCTGATTGCATTAACCACTAGGCCATGGATCAGCCCTACAAAGCATTCTATTTTGTCTCTCTTGATAATGATACTGAGCTTTCTATACCTCAGTGGAAACATAAATTTTATAGGTTGTCATGATAGATACAGGTCAACAGAGCCTAATCCTGCTATTTTCTTTTCTAATGAGTAAACTGAGGCTACCAGAGGTTAAGCAATATGTTTTCCCAAGATAGCGAGCAAGGTAAAATTTGGTAGTTTAAGGATTAAATAGTTATCTAAATAACTCTAATCATATTGAAGACGGGTATGTGTTTTATACTTAAAGATTTTGTATCTCGGGGAACCAGCAGTTAGTTTAATGGCTATGTCGCTGGACTCCCACATAGTCGACCGTGATTCGCGTCCCGGACCCAGTGGCTTAAAACTCACGCCGGGCACGTGTGCATGCGTGCCCAAGATCCCGAGAGGAGAATGGAGGAGAAGGGATTGCGGCGTGACCATCCCCCCTGGGGGGTGATTTCTCGCTTTCTGTCTCTATGTCTCTCTCTGTCTGTCTGGCGAGCGCACACGCCCTATAGCGAAAACCTCTCTCTAAAAAAAAAAGATTTTGTATCTCCCTAACATAACTAACCCTAGTAAATATTAAATAAATTTGTATTAATCAATAAATACAGGACATTTTTCCATGATTTTATGTTTTAACCAATTGCTGTATGCCTTGCAAAAACTGCTGCCTCTTGATAACTGATTAAAGTCCACGTCCACCTGTTTCTGGCTAGTTCCATTGCTATTGCTCAGCCAGAGTGTTTGCTTATCTTACTAAAAAGCGAGATTCGCAGTGGTTTTGTAATGGAGACAGTTAGAAGGTAATAAGGACAGCTTAATGGAGAGGTATCAGGAAAATTAGCGAGTTTTTGGGGCTTTCTCCACAGATAGAGCCAGAATAATTGTGGGGAAAAAGAATCTTACACAAAATAGGAAAAAATGTATTAGGGAGACTGAATTGAGACTATTCATATAGGAGCCTTTAAAAATATTTTTACATTCACTAAAATTAAAGACAAAAAATAACACCCAAAGAGAATATTAATTACACTTAAAATAATGACTTATTTGATATCTTTTATCAGTCTGGGTCCAGTTAGAAAGGTAGAGACCACACTTGTTTTCAGTTTTTTTTTCTCCTCTGTTTGTTTCTTTTTTTCTTTATTTTTTGTCTCTCTTTCTTTCTTAAAATTGCCAGAGGACATGTGTGCTCACTAGAGAGAGACAGAGAGAGATCATCTCCAATGGGTTATGGACTAGAGCAATCCCTTCTTCTCCATTTCTCAGTCCTGTCAGGATCTTGGGTATTCATGCCCACAATGTTTTTTCAAGCCTCTGGACCCAGGATTTGAACCTTGGTCAGCCATGTGAGATCTAGCTCCCTCAGCCACTAGGCCACAGGCCTGTCTCAAATTAGTTTTCTTAATAGAATTTCATGTAGAGAATTGATTAAATTGGTATGGAAATCTAGTACAAAAGAAAACACTTAGGTAAAGAGGAAGTAACAGGAGGCAGATAACCAGTCCTCAGGGAACAAAGGGAAGAGGCCATATGAGCGGAGCTGGGCTCTAGAACTCTGAAGTCATAGCGTTGCTTGGCCAGCGTTGGTACTGCAGGGGCCGTGGAGAGGGACCTTTGATGGAAGTATACTGCTTGGCTGCTGCAGGTGCCTCTGAGGAAATGTGATAGGTAGGTCTAGGTCTGGAAGGATGGAGAAAATAACCTTAGAAATTAGAACTAACTCTATTACCGAGTTACTTCCCCCAAAGAGTTGTTGCTGGGATAACTGTAACAGGAACAGCAAGTTAAACGAGGAAGCCCTTCTCTCTTGCTTCCATTATTAAGTGTTCCTGTATCAAGCACAATTAGGAAAACCTAATGGGGAAGCTAGCTAGCTGGCAGAGAGGAAATGTTATTTGCAAATTCTAGTCGTAGTAGGCTCATATGGTAAGCCAATAGCTTAGTAATGAGCATACGTATTATTTGTACGTTTTATTCTTTTAGACTCTTTCCATTTTTCTTGCTTGAAGTTTTAATAGCTACTTATATCTGTGGGTCCCAGTATGGTCATTTAGGCTTTCTCAATTGGTGTGCCCTTATCTACCGTTCGATCATGAGTTAGGCTTGTATCCATGGCCACTCCGTGGTACAGTTCATGGTTTAGCATCCTTTCTTTCACATGCTAAAGATATACAGCTCTGAGTCTGAAGTTACTTCCATCTACAAGTTCTCATTGAAGAAGCCTCTACTTCTTCTTGCTCTTTTACCTTCTCTCCCTTTTTGTATCTGCCCAGAGTTTCCTCCTTTAGATGATCTATGATGCTTAGTTTGTGCATACTGGAACTGAAAATGATGTTGAAATGTGTATATTAGTAAAGTAGAGGGTTTTAGAATTTAGGATAAGAGAAATTTAGGTTGAGAAATGTATCTATATATGAATGTTCTTTTTTTTGAGTTTTTTTTTTTTTGCTATAGGGCGCGTGTGCTCGCCAGACAGACAGAGAGAGACAGAGAGACAGAAAGCGAGAAATCACCCCCCAGGGGGGATGGTCACACCACAATCCCTTCTCCTCCATTCTCCTCTCGGGATCTTGGGCACGCACGCACACGCGCCCAGCGTGAGTTTTAAGCCACCAGGTCCGGGACGCGAACTGCAGTCAACTACGTGGGAGTCCAGCGACATAGCCATTACGCTAACTGCTGGTTCCCTATATGAATGTTCTTAATCTTTTAAAAAATTATTGCCCTCCTAAGGAGAAAATTGAAGTCAAACTTAATTTTCATTTAATTTGAAAGAGAGAAACTAATAAAATTAAATACTAAGGTATAGGTTTTGTTGAGTTGGATTTAAATTTAGAGGGCCAAAATGATTGTAATAATAATATGTAAGGGAGCCAGCTGGTGGTGTGGTGGCTAAGGTGCTGGACTCCCACAGGACCAACTGCAGTTCAAGTCCTGGGCCTGGTGACTTGAAACTCACATTGGGTACATGTGCATGCATGCCCAGAATCCCAAGAGGAGAATGGAGGAGAAGGGATTGTGGCATGGCCATCCTCCCTGGGGGATGATTTCTCACTTTATGTCTGTTTCTGTCTCTCTGGTGAGTGCATATGACCTATAGCAAAAATCTCTCCAAAAAATAAATAATATGTAAGATTTATTTCATCCTCCACTCTGGAATAAATTTTTAACTGCTTTGGGGGGAGGTGTTACTGCCTTTGTGAGAAAATATGCTGTATATTGTGTGCATATACCATGTAATAAGAGACTTTGATTCTAGTCCACATTCAGTTACTGAGTACAAATTCAATCACTAGATAAGAATCTTATCCTTCCTTCTTCCTCCACCCTAAAATAGATCAGACTTTCCTTATCCCTCTTTTCCCCCTCTTTTCCTCCTTTTCTTCCTACCTTCTTCTTCATTTCTCCTTCTTTGCTCCATTTCTTTTCACTCCATCCATCTTTCCCTCTCTTTTTCCTTCCCCTGTTTTTGTTATTTGGCCATATAACCCTTTGTGCAAAGAAAATCTGAGATCTCATCGTACAAAATGAATAAAATCAAAGAACTAATTTGGCCTAAGGAGCTGTAGTTTACTACCTCTTGGTGTAGACTGCCAAAGCCCGTTATTTGGAACACGGGTCTCCAAAATGGGGTGCAAACACTGTGATTACACCTTTCGTAAGTTAAACATATTTTTTATTATGTTTTCTCAATATATATATATATTTCTAGTTTACTTAAAAATTAAATTTATTCATCAAATTGATGAAATAATTAGAATGATGCAAAGTATGATAATATTTCTTCTTTTAGTAGATGACAAAAATTTTACTTTGTTATAACTGAACATAATACTGTTTCCATAGGGAATTTAATTATTGTATACCTTAACTATTAGAAATAGAGGTCCGTGCTGATAGACCTGATGATGAAATGGTCAAACTCCCAGAATGTAGGTAATCTAGTGCTTTGGTGAAGTGATCTCAGGCCCTCTTGTTCTTGCATTGTAACGAAGAATGGACAGGTTTCTAGATATTTGATTATTGAACAATTGTCCTAAGAGGCTAGTGTCACTTGATAGTGTGTTATTTATATGAAATAGAAAGTTATTTGGAACTTTTGGGCTGTTGGAAAAGTCATATCTTTTTGTTTTTGTATGAAAAAATGTGTCATGACTTTTCTGATGAGCCAATATATATCTTGAGCCCGGATGTGTTTAGGTTCTTATATTCTGAAGCAGATAGACAAAAATCTCACTTTTTAGATCATATGCCATAACTTTTCTGTTAAAATTTCTCAGTTCTGGGCTAGCTCCATGGCTTGGTAGTTAAGGCAGCCAGATCCATGTGACTGGCCTTGTGGTTCAAATCCTGGCCTGGGGCTTGAAAAGCATGCCAGGTGTGTGTGTATGTTTGTGCCCATGTGTGTACCCCACATCCCGACAGGGTGGAGAAATGGAGGAGAAAAGATCACAGGAAAGAAACACAGCGTAACCATCCTACAGGGTGGGTGCTTTCTTTCTTTCCTTATCCTTTCTCTTTCTCTTCTAGCAAGTGCATGTTTTCTCTGGTAAATTAAAAAAAATTTTTTTAAATCAATTCTTCTATTATTATTAACACAGTTTTCAAAAGAAATTATTGAAGTGATTATAATTATCAAATTGTCATCAGATGAAAGCACTTTAAGACTGAAAATAAGTAAATCTTTTGGGGTTTTAAATTTATTTTGTCTTCTCTGACATAACGTTATAAACTCCAGATTTCTAAACAAAAGAAGTATTGGGTCATTGAAAAAATCATGACATATTTTTCTATGCTAAAATGTGTCATAACTTTTCTGATAACCCAAAAGTATCCTGGGACTATACCACACACACACACACACACACACACTTCTTTTTTGTTTGTTTGTTCTGTAAAGGTTTTTGTCTTAGGGCGCATATTGCTAGCTGGAGAGAGATGGAAACAGAGACAGTGAGAGGGAAAGTGAGAAATCACCCCCTGGGGGGATGGCCACACCGCAGTCCTCTCTTCTCTCTTACCCCCACCCTCCCCATCTTAGGTACGCACACACACTGGGTGCTGAGTTTCAAGTCACTGGGTCTGGAACTCAAACTATGGTCACCAGTGCGGGAGTCTAGCAACATAACTGCTACGCCATCTGCTGGCCCAGGCATTATGCCAAATTTGTCTGTTTTGAAGCTGTTCATTTGGTATTTCAAACTTACTAAGAAGTTGCAAGAAGAAAAAAAAAAAGAACTCTTATATGCTCTTATTCAGATTAGCCAGTTGTTTACATTTTACCCCGTTTGCTTTATTAAATTCTCTGTCTCTTTCTCTCTCACTGCATACATACATTTGTCTGAATTATTTGGTCCTCAGAAAGTCATGACACATTTTTTGCATAGAAAAATATGTCATGACTTTCTTGATGACCTAACAGTTCATGGTAAGCTGCAAGCACCAGCCCATTGATCCCTAAATGCATATATTCATATAGCTATAGTACAGTGATCAAAATCGGTCAGTTTAGTATTTACACAATAATATTATCTAATTGGTAGTTTCTAGTCTAATAATCTGTAGTCCATACTTGACAATTTTGTATTCATATTTACATGTTAACCACATCTCCCCTTCATCCCACATCCAATCCAGAATCATGTGTTGCTGTTAGTTGTCTTGTCTCTTTAGTTTCTTGTAATGTGTAACAGTTTCTCAGTTTTTGTCTTCATAACCGTACATATTTTAAAATATAGACCAGTTATTTTATATAACTTCCCTCAGTGTAGATTTATGTAGTGCATTTTTTTCCAGGAATACCACGGAAGTGATGATGTGTCCATTTCAGTAATCACATAACGTTGGTTTGTCCCACACTGGTGATGTTAACTTTGATCACGTCTTTAAGGTTGAATCAGAATTTGTGACTTAACAAAGTAAACAAAGAGAACTCCATAGTGGTGAGATGTTTAAGGCCTGCATTTCTTCCTGAATAAATTGCTTGCTATATTTTCTCTATATGTATATTCCCTTCTCTATCTGGGAAATGAGACAAAACAAAATGGGCTTACGTTTTTAATACTGTTGAAGAAATTAAGTGAAATTAATGAACTAAAACAAACATTTGTGTCATTCTACTTACATCAATTTTAGGGGTTTTATTTCTATTTGTTGTGTTTGAAATTGTCATACTTTGTGTACAGACTTTAATTAGATGATACTATATTTTAAAACTTACCTAAGGAGTTATTATGGCAGCCAACAGGTGGCCTGGTGGTTGAGGCACTAGACTGCCACATGGCTGGCCATGATTCAAGTACTGGACCTGGTACCTTGAACATCATGTCAGGCATGTGGATGTGCATGCCCAAAATTCCGAGAGAAGAAAGGAGTAGAAGAGACTGCAGTGTAGCCGTCCTCCTGGGGAATGATTTCTCGCTTTCTCTCTATATGTGGTCATTTGGCATTTGAAGCAAATTGAAAAGGTGAGCAAGCTTGATAAGTGGGTGCCTCATGAGCTGATTGAAAATCCAAAAATATCATCCTTTTCAAGTGTCATCTCTTATTCTATGCAACGAAGATGAACCATTTCTCAATTGGATTGTGACATGCAAAAAGTGTATTTTATCCACAACCAGGGTTGATATGTTCAGTGGTTGGACCTAGAAGAAGTCTAAAGCACTTCGTAAAGCCAAACATGTAGCAAAAAAATGGTCATGATCACTGTTTGGTGGGGTCTGAGCTGGTACAGCTTTATGAATCCTGGCAAAACCATTACACCTGAAAAGTATGCTCAGCAAATCGATGAGATGCACCAGAAACTGCAATGCCTGCAGCCAGCATTGGTCAATAGAAAGGGCCCAGTCTTCTCTATGACCCCTGACTCCACGTCACACAACCACTGCTCTAAAAGTCAAACAAACTGGGCTATGGAGTTTTGCCTCGTCCATTGTATTCACCGGGTCAATCGATGACCACTTCTTCAAGCATCTTGACGGCTTTTTGCAAGGAAAACACTTGCACAACCAGAAGAATGCAGAAGATGCTTTCCAAGTGCTCATGGAACCCTGAAGCACAGGAATACACTAACCATTCCTCATTATCAAAAATGTGTTGATTATAACGGTTCCTATTTTGATGTATAAAGATGTGTTTGAACCAAGTTAGAATGATTTAAAATTCATGGTCCAAAATCACAGTTGCTTTTGCGCCAATTTAATATTATCTGGAATATGGTAAGAAAAACATGTTGTTTAAACTCAGATGTTTGAAGTGAAATTATTGACTACAAACCTTCAATAAACAAGTATGTAGAAGCCTTGGGTTTCTGCATTCAGGGATGATGGTGCTCTGGAGACATGTCTAGAAGTGAATTATGGTTCATTGGCAGTCATCTGCCCAGTACCTTGAGTTAGTATTCAACTTTGAGAATAAAGGTGTGTAATAAAGGTATGTACAGGGAGCAAGGCACACATTTTACGTAATGTTGCACTGCTCAGGGAAGATAACAGTCTCTCAGTTTATCTTCAAGATACAGCCTGACCAAATGATCTACTGATAACCACGAAATCAGAGGATTCTACGTGAGAACCTAGGGTCAGTGACTATGACTCTTCACAAAAATCAGATTTCTTCTTTTTCTTTTCTAAAGAATTATTTTATTTAACTTTATTTATTTATTTTAATTTGACCAGAGAGGGACCGAGAGAGAGAGAGAGAGAGAGGGAGAGAGGGAGAAAGTAAGCCTCCAGGTCTGGGACTCTAACTGCAATTGGCCATGTGGGAGTCCAGTGCCCTTAACCACCACACTACCTGCTGGTCCCAGATTTATATTTTTATGACAAGTTTTTGCTACCAATGGAAATACATATAAGATATATTTCCTTTTTTATTTTTAAGAGAGAGTTTTTCTGTAGGGTGCGTGCACTCACCAGAGAGACAGAGAGCTAGAAAATGAAAAATTATCCCCCAGGGGGTTGGCACGCCACAGTCCCTTCTCCTCCATTCTTCTTTTGGGATCTTGGGCATGCACGCACGCATGTACGCGTGCACACACACCTGGCATGAGTTTCAAGCTGCTGAGTCTGGAACTAGAACCGAGGTTGACTACATGGGAGTCCAGTGATGGTCCCCCAATGAAGATATTTTTAATGTTTTGGTTGTTCTTGGAGAAATCTTGCATAAAATTTTGAATTTTATCCTCATCATTGAAAAATAATATACTTCTAATTGACTGCTTCAAAGAAAACAAACTGATTGTGTAGAGTGATTAGAGGATAATGTAAAACAGAAGTAGAATTCAGTAGAGAAGATTGTGTTTTCTCTGTTCTTTTTCTTCTAGCAGAGAATTCTGACCTTAAAAAGAGATACAAACTGATTCTTAGCCTCATTTCCTTATCTTATTACTCCTGTTGTGATTATAATTTTCTTCAGAATTTTCTTCTTCACCAGATACTCTCACCACTGTTTTTAATTATCATCAGGCCAAGCCTCTTATATTGTCCTCAAGTGAGTTTAGTTTAACTAGGAAGCTGTCATTTGGTATCTTTGCAATTACCCTTGATTATTTTCTTTTTTAAAAATAATTATTTATTTAATTTTATTTATTGTTATTATTATTTTTAATTTGACCAGCGAAAGAGTGGGGGGAGAGTGAGAAAGCAAGTCACCAGGTCTGGGACTCAATCACATTGGCCATGAAGGAATCCAGCGCCTTAACCATCATGCTGCCTGCCAGAATTAAAAAAAAAACAACAACAAAGTTTCTTTCATGAGAGTAAGAGACATAGATAGAGAAAGACAAGCACCCTTTATAGGATCTTATGCCATGATCCCCCCAACTCCCAGACTTACAAACCAACCAAGTTAATAGGTGTGCATGCCTCCTGTATTCAGGTTGACTGGGGAACCCAACCCATGATCTTTCATGTGGCTCCAACCTCACTTGAGCAGCACATTACTGCCATTCCCCAAGCTGACTCTACCTTTGACTGTTTTCTAGTAACTTTGTTAATAATAGATATAGATGATAACTAAAACGTGAGAAACTGTTGTGAGAGTTGAGAAAAACATTTGGGTCAACCATAGCAGCACAGTGGAAACACAGTGCTTCAAAATGCCAAAGCCACATGGAAACATCTCAGATTTGAGTCTCAAGGTCTCCCTGTACCCTTTGGGCATGGACTTCCATGCCTATGATTCTGGCTGGCTGAGGCTGGGGATGGATCATGGCACGAAGACCCTGTTTTTCTTTCTTGGGAGGTGGGGGAGTGTCTCTCTCGCTCTCTCTCTCTCTCTCAGAAGGAATGAAAACAAACTTGAAAAAGAAAAAAAAAACATTTAGAATCTACTCATTTAATGAAATAAGTCTTGATTATCTAAATTTAATACAACTAACTGATTTAAATGTCATAGTGAAGTTTCCTATTTTGTGTTTGAATGTTTTAATTGAATCCTAAAGCATTTACATTTCTGTACACCATGAATTTTGGCATTCTTTTCATGATAAATGGTATGTGATTAGAAAAATCAATATTAAAATTTAGTTTCAAAGAATTCATGAAGAGAAATATAATGAAATCTTGATATAGTATATACAAAAGACAAATCCCTAATCATTTCTTTTTATGCAAATGAGTTTGATTTAGACATAATTCCCCAACATCACCATGAATTTCCATCTGTGTAACCCTGATGTTCTTAAGCAGTCTGCAGTTACCTCATGCTCTGGGCTATATTCACTCTGCATGTATGGAAACTGTGACTATCTTAACACTTTAGATGACGATATGAATAACAATTGTTTGTTGATCTTATTCTCTATCTCCCTGGATAACCTGCTGTCTGCAAAGGCTGAGTAAGTGGCAGATAGCTTTTGTCATCCCTTATCCAAGCTGTACACTTGTAAGGAAGAGTAGGGATAATCGCCTCAATCTAATTAGGGGTTAAAAGAGGCCATGACTGTGATGTGGCAGTGAGACACCTTACTGTAGCAATCCTGTTTGCATTAGAAAAATAAGGTTGTCATATTGATTATTCAAATTGGCTTGTATTGGCCAAGTCTCAATGACTGTTATTGCAGCTGAAGCAGTTGAAGATTCCAGCTATTCACAGAAGACCTGTGCTGTATACAGCATATATTACATTGTGGCTTGTTTGCTAATTTGGGGTTTTAATAATGCACACAGAGTTTAATCAGGAGATTTAAAGGTTAAACTGATCATCAAAAGCTGAAGTTTTGCTTCCACCTGTGATAGGCAATGATTATATAAATTTTAAATAAGTGAAGTCCTTGTGATATTTTACATTTCTAACTGAAGATACATATAAATATCCAAGCATTATTTAAGCCATTTAATCTTTTGATGAAATATGTTTTGATGGCTAGATGTTACCAAGAAAGTAATTGATAATTAGTGATGGCTTATGATGCGATTGGTAATGAGACTTTTATATATTAGAAATTATATAAGACACGATTGGCCTCGGTATAGTTTTTTTCTTATTTATTCTTCCTCATAAAATTTTTTTTTGTCAAGGGATGGACATTTTAGATGGAGGCCAACATTTTCTTTTCTTTCTGTTTTTCCATTTTCCTCCCCAATACTCAAATCCCTGTTGTCCTTTTCTTTACTTGAATATTCAGATCTTTGGACTTGTGCTTTGGCATTGAAGTAGTCAGAGTGGCAAATGGAAACAAGTTTAAAGATTTTTTTTTTTAATTTTAATTTTTTAGCAATGGGTGTGTGGGCTCACCAGAGAGAGCAGGACAAAGATAAAACTTCTCAATTGGGCATGGTAATACCACAGTCCTTGTTCTTCTATTTCTCTGTCCTGTTAGAATTTTAGTCATGCACACATACACACCTGGCATGCTTTCAAGCTGTAGGGGTTGGAATTCAAACTGTGGTTAACCACGTGGGATCTAGCTCCTTATGCACAGCATTTAACCACTGCACGACATGGCCAACCCTGAAGACTTCTTGTACAAATCAATAATCATTCTTTCTCAAATATGCTAAATAACTATAAGCCCAGCAAAATTGCTATGAATGGATGGCCTGTATTTTGATGTTCATAATCTGTGTCTGTCAATATATTGGGTTGTTGAGGTGCAATTTACGTATAGTACAACACATAGATCTTATGTATAGAATGTAGTAGATGTTTAACAAATGCATTCACTTGTGTAATCCACACCTTATCCCTTCTAAAAGTTTCCTTGGCCTGCTTTGCAGTCGGTCCCTAACATCAATTTGCAGAGGTGATCACTATTCTGATTTCATGTACAGTAGATTAGTTCTAGAACCTCATGTAATTGGAAACATGGGGGAATGTGTGCTTTTGCATCTGTATTCTATTACTCAACATAATGGTTTTGGGATTTATCCATGTTGCATATAATGGTAGGTTGTTCTTTTTACTGGTGACTAGTAGTGTTCCAATGTGTGGATGAACCATACTGTTCATTCTTCTGTGGAAGGATATTGAGTTGTTTTCACTTTTGGGGTATTATTTTAAAAAGTAAAATAGAAACAAAACTATAATTGGCCAGCCTGTGGCTTAGTAGTTAAAGAATCCATATCCCACAAGATCAATTGCATGGCTTGAATCCCAGCCCTGGCAGCTTGAGAAACATGATAGGTGTGTGTATGTGCACAACCAAAACTCCAATGGGATAGAAAAGTAGAGAAGAAGGAATTGTGGTGTGACTGTGCCCCATTTGTGGGGAGGGGGATGCTTTCCCTCTCTCTCCCTTTCTTTCTGGCGATTGCATGCACCTTCTGGCAAAAACAAACAAAAAAATTCCTATAGACTTTCTTGTACAAGTTTTTGTGGGAATTTGTATGTTCATCTTTCTTGGGGAAATACTTAACAGTGAGTTTTTGCTATTGAGAATAAAACAACTTTTAAGATTTGTGTACAAGTCTGTAGGGGAACATGCTTTCTTTCTTTTTCATGAATACCTGGCAGTGGAATAAGTGAGTTTAAGTAGGTATAAGATTAACACTGAATGGTTTTCTGCAGTCGTTGTTATTATAGTTTGTAATCTCACAAGCAATGCATGTTCCAACAAAAAAGGTTTGGTTGTTGTGCATCTTTAGTCGTGTTTGGTGGTGGTGTTTCTTTGAATTATAATTTTCCCAATGAATTTGAAGTAATATCTTATAGTGAGGTTTAATTTGCATTTTCCTGGTTATTACTGGTGTTGAACACTGTCTTGTATGCCTATTGGCATTTGTATATTTTCCGTTATAAAATATTTGTTTAAATCTTTTGTCCATTAAAAAGTAGTCCTTTTTATTGTGGAGGTTTTGGAATTTCTTATATATTCTGAGTTCAGTTTCTTTGTCAAATATGTGTAGTGAATATTTTTTCCCAGTCACTGGCTTGCCTGTTTATCTTCTTAACTGTGTTTTTAGGTGGATAGAAAGTATGATGTCTTTTTTTTTTTTTTTTTTTAAGATTTAATACTTATACCTTTTTGTCTTACATGTTAAAAGCTCAAATCAGCTTGTTAGGTTCCACAAAAACCCTTATTGGTACTTTTATTAGAATTGTGCTGAATTTATGGAAGAGAATTGATTAGCTCTGAAATAAGTTTTGTCATCCATGGGCATAGAGTATGTCTTTGTTTATTTATGACTTTAAATAGTTTTAATAAAATTTTAGACCTACAGAAGTCTTGTAATTAGTTTGTTAAATTTATGTTTATCTATACACACACACATACACACACACACATTTTATATATATATATATATATATATATATATACACACACACACACACATATATATACACACACACACACACACACACACACATATATATTTGTTGCTGGTATTTTTATTTTGTTTAGAATTTGGGCAGGGTTTTTGCTAATATTTTACCATTGCATATAATTTTGTTCATTTTTAGATAACTTTTCCTATTTAATGAACTTCCTAGTTAGAAATCTTTTACATGTTTGATTCAAAAAGTATTTCCTATATCAAATGAAATTATTTTATATTTTCTTCTTTGTTTTTAATCTTTGTTCCTGGGTGAGATTTCCTATAATTTTTCTTTCTTGTGCTCTCCTTCCCCGAGTTTAGTATGGCTAGAGTAAAATATTACAGTAAGTGTGCCCTTTTTTTTTCTTTTTAGGAAAAGTTTGTGTAGTATTGAAGTTATATATTCTTTGAATATTTGATAGAACTCACCTATGATATAATTTAGTCTGGATCCATTAGGAGAAGATTTTAAACTACTTATTCAAGTTTTTTTTTTTTTTTTTTTTTTTTTTTTTTTTTTTTAATGGTTATAGGACTACAAAGGTTTTCTATTTCATCTTAAATAAGTTTCGGATTTCATTCTAGAAAAATGTTGATTTTATTTGAGTTTACAAGTTTATTGGTACAAACTTGTTCATGTATTCTCTTACTTTAAATCTACATGGTATCAGTGGTTAATTCTGCCCCCATCCTTTTTTATTAATAATATCATTTATTTATTACTATTCACTTTTTTATTCCCTCTTGATTTTCTTTATGAAAATAAAACTAAAAGATCATGACTTCTTTGAAGATGACATTATTTCATTATTTGCTGGATTGTTCAGAGCTCACTTTTAGACTTCCTGAATATTTCTTTTCAACTTTGTTCAGTTCTCATTCTGTTTTACAGTTTATAGCACTTATATATATTTTTAATTTGCAAAAGGGCATGTGTACTCACTGCAGAGGGAGAGAGAGAGAGAGAGAGAGAGAGAGTAAAGCAAATTCAGCCCTATTAGGGATGGTCATGCCACAGTTTTTTCTCTATTTTTCGCTCCTTTCAGAATTTTGGATGCATTTACACTTATGCCTCATGTTTCTCAAGCCACTGGGTCCAACCATGTAGTTGGCCATGTAGGATCCAGCTGACTCCCCCACATGCATATTTTGGTAGTTTTCAAATTATTGTTCCCTTTGGGATATTTTAGTTTTAAAATTAGACAGATATTATGTTTATTTTATTATCATAGTAAGAAGAAATATATGTTCCAGAGCATCTTATTTGCTTTACTTAGTTGAGTGATGATATGGGATGGGATATTGGTGAGGAATGATTACTTAATGTTTAGATTCTCTTAAGTTTTTTTTTTTTTTTTTTTTTTTTTGAGAGGTTTTTGCTATAAGGCATGTGCACTTGCCAGAAAGACGGAGAGAGACGGAGAGACAGAAAGCGAGAAGACACCCCCCAGGGGGATGGTCATGCCGCAATCCCTTCTCCTCCATTCTCCTCTTGGGATCTTGGGCATGCACGTGCACGCGCCTGGTGTGAGTTTAAGCCACCAGGTCCTGGACCGGAAATGCAGTCAACTACATGGGAGTCCAGCGACATAACCATTACGCCAACTGCTAGGTGCTCTCTTAAGTATTTGCCTTGATAAAGCTTTTGAGTTAAAAGTAAAAATACTGAATAGAATTATTGCTTTAGTGATACAGTTTACTGGATTACATGTTCAGTCTTATAGATCAGTTTGTTACTGACTTTTTCCAGGTAATTATCACTTTACAGGATGTACAAAATGTGATCAATAATAGTTCATTATGCTTTTATTTACCACAGTTGACACATTTAGGGTTTTTTGGGGGGAATAACATAGTGGAATTTTGTAGAAATAATATGGTAGAATTTTGTGGATCATAGTGGCTGGTGGGGGGAATAGGGTAATATATTGTAGAGTGCACAAGAGAACGTGTTCAACAAAGACATTTTTCCATTGAAAATACAGTCATGCCTCATTGAGGAATATCAAGAGTAAATTACTTTTGCTAATGTAAAAGAGTTGAGAATGCTAGAGGAATAATTGATAACCAGAATTGTTGAATGAAAACCCAAAGAAATGAACAAAGCAGTTGAGTAAACTTATTAAATGAACTCTGTCTTATGAAGTAAAGAATTTAATAGTTTATGAACAATGAAATGGATACAGTGATATCCACTATTCTAGATTGCTCAGAGTTTAGTCCTTTTTCAGAAGTGTCTTAGAAAACCTTGGGGACGTCTCTGTACATTAACCCAGAACCCTTCACACGGGTCAACCTTGTAGAGTATTGCATTGTTTCACTATGCAGTCCCTGTAGTCTTATTTTCTCTTTCTCTCTTTTTCTTTTTTTAAGAGAGATTTTTGCTAGAGGGCATGTGCACTTTCTGGAGTGAGAAAGAGAGACACCCACCAAGAGAAACAGAAAGAAAGGGAGAGGAAGAGAGAGGGAGAGAATGAAAGTATCTCCAGGGAGAGAGAGCTACTCAGCAGTCTTCTCTACCCTATTCTTGTCTTGAGATTTTTGGGTACACACATACACACATGCCCAGTGTGTGTTCCATGCTGCTGGGTCTGGAACTTGAACCATGCATTTGGCCATTTGTGATCCATCCAACTTACCACCACACCTCTGGCTGACTTGATAGTCCTTGTGTTAAAACCATGGCTCAGTAATTTTGAATGTAAACTTGTCATACTAATTTTAAACTTTTTTGAGTTGTACTTTGTATGTAATAAAATATATCCCATGTAAATATTCAATTTAGTAAATTTCGACAGGAGTATATGCCTATAAAAAAAGACATCACATAAGGCAGTGCATGTTTCCATCACTCACAAACATTTCCTCTCACCTCCTCTGTGGTTCATCTTCCTTTCCACCCCATCCCCAGGCAACCGCTAATGTACTTCATCTCATGATAGATGAGTTTGCATTTTCTAGAATTTTATATAATTGGAATAACACAATATTCATTAAATTTTTTTTTTTTGCATATTGAAGATTCAGTATTCCTGCATTATTTGTTGACAAGCCTACGCTTTCTTTATTGAATTGCCTTTCTTTTTGTAAAAAAAATAATTTGTCCACAAATGCATTGGTTTGCTTCTGTACATTCTTGTGTGTTCTACTGAAGTACTTGTCTGTCGTGATGTCAATTCCACACTGTTTTGATAATTGTAGCTTTATAGTAAGATTTAGAGTCATGTAGTTCTGACCCAACTTTACTTGTTTCTCAAAATTGTTTTGACTACCTCAGGTCCTTTACCTTACCATGCACATTTTACAATAATCTTGTCAATTTCTACAAAACACCTTTTTTTTTCTTGGCCAGAGGGCACATGTTCTTGTTAGAAAGGGAGACAGAGAGAGAAAGGCAGAAGACACTCTCAACAAGGCTGCAATCTCTTTTACTCCTTTCTTCACCCTGTTCAGATTTGGGGATGTGTTTGTCCAAATCACTTGGGGAGGTCTCTGTACATTAACCCAGAACCCTTCACACGGGTCAGCCTTGTAGAGTATTGCACTGTTTCACTATGCAGTCCCTGTAGTCTTATTTTCTCTTTCTCTCTTTTTCTTTTTTTAAGAGAGATTTTTGCTATAGGGCATGTGCACTTTCTGGAGTGAGAAAGAGAGACAGAAAGTGAGAAACTTCCCCTCCCCCAGGGGAGATGGCTATGCTGCAATCCCTTCTCCTCCATTTTCCTTTTGAGATCTTGGGCATGCAGGCACACAAGCCCAGCGGGATTTTTTAAGTCACCTGGTCTGGACCTCAAACTGCAGCTGACTATGTGGGAGTCCAGCAATGTAACTATTATTATACCATCTTCTGGTTCCCCCTAAATTTTCTCTTACTGTCTTTGTGTTTGGTGTCAAGGTAATTCTGGCATCAGAGAATGGGATGAGAATAGCGTATCCTTTTCAGTTTTGTGGAAGAATGTATATAGGCTTGGTATTAATTCTTAACTGATAAAATTCAGCAGTGAAGCTATTCGGGTCTGAAGTTTTTTTTTGTCGGATGACTTTAATTACAAATTTAATTTTTTCTTTTCTTCTTTTTCTTTTTTGCTACTTCAGTTATGTGTATCTTTTAGATTGAGTTTTGATAGTTTGTGTCTTTCAAGGAATTGGTTCACTTCATCTAAAGTGTTCTGTTTATAGACATAAAGCTATTCATAATGTTCTCCTTTTTATCTTTTACTATCCATAGGTAGAGTCTATACTGGTGTTACCTCTTTTAATGTTGATATTCATAATTTAGGGATTATGTTATTTTTTTTTTTCTCACCAGTCTGGCTAGAGGTTTATCAGTTGAATTGATTTTCTCCAAGAACTAACTTTGGTCTCATTGATTTTTCTCTATAGTTGTCCTGTGTTCTATTTCATTGCTTTCCACTTTGCACTGTGTTATTTTCTTTTTACTGTTTGCTTTAGGTTTAATTTGCTCTTCTTTTCCTGGTATCTTCAGGAATATCCGAGACCATTTATTTGAGACCTTTCATCTATTCTTGTACAAGTACCTTTTGTTATTGATCTTCTCTTTTAGCAACATCTCACAGATTCTGCTATGTTCTGTTTTCATTTCTAGCAATTCAAATAATATCTAATTTTCCTTTGATTTATTTTTTCGTCATGAGTTATTTAGAAGTGTGGTATATCATTTGCAAGTATTCTGGGATTTGGGAATTTGCTAGAGAACTTTTTTGTAACTCATTTCTAATTTGCTTTCATTGTGCCAAAGAGCATACTTTGCATAATTTGAATTCTTTTAGATTGAGATTTGATTTATGCTTAGAATTTGCTCTATTTTAATGAATGTTTTGCAAAGGTTGTTTGTATTCTGTTTTTGTGTGGAGTGTTCTGTAAGTGTCAATTGGGCCAAATTGGTTGATAGAATACATCCACTCTGCCCTTGCTGATTTTCTGTTTAGTGCTGTCAAATATTGAGAGTATGTGCTGTCAAATATTGAGAGTATGTGAAATCTCTGATCACAATTTGCATTTGTCTGGTTATTTTTGCAATCCTATAACTATCCTTAAGCCCCACTCTTGGATGTAGTTAAGTTCCTTGGAAACAGTTTGGTCTTCGTTAGGTAGGTTTGTAGCAATCCTCAGTCTAGTGCCAACTGTAGCATGAACTTCCTGAGTATTTTAACTAATGCCTTGTGAGTTTTTCCTATCTGGCATGTTGGAACAGGCATTTTCTCACTTTACGTGTGCTCCAATTCTTTGTAATGTGTTTCCTTTTAATGTTTACAGGCATGTGCTAATTAGTACTTTACTGCCTGGTCACATATCTCCCTGACCTCTCTCTATGCTGCTCTTCCCTTTTTTATACTTTATCTTTCAAACTGGAGCCACTTTGTTCTCTCTATACTGTGAATCATATAGTGGAGTTTGTCAAGTTATACCTGGGTTCTTCCTTCCTACACAGGCATCTGTAATTATAAGCGTACATTCATTTGCTTCTCGACTAATATTCTTTGTTGTCAAATGTCCAGTGTCTTGCAATACATTTTATAAAACACTTTGGGATTTGCTTTTGTATTGTTTCTGGTGTTTCGTTTTGGTTGTTTCAGGCACAAGTGTAAATGGGTTCCCTTTTACCCTATCCTGGACTGAATTTTTTCTCTATTTCTCATTTTCCTCCAGTATTGAGGTTTTTTTTTTTTTTGAAAAAGAAAGTCTATTAATTTTTAAAAGTAGAATTATGTATTTAACTATTATTATTATTATTTTATTTGCTATAGGGAATGTGTACTCACCAGAAAGAGAGATACAGAGAGAAAGTGAGAAAGCAAGCCATCAGGTCCAGGACTTGAACCACGGTCAGCCATTTGGGAGTCCAGCACCTTAATTATCACACCACCTAGTGGCCACAAGGCCAAGGCCATTAATTTCAATAAATTTCTTTCTTTCTTTCTTTTTTTTTTGTTTAAATTCTTAGCACTTGCTTAAAATCTTTTCTACCTAAGAACCATAAAGATTTTTCTTCTAGTAGGTTTTAAGGTTAATTTTTTACATTTATGTTTTAGATACATTGTGACTTATATGAAATAGGGTTGGTCTTTTTTTTTTTTTTTTTTTAATCTTCTCATACCTGTAGCAGATTTTTCCAGACCATCCGTCTTTTTTTTTGAAAGAATTACTTTATTATTTAACTTTATTTATTATTGTTATTTTCCAGTTTGATTAGAGAGAGAGACAGGGTGGAAAGTAAGAAAGCAAGCCACCAGGTTCAGGACTTGAACCATGGTTGGCCATGTGGGAATCCAGTGCCTTAACCACCATGCCACCTGCCAGCTCCCCAGCACCATCTTTTAAAGAACTATTTTTTTCTGATTGAATTCCATGCATGCCTTATACTTTAGGGAAAGTAAATTGCATATAAATATACGTATTTCCTTTTCTGTTTTTTTTTTGCATACTGTCTTATGCATTTATTATTTAATCTATAATAACCGTGTAGCACAGGGGGCATCATAATTTAATGATTATTATGGTATTAAACAATTTATTTTCAAAGCTGATTCATCACAGTTAGTAACTTTGCTTTTTGAAAAATCACAGAATGCTATTGTTTAAGGTAGTCTGTTTTCTATTTCACTATTTTCTGGTCTTTATTTCATACCTTCTACTAATATTAGGTTTACTTTGATCTTCTTTTTCTATCTTTTTAAGAGGGGAAATCTTTATTAATAAATCTAGATTTATTTTTCCTAATAAAAACACTTAAGGATAATTTTTTGTAAGCACTATTTTCAGTTCTTAGACATTTTGAACTTATGTAGATGTTTTATCATTGATGAATTTTTATTTTATTGTGTTGTATTCAGAAAATATGCCTTGTGTAAGTCATTCTTGTGAAATCTACTGAGATTTCTTTTATTGCCATGCATTTGGTGCATATCCCATGTGGACTTGAAATGAATTAGTATTTTGCAGTTGTTGGATGTAGTGTGGGATACATGTCTGGTGAATTGAGGTGGTGATGGTAATGTTTAGTCGCTAACTTTTTATATTCTTATTGCATTGGTTTGTCAATTTGTCCACCTATGATGTGAATTTCTTTCCTTTTAATTCTGCCTGCCTTTGCCTGAGTTTTTTTTGTTTTTTTTTTTAACTCTACTATAAGACATATATACACTTACAGTTATTGTTATATTGTTTTGTGTACTAGCTTTTTTATCATTTTGGAGTATCTTTTTTCATCTTTATCCTCTTTCATACTTGTTTTCTTGAAATCTGTCTTGTCTGATAGTAGTGTTTAATTTGGGTTTCTTCCAGACAGTCTTTGTCTAGGTCTTTTTTAAAACACATATTTATTCTGATTTTTTTGTAACTTAACTGAATTGTTTAATCCACTTTAATTATTTATATGGTTGCATTTATTTACATTTTGCTTAGATTTTTACTCTAATGATCATGTAAGTTATTTTTTCCTAATTTCCTGGGGTTTTTTTGTTGTTGTTACTCAGATAATTTTGTATTTCATTTTAATTTATTTTGGTTTTAAAAATATAATAGAGATTACATTTTTAGCTTAACCTATTAAACTAAATCGTTAGTTTATCTCATTCTACTTTAACTTAACCCATTCTGCTTATCTTGAGCAAAAATAACTTTATTTCACCTTCATTTTCTTTTTTTTTTTTTTTTTTTAAGAGAGATTTTTGCTAGAGTGTACATGCGCTCACAGGAGAGACAGACAGAAAGCAGGAAATCACCCCCTAGAAGAGATGGCCATGCCACAGTCCCTTCTCCTCCATTCTCCTCTTGGGACTTTGGGCATATACATACATGCACCCAACATGAATTTTAAGCAGTCCAGGCCTCAAACTGTGGTCAACTATGTGGAAGTCTAGTGATATAACCATTATGCCATCTGCTGGTTCCACATTTTCTTTATATATATATATATATTTTTTTTTTTTTGAGAGTTTTTTGCTATAGGGCGCGTGCACTCGCCAGAAAGACAGAGACAGACAGAGAGACAGAAAGCGAGAAATCACTCACCAGGGGGATGGCCATGCAGCAATCTCTTCTCTTCCATTCTCCTCTCGGGATCTTGGGTACACACACACGCGCCCGGTGTGAATTTAAGCCACCAGGTATGGGACTCAAACCACAGTCGGCTACATGGGAGTCCAGTGACATAGCCATTACGCTAACTGCTGGCCCCACATTTTCATTTTTTAATGATAGTTTCACTGGATATATAGTTCTTGAATAACAATTTTTTCATACACACTTTGAAAATGTTCCAAAATCTGACTTTCATAGTTTCTGGTAAGAAGCTAGATGTAATCTTATATAATGAATATAATACACCATATTATGTATCTTTTTTCCTCTGGCTTTTTTTTCCCAGATTTTTTCTTTATCTTCAGCTGTCAGCAGTATGATTATTGTGTAAGAGTGGTTGTCCTTATGTTCCACAGATCTCTTTTCTTATTTTTTAGAGGAAGATTTTTTTTTTTTTTTTTTTACTATAAGGTATGTGCACTAGCTGGAGAGACAGAGAGAGACAGAAAGATAGAAAGCAAAAAAATCACCTCCCAGGGAAGATGGCTATGCCACACTCCCTTCTCCTTCACTCACCTCTTAGAACTTTATGCACAGGCACCTGGCATGAGTTTTAAGCTGCCAGGTCTGGGATTTGAACCGTGATCGACTATGTGAGAGCTCAGTGACATAACCATTACGCCATTTACTGGTCTCATCCACAGATCTTTTGGGACTTAGGGCATGTTTGGGACTTCTGGTCCTGTTTGTTTAATTCTGGGTTGGGTAGCCTATATTGATTGGTCTTTAAGTGCACCAATGTGTTTTGTTTATGTTTTTATCTTACTTTGAGCCCATTTAGTGAATTTTTTATTTTATATTTTACTTTTAGTTTTAGAATTGACTTATTTTTAAATATAGTTTTTGTATCACTGGTAAGAATTCCTATCTGCTTATTCATTGACACTATATTTTCCTTCAGTATTTCAACAATATTTAAAATAGCTGCCAGATAAAACTTATATCTGAAAAAATTATTACCTAGTTTCCTAATAGCTTGTATATTTTTGGCATTAAAAAGCCCAAGCCCATGAACATGTAGCCGTTCTGTATTGAGTTGTGTTCCCTTGGAGATTATAGTTTTGTTTTGTTTCATTTTTTTGTCCTTTCCTAACCTGAAGCTGCAGACTTTATTTCCCTGATTATATGTAGTATCTAATATCTCTCTACTGTTAGGACTTCTCACTACTGCATTTTTAGACTGACTCTTGGGGTGGTCTTTCCTTTTCGTAAGTAACTTTGTTATTAGTTAAGAATTTTAGTTGAGAGATAACTGTCTATGTATACCTTGCTTCTGTGATTGATTTCTTAATTTTGAGCTGCTTTGACAGATTTCTGTTCGTCCTGAGACACTTTAAATTCATTGTATTTCAGCTTTCTGGCATGCACATGTTTGGGCGATATACTCAATGTTAAAAAGCTTCAAAGGGGGTCCAATAGGTGGCGTGGTGATTAAGGCACTGGACTCCCAAATAGCCAACCGCAGTTCAGACCCTGGACTCAGAGGCTTGAAAATGAGGCATATGTTCATGAGTGCCCTAAATACCTAGAGGAGAATGAGTGCCCTAAATCCCTAGAGGAGAATGAAGGAGAAGGGATTAAGGCATGCCCCTTTGGTGGTTGATTTTTCACTTTATTACTTTCTGTCTCTAGTGAATGCAAAAACCTGAAAATAAAAACAAAACAAAACAAAAAAGCTTTAAAGGTACATTTTCTTTTGCTGGGTTCCCTTAAAATTTCTCCCATGGGGCCACCAGGTGGCATAGTGGTTAAGATGCTGGACTCCCACATGGTCAATTGTGGTTCAAGTCCCAAACCTGACAGCTTGAAACTCGTGCCAGGCATGTGTGCATCCATGCCTACAATCCCAAAATCCCAGGAGGAGAATGGAGAAAAGGGATTGTGGCATGGCCATCCCCCCCCCCAATGGGTGATCCTTGCTTTCTGTCTCACTGTTTCTCTCTGTCTCTCCGACGAGCACATATGCACTTTACCAAAAATCAACAACAACAACAAAAATTTCTCCAGCATATGTGTACTTTAGCTGTCACTCAGGGATTCAGGTGTAGTTTATATTTGGGCCACATGCTTTCTGTGGTTTTCTTGCTGCCACTCTTCCCTCTTTAAATTGTCTGTGCCCTTTCATTTCTAAACTGTGTTCACAGCACCTTGGTCCAACAGGGTTCTGGTTTTCTGCCATTGTGTTTCTGTAGCCATAGCCAAGATGATTAGACAGGGAGTGCCTTTACTATAGAAAAATCATAAACTATTCTTTTTTTCACTTCTATGTGAGGTTTTAGAGATTAAACCATCCTGAATGACTTTAAATGCTCTCTCATGTCTAAGTAGATCTCTTACTGAATTGTTCAGCTTCTTAATTGTTGTCTATAAGAGGTTTTGCTCCATTAGTCACTTCTTCAGTATTACTCTTAATTTTAATTTTAAATTGCATTAAATAAAAAACCTTTAAAATAAACACATTGTGACTAGAAAGAGTTTTTACACTACAGATTAATTTATGTCTATTACAGATACTTCATAAATGTATGAAATTCTTGAGTGAACATTTTATTCTCAGTAGATTTTTCTCTGTTGCTTTAAAAATCAAAAATATATCACTTGAGGTATTCTTTACCTTTTTTCAAAATAATGGGTTGATAACTATAAAAATTGCTGTATTAAAATTTTGGTTACATGTCATTTAACGTTCTTTCCCTTTTTTTGAGAGAATTTTTTTCCATAGGGCATATGCACTCACCAGAGAGACAGAAAGTGAGAAATCATCCCCCTCCCCAGGAGCATGGCCATGCCATGGTCTCTTCTCTTCTAATCTCCTCAAGGGGTTTTGGGCATGCACGCACATGCACCCTGCGTGAGTTTTAAGCTGCTGGGTCTGGGACTTGAACTGTGGTTGACTACATGGGAGTCCAGTAATGTAACCATTATGCTCTCTGCTGGTCCCATAATTTAACTTTCTATACCCAAAAGACTTATTTATTACATGTTTCAGTAGTTATTGAGAAATTTTGTGCTTGTATGGCTGTGTATAAATTTTGAAGGATTACATTAAAGTTTTCCTAGAGTTATTAGGGTATTGATTTTCCTGGTAGCTTTTCTTTATTATAAAGATTTCATCCTTTTAAAGTGGAACATTTTCTTTTTCTTAAATGTTTTCTCCTGAATTTAAATGTAGCCTATGGTCATTATTAAATAATTTGAAAATTATAATACAGTGTAGAGAAAAAAAAAGGCAACACAAGTCACTCATAACCTCACCTTTCACAAAAACACATGAACTTACCTTTATTTATTTATTTTTATCAATTTGCTAAAGAGTGCACACACTTACAGGAGAAAGGTAGAGAGAGAGGGGAAGGTAAGAAAGCACTCCCCTCCACGGAGGGGGATGACCACACTGCAGTCCTTCTCTTCCATTTCTCCTTTTGGGATTTTGGACATACATGTACACACACTTGGCATGTTTTTAAAATTTTTTTAAAGTTTTTTTGTCCTGGACTTGAACTGCACAGTTGGTCACGTGGGATCCAGTGCCATCTCACAGTACCGCTGGCTGACCCAGCTTACATTTTTAATTATCATAGTCTTTTTCTCAGAATTATTGTTTTTTCCAAAATTTATTTTCTTTATGAGAGAGAGCCTGAGAAAACTTGGGACAGAGAGACAGGCATCTTTGACAGGATTTGGTCACAATGTAATCTCCTTTTTGCCCTCCAGTTAGTCAGGATCTTGGGTGCCCATGCTCCTGACATGTTTCAGGTTGACTCAGGATCTAAGCCCGGGTTAGCCTTGGCTTCTAACTGCAAAGCAGCACACTGCCACCTGTGTCACTGGTTGGGCCTAATATTTGTGTTTTCATAAAATTGACCTCACATTACTATATATTGATGTGTTCATCAAAAATATAATGATTATACATGATTCTTAAATATGAGTTTAAATGACTATAGAAGACTTTATTCCGTCACATATATTTTTTCTTTCCCTATTCTTCAGCCTTTACTTCCGCATGTTGAGCCCTTAGCTCTGATTAATCCAGGATCGCATTATATAAGGAATATCATGGTATAAAACTTTGCACAAAATTATTTTATATTTCTGCTTATTTCCTTAAGATTTAGAAATAGATCAGTTAAACTAAGGGGAAATACTGCTGTTATATTCAGTAAAGAGTATAGTAATTCACATATCCAATATCACAGTATAAGACCATTCCTTGTCCCATAACCAACATGAAAGAGGTATAGTCATAAGTGTTGCTATTCTCATAGGCCCCCCCAAACACAAACACACACACACACACACACACACACACACGTTTAATATATATGTGTATATGCTTGAGTTTTGTTTTTTCTTAAATATTATTTTTATTAGGTGTGTATGTCTTCTTATGACAGAGAGTAAGAGTGTGGTGGGGAAGGTATTTTTGACACAGTCTTGCCATGATCCACCTACTTCAGCCTCCTAGTTAGCTGGGACCACAGGTATACAACTGTGTCCAGCCTATTTAAGTCGGTCTGGGACCAGAACTCTGGCCTCCCTTGTGACCTCAGCCACTGTACAATAGTGCCCTCCTGTTTGTGCCACTGCAGCTGGCTCCAAATTCCTTTTATAGAGTAATCATTTTTTTTTGTTATTGCCAGTTTATTTCCATTTTTTTATTCTGTTGTATTGTTTTCACTATTTTTTTGAAGAGGTTTTTGCTATAGAGCGCATGCACTCACCAGACAGAGACAGAGAGACAGAAAGTGAGAAATCACCCCCTAGGGGGGATGGCCATGCCACAATCCCTTATTCTCCATTCTCCTCTCTGGATCTTAGGCATGCACGCACATGCACCCAGCATGAGTTTAAGCCACCAAGTCCATAACTCGAATCACGGTCAACTACATGGGAGTCCAGTGACATAGCCATTACACCAACTGCGGTTCCCTGTTTTCACCTTTCTAATACTACTTTGATTTTCAGGAGGTTTTTTTAGGAATAATGGATATTAATTTCAAATTTTTCCTAAATACTTAAAATATTCAAATATTTGTCTAAATAATATTAAAATTATTTCATTAGCTTATTTTAATTGTTATAAACTTAGTTTAGAGTTATGATGGTCAAGAATCATCTTGAAGTTTTGTCATATTCTCAAAATTTAAATATTTTAGGGGCCAGAAGATGGCATAGTTGTTACATCACTGGATTCCCATATGGGTGACCGAGTCTTGGACCCAGTGCCTTGAAAATCACGCCGGGCGCATGTGCATGCATGCCCAAGATCTCAGGAAAAGAATGGAGGAGAAGAGATTGTGGTGTGGTCACTCCCCCTGGGGTGGTGATTTCTCACTTTCTATCTCCTTCTCTCCCCAGCAAGCACACAAGCCCTATGACAAAAGCCTCTAAATTTTTTTTTAATTTTAATTCTTTTATTTCTACATACTAATTAAGTTTATCTTCCTTTTGCTTTTCCTGAAGCCACTTAGTCCTGGATTGAAACGACACATCTGGCCATGTGGGTTCCAGCTGCCTTAACCACCATCCTATTGGCTGGCCCAGCTTACATTTTAATGTTCATTATTATAGTCTTTTTCTCAGAATTGTGTGTTTTGTTTTATTTTTTTCATGAGAGAGAGCATGAGAGAGCTCGGGAGACAGAGACAAACATCCTTGAGAGAATCTGGTCATGCTTTAATCTCCTTTTTCCAGCCCTCCAGCCAAATAACAATTTATTTTCTATCATTGCCATTCTTTTAGTATTTTTAGTAAAGAGGTTTCTTTACTCATTCTTAGAGAGTGACTTTCATGAAATACCTTCATTTCCTTCAATATTTTTAAGACATTAGAACAAGAACAACAGCAAAACAGTAAAGAATTTCTTGGTTTCCAATATGTTTTATTAAGAAATTCTTTTCACTGAAGAAATAACAAGTTACTTCTTTTAGAAATGCCAGTTCATTGTCAAGTGTTCAGAAATTTAAATAGTCACATTTACCAAGGTGAAAAATTAGTCTATATTATATGGTACTGATTTGAATGTTTTATTACATTTGAACTATTTTATATTTGTTGGAAACACACTCTCTGAAGTACATTTTCACATGTTATTTAAATGTAAAGATTGTAGAAGACTCAGCCTATTGTAAAGGTTTACTTTGCAAACAGATATGTCATGGGAGGGGAGGGGCCACTGCATACATAATTCTGGACACCAGGCTGCTTGTTAGAACCAGTGTGCAGCTCTCCGTAGAGCTTTTGTGCTGGTCTTGTACTGTTCCTCAGACGGTCTTCATTGCTGTTCCAGTGGTTGAAGTGTAGGAGCTCTCATACTCCCTGCTGCCTTTACTGCTGTGTTTGCTTAGAGCTAACCCCAGGGATCTAATGAGGGAAAGAGGCTGGAGCAGGGCAGCTTGAAGCTGAAAGATGAAACGTTTCTACCTCCCGAGTTAACCATGATCCTGGGGCCCAACCAAAGGATAAAGTGCCCCAATGATAGGGTGACCCTACTGTCCTCACTCTGTAATGGAGACTTACTCAGTGGTAAGCCCTAAGAATGGTACTCTGCAGATAGTTTTGTGTTTGCAGGTTTCTTTAGGAATTTATAGTGTCACCACCAGTTGGTTTTAAATTACACATTGTGCTCAGGTGTTTTGATCATAACTTATTGAGCGTACCATAATGCTAGCTATTGACTTGATATATTTATTAAGTCTGTGACCAAAAGTTTAAAATCTGGAATAATCGAATTTGTTCAATACTGTCATTTTATAATATCATGTATTTTTTAATGTAGTAGAGTAAACAAAAAGCATTTCTGCTTAAATTTTATAGTTTTCTTATATAGCTTCAATTTTATAAATACTTTATAAAATACAGATTTACTAGGATCTATTTACAAGGATAATTTTTAGTTTGGATATTAACTAAAATTTAAATGTTAATGACCAAGCCCAATGGAAAGCTTTCTAAATTATTCTTTCATACGTTTTTACTCCATCTTTTAAAATTTGTTTTATGAAAAGGGATAGTTTTTACCTTTTTGAGGATAAATGACTAATCAGAAAGAACTTGAGAGAATCGGATGAACTTAGGCTGCCACGGAAAGAAAGGCATCTACTTAGAAGATTTCTTTTATAAAAGGATTATCTTCATGTCTTGTATGAATTCATGAAGTAATCTGAATTTTAAAATACAAGAGTGTAGTCTTTATAGTCGTAAACATGAATGTTCTAACTTCTTAAAGCCTTTGGATATAATATAAATTATTTTTTTAAAGTAATGATCTTAGGAGGACTTTAAACATTTGTACCATGAGTTTTAAAAATCCACATTTACCTCTAATAATTAAGGGATTATAAAAGGATTAAAAGTCTTGGCTGGAGATTGTGATTTACATAGAAAATATAGCAATATTATTTCCTGAATTGAGGGAGTAGGTGGGGAAAGATTAATTGTGGCTATTGCCAGATAGACCTGAATAATAAGTTGTAATTCATACACAGATGGTTCTTATAAATTTACACTTTTACATTGTATGGATTTGATGGATATAGCATGAGTAGTGAGGGAGGAGATTTTAATATTCTTTTACTTTTTTGAAGTAGAAGTATAGTTTCAAGACAGCCTGTCAGTAGCAATGTATTTAAATCTTTGCAGTTTGTGTTTTTCTGTGTATAAGGCAAAAATATCTTTGTTTCTTTTTTAATATACAGTGTCAGTATTTTTGCAAAAACAAGTACACAGATACCTGAACTACATTCATTTGTACAATTAAGTTAAATCTTGAAATATTAAAAACTTTTTAATGCTTTCTGATATATACATTGTAAATATACATTAGCTAAAATTTATTTTTATTGAAGTAGGAATGACCTGGAAAGATTTAAAAAAATAATCCTTTTTAGGCATGCAAATCACTGGAAGTACAAAAGGAGGTAAATATGAAATTTTATGCACCTGCATTTCACCCAAAATGTAGGTGAATAATCTAAGACCGTCACATGAGTTGCCATGATATATGGAGAAGATTGGTTAATATCAGTCTTTTGAATGGAATAGCATTATATTTGCATAGAATCATTTTAATAGATAATTTTGTTTAGTGTGCACTGATCATTTAAAAAATTAAACTGGTTTTGCACTTTTCCCTTATACAATTTTTTTTTTTAACGGATTAAGGGCCTAAAGGAATAGAGGAAGTGAATGGACACTGATGTTTCAAAATATCTCATTTTGCCTAAAAGCAAGTACCGGCAGATAAATGCCCATAAAGGGATTTCTTTTTTAAGCCCCGTGGATTTTTCCCCGCACAACTTTTTGTGTGAGTTAGAAATGAAAACCATTCATCTAGTGCCCCAAAGAACGGCCTTATTGAATGGAATAACAGTGTAATGTACCATTGAAGGCAGGATTGAAAGTGATTATCTTGTTAACTCTTGACAGTTACCGCCAGCTTGAAATGGAACCGGCAGGCTTGATTTGCAAATGAATTAGAGCTTTTTCATTTTGTGCCAGGATCATCTTTTTATATTCTGATATGACAGATGCTATGTTCCAGGCTTTTGTTTTTCTTCAGTTTTATACTTGCAAATAAAAAACAAAAGATTATGATAGTCATTTTATTTGCATCTTTTCTCTTGGAGTTTATTCTTTGTGTAGAAGTTTTTAATCGTATATCTTCAAAAATTTGTTTAAGACTAGTATTGTTTTTATCAGAATTAAATTTGACCGATTTAAGTACAGTAGTAATTGGGTGAAAGGAAGATTATGTTGAATTTTGGGAAATAGAAAATTTGTTGCAAATTGCATATTATAGTTGGTAAAAATGGAAACTTTTGGCTGTATTGAATAAAATTAGTTTTCTCCTTGGTAACGATTTGATGCAAGTTGAAACTTGTTAAAACATTTTGAGGGTAGTATAAGTAACTTCTATATATTTCCCGCTTGTTTACATTTTCCTCCCATTTGTTTATCTTCCCCTCCCCCTCAAATTGTTTATAAATAAGTTTTTTCCTGAACCAAAGGAGATTATAGTGGAAATATTCTTCTTCTTTATTAATAAATACTGTAGTGTATACATTGTAAGAATAAGGACATACTTTTATATAACTATGAATACTAGCTTATGGGGAATTTTTTTTAAAAAATGAACATAATTTTGTGTTTTTATACTTTTATAATGGTAAGAAATAAATTCGTATGTTTTTATCCCCCTGTCATAATGCTTCTGTTTATAGTCTATTAATATAATCATTTAAATTGTATATATATATGTGTGTGTGTATATATATATATATATATATATATATATATATATATTTATTTATTTATTTTTATTTATTTATTTTTTTGCAAGAGGGCACTTGCCAGAGAGAGAGAAAGACGAAAGACAGGAAAGAGAGGAGAGGGATAAAGCACCCACCAATAGGATGTGGTTACACCACAATCTCTTGTCTGTCATTTCTCTATCTTGTTGGAATTTTGGACATGCAGAAACATATCCCTGGCACGTTTATTAAGCCACCAAGGCTAGGATTCTAACTGCATTTGGCCATGTGGGATCCATCTCCATTAACTACTATGGGGCCAGCCTGTTTATGGTAATTTTAATGTAATATATAACTTATTAACCTGGAAACTTGTTTTACTAATACAGATAGTTTTTATTATTGAAAGGCTACTCTAGTTAAAACTTACACTTCCACATAATATTAAATCTTTGGAGTAGTAAATGTATTATTACACCATGCTGAATATTAGGCATATTCATTCAAACAGGCCTGTATTTGCACATACACAAACACATACATTCATATTATTACGGAGTTCCTTAAATACCTTTTTATTATTGTTTATGGATTCAAAATGTAAGGTTCTATAAGTCTATTTCTATTTTTCCTGTAAACAGTTATATTTTGTTCTGTTGTATCAATCTTAATAAAATATGAAACTTAAGGAGAAATATCCTCCATTCTACTGCTGTAGCTTTTCAACATGAACATTAACATTCAGACCTGTTTCCTATGATGGGAGCTCTAGGCATTTAAAGTATGTATTATATTGACATGGTCTATTGAAAACCTTTATAATCATGTCAGTTTTGGGCCAACCTGTGGCTTAGTAAGCCAGGGAGCAGGGTTCCACATGGCCAATGCATGGTTTGAGCCTGGGCCCTGCTGCTTGAAAAACACACCAGGTATATGTGTGTGTGTGTGTGTGTGTGTGTGTGTGTGTGTGTGTGTGTGTGTTCCCAAAATTCTGAAGGGGCAGAAATGAAGGGACTGCAATGTGACTATTCCTCATGCGTGGAGATGTACTTTCTCTATGTCTGGGTGAGCTTAGACACCCTCTGGCAAATTAAAAAAAAAAAAAAAAAATTCAGTCTTTTAAAAAGATATGAGTAATTGAATTAGTAAGCATCACCAAACTAAGTAATGCACCCATAATACAATCCCTCTGAGTTAACAGATGATGATTATTTTGGAGGAAAGGTACTTGGAATCAGCTGAAAAGAAAGTAGGGCCATATCTTTCTATTCCATTTTTTCATTATCTAATCCTAGATTCTGTTCATTTACTCTCTTTCTCTCCTCTCTTTTGTAGTCTCTCTTTTCTACACAGTAGCTGGATTGGGTTATACTTGCTTGGCATATTATGCTTTTATGATATCGTTAGATTTGGTTTTCCTATACTTAAATGGTGACCATTAAATATGTTATCCCGATTTCTACCAGGATGTCAGAAATAAGCCGTAACTGTCCCAGGCAAAAGAGGACATGGTCGGTCACCTTGTTTCCTTACCACCTTGTGAAGTGTGTATGTGTTGCTCTTTTTACAATTACACTATATGGATATAGACATTAAAAATATTAGTACAAACATCGTAGTGGTACTCTGTAATAACTTAAAATTTGAAATACACAGAATGCTTCCTCTGTATTTCTCTGTATATGTATTGCCAAGTTTGAAACCTGAAACTCTTTTGTGGTGTTTATATGTGTTAGTAATTCTGTTTACTTATTCTTTAATCGATAAATAATATCCCTTTAATGCATGAGATTTAAATCCGACTTTTAACTTTTGTAACTAAGAAATTTAAGAATGTGTTGAAGTGCTGAGAACATGCTGATGATTTAAGATAGGCCTGCTTTATAAAAATTTAATGTCTATAAAAAGGATTGTTCAGAGCTCCGGTGCAAGTGTGCGTCTCATCAGGGGAGTCCCAACTACCCCAGGTTTGCCTTCAAAACCTGTAGACCTGCAGTCCACTCACTGCACAAAATGAAGCACAGCACTTCCGCCTCTTCATTAAGTCATATCCCCTTACCTCATCCCCAGCTTATGAGGAACTGAATGGTTGGGAAAGGACTCAACCACCTGAAACTATCTACATAAACTTTACCTGTTCTGCTCTGGAAGACAGCCCTCTACCAGGAATGCACCTGATATCTAGAACACATTTTCCCACCAGCATTACAGAATCTATTCCAATAAATAGGAAGAGTGAATACTACACCAGATAACCAAAAATCAGAGACAGAAGAAACATGAAGAAGAAACATGAGAAAACAAGAAAACAACTCTTCTCCTAGGGAACACAATAGCTCCTCACCAACAACAGACAGTGCAAAAGAATTCACAGAAATGTCAGCAAAAGAATTCCAAACATTTGTTGTGACCAAACTTAACGCACTGCAAGAGAAAAGAGAAAATCAATTCCAGGAAATGAGAAAATCATTATTCCAAGACATGAAAGAGGAATTCCATAAAGAGATAGACATCCTAAAAAAGAATCAAACAAAATTTATGGAGCTGAAAAATACAATGTAAAAATAGTGGGACCATCAGGTGGTGTAGTGGTTAATGTGCTGGACTCCCTATATGGCTGACCATAGTCTGAGTTCCAAATCTGGTGTGAAACTCAAGCCAGGCATATGTGCATGCATGCCAAGGATACCAAGAGAAAAATGGAGGAGAAAGGATTGTTGTGTGGCCCTCTCCCTGGGAGTGATTTCTCCCTTTCTGTCTGTGTCTCTGTCTCCCTGATGAACACACACATTCTATAGCAAAAATTTCTTGGAAAAAAAAAGAATTGTGTTATAAAATAAAATAAAATCTCTTGTGAAAACATTAACAGCAGATTGGACCATGTAGAAGAAAGAATTTCTGACATTGAAGACAAAGTCTCCAACATAGATCAAACCACATAAAAGAATGAGAAAACAACCACAACAAAAAGTAAGGATAACATATGGGAAATTCTAGATTAATAGCATTAAATGCCCACATATTCATATAATGGGTATTCCAGAAGGCAAAGAAACTGGTAAATGTGTAGATAACTTCTTCCATGAAGTACTAGCTGAAAACTTTCCAAATCTGGAGAAACATGGAGAAATTGAGACTCAGGAAATAAAAAGAATTCCAAATAGAATAACCATAGAAGGATCTTCCCATTGCATATCATAGCCAGATTAGTATATTATTAAAAGTGAAAGACCTCTTCAAGGAAAACTTAAAAAAAAACTTTAAAAATAAATTGAAAATGATGCAAAAAAAAGTGGAAAGACAACCCATGTTCCTACCCAAATTATTCTACAAGTTTAATGCAAGTTCTTCAAGTTCAGTTCCTCTCCTGAGTATCTACCCACAGGATAGGAATACACTCAGTTACGTGCACATCCATGTTTATTGTGGCACTGTTCACCATCGCTAAGACATGGAACCAACCCAAATGTCCATGAAAGGATGAATGGATTGAAGAAGTGTGGCACATCGTTGGTGGTACACCAACAAACAAGAAAACCTAAATGAGTTGGACAAATTTCTGGACACATGTAATTGACTAAGATTGGACAAGGAAGAAATAGAAAGTCTGAATAGACCAATAACATGCAATGAGATTGAATCAGTAATAAATAGTTTCCCGGCAAAGAAAAGGCCAGGTCCTGATGGCATCACCTCTGAATTTTACAAAACTTTAAAAGAAGAACTAATGCTGACTCTACTCAAACTGTTTCTAAGAGCCAAAAAGAAGGAAACTTCCCAAATTCATTCTGTCACCCTGATCCCCAAAACAGACAAGAAAGTAACAACAACAACAAAACCTCTCACAAAACTACAGATCAGTATCCCCATTGAATACAGATGCAAAAATACTCAACCAGATACTAGCAAATCTTATCCAAGAACACAATAAAAAGATTAGACACCATGACAAGGTAGACTTTATTTCAGAGATACCGGGTGTTTCAACATATGAAAAACAATAAATGTAATACATGACATTAACAGAAGGAAATATAAAAACCATATGATCATTTCAATAGATGCAGAAAAAGCATTTGATAAAATGCAATATCCATTCATGATTAGACTCTTAGCAAAATTGGCATAAAAGAAACATTCCTTAACATAATAAAAACCATCTATCGACAGACCCATAGCTAACATCATACTGAATGAGGAAAAGCTGGAAGCTTTTCCACTGAAAACCGGAACAAGACAAGGCTGCCTACTTTTTCCATTCCTTTTCAACATAGTACTGGAAACTTAGCCAGTGCAATCAGACAATAGATTAAAATGGAAGGCATTCAAACAGGAAAAGAAGACAAAATTTTCTCTATTTGTGGATGATATGATTATTTATGTAGAAAATTCAAAAGAATCTACAAAAAAATTGCTGGAAGTGATAAATGAATATAATAAAGTGGTAGGATACAAAACCAACGTGCAAATATCTATAGCATTTTTATACACTAGCAATAAATAAACTGAGGTAAACTGAATTGAAGAAAGCAATACCATTTATAATAGCCACCGTAAATAAGTAAGTAAGTAAGTAAGCAAGTAAATAAATAAATAAATAAATTCAATAAGAAACCTAGGCATAAACTTAAAAAAGTGAAAGACCTCTTCAAGGAAAACTTTAAAAAACTTTAAAAATAAATTGAAAATGATGCAAAAAAAGTGGAAAGACAACCCATGTTCGTACCCAAATTATTCTACAAGTTCAATGCAATTTCGATCAAACTACCAGAGATATTCTTCACAGAAATAGAAAAAGAAATCACATTAATAGAATTTTTCTGGAATCATTAAAGGCCCCATATCGCCAAAGCAATACTGTGCAAAGAGAATAAAATAGGAGGCCTCTTATTTCTTGACCTCAAAATATATTTCAAATCTGTGATGATTAAAACAGCATGGTATTGGCACGAAAACAGGCAGGTGGATTAATGGAACAGAATACAGAACCCAGAAATAAAGCCAAACATACAGCCAAATGACTTTCAACAAAGGGCACAAGACATCCCAGTTGGGAAAAGAAAATCGTTTTAGCAAATGGTGCTGGGAAAAAAAACAAATATGCACCTGCAAAAAAAAAATGAAACTAGACCCCTAGCTCACCATTAATAGAAATCAGCTCAAAATGGATCACACATGTAAACATAAAACCTCAAACTATAAAACTGCTTGTGGAAAATTCAGGGGAAATTCTTGGAGACTGGAGCAAGCAAAGACTTCTTAAATAAGACCCTGAAAGCACAAGCAATAATCCCCAAAATAAATAAGTGTCACTACATCAGGCTACAAAGCCTCTACATAGCAAAAGAAACATAATTAGAGTGAGGGGTTAACACTCTGAATGGAGCAAACCATGTTTCAGGTAAGGGACTGAAAAGCAGAATCTACAGGGAACTTAAGCAGCTTACTTGCAAAAAAAATAACCCAATTAAAAGTTAGGCAAATGAGTTGAACAGCAAACTTGCCAAGGAAGACATATGAATGACTAAAAAGCATATGAAAAAATGCTAAGGGAACCAGCAGTTAGCGTAATGGCTATGTCACTGGACTCCCACGTAGTCGACCGCGGTTCGCGTTCTGGACCCGGTGACTTAAAACTCAGGCCGGGCGCGTGTGCGTGCGTGCCCAAGATCCCGAGAGGAGAATGGAGGAGAAGGGATTGTGGCGTGACCATCCCCCCTGGGGGGTAATTTCTCGCTTTCTGTCTCTATGTCTCTCTCTCTCTGTCTGGCTCCAAAAGAAAAAAAGAAAAAAAAAAAAAAAGCTCAGCATCTCTTATCATAACAAAATGCAAATCAAAACTACAATCTGTTACCACTTACCCCCAGTCAGAGTGGGTAAGGTTAAAAAAATAATGGTTAGTGCTGGTGAGGCTGTGGTGAAAAGGGAACCCTTGTACATGATGTGGTGGAAATGTAAATTAGTACAACCACTGTGGAGAACAATATGAAGGTTTTCAGAAACCACCATATGACCCAGTTATTCCACTGTTTGGTATCTACCCAAAGGGTAGTCGGAAGAACACTTGTACATCCGTGTTTATTGCAGCACTATTCATGATTGCTCTTTCACGGAATCAAAACCCAAGAACAGATGAGTGAATTGGAGAAATGTGTCACATGGAACTATGGAATGCTCCTCAGCCTAAAAAACAGTGAGACCCCAAATTTTATACAAAGTGGACGAATATGGAAGATATAATGCTAAGCAAAGCAAGCCAGACAATGAAATACAGGCATTGTATGTCCCTGCTTTATACAAACTGAATGTGCTCTATAGCAGAAACGGAAAGTTTGGAAGGCATAATGACAGGGAGGGCAACTTGGATATTAGAAACAGTATAGGAGGAGATGGGTAAAAGGTGGTGGGTAATAGGGTGTGGGATGGTGGGTATCAGGGAAAAAATAAACAATCAAACAAAAAGGGCATTTGATAGACAAGGATTAACAGTTACCTGTTTATGATGGTGTTAAAAAAAAACTAGGCTACTTCTGTTGGAGATGACTGTGAGAGTCAAGAAAAATGGTAACTTAACAGACATTGTAATGATCAACAAACTCCTAGCCCCTAAAAACATAAGTGTAATTAAAAATCTTACTGAATTTCTGTTAATTCTGAATATTGTTCTGAAATAGAACCTATCCTGGAACTTATGAACTGAGGCACATTTATCCAAATTTTGTATTTCCTCTTTTGAATACTGAAAGAATGTAAAAAAAATGTTTGTAAGCAGTTTACTAATGTAAAAATTTATACAGTAAAAATAAAAATTAAGTATATATAAAAATATTGTTCAAAGTTATGCTAAATTATCTTTAAGGAAGAAAAGGCCATTTCCCCACCCCCCCCATTGTTCTATAATGTTTCTTTCTGATCATGCCAAGGTTAGTCTCTTTTTTTTTTTTTTTTTTTTTTCTTTTTTAGGGCACATGCACTCGCCAGAAAGACAGGAAGAGACAAAGAGACAGAATGCAAGAAATCACCCCCCAGGGGGGATGGCCACGCTGCAATCCCTTCTTCTCCATTCTCCTCTTGGGATCTTGGGCACATGCACACACACACACCCAGTGTGAGTTTAAGCCACCGGGTCTGGGACTTGAACCAAGGTCAAATATGTGGGAGTCCAGCCACATAACCATTACGCCATCTCCTGGTCCCAATGCCAGCATTAGTCTTTAGATGGGATAATTAATATTATCTTTAATCATGTTTCTCATCCCTTCTATTTTTTTTTAAGAATTATTTATTTATTATTATCATTTAATTTGCCACAGGACACATATGTTCACCAGAGAGAGACAGAGAGGGGAAAGTGAGAAAGCAAGCCACCAGGTCCAGGACAGGAAACGCAGTTGGCCATATGGGAATCCAGCACCCCAACCACCATGCCACCTGCTGGCCCCTCTCATTCTTTCTTATACTCTCCTTTTGTAAAGAGAGTTGAATTGGCAAAGTTTGTACCCTTTAGTATTCATTAGTCTTACTGTTCAGTTTATTTCTTTTTTCTTGGTAATTATTTTCTTTAGTTTTTCAGCCAATATTTTCATTTCATCTAAAATTAATGCAATAATTCCTGCTTATCTATGGTTTCCCTTTCTGTGATGTCAGTTACCTAGAGTCAACCATTACCAGAAAATAGGTGAGCATGCTACAATTAGATATTTTGAAGAGGAGTGGGAAAAACCACATCTGTATGACTTGTGTTATAGTATATTGTTAAAATTGTCTATTTTATTAATAGTTATTCTTGTTAATATTTTATCATGCCTAATTTATAAATTAGCTTTTAGTACAAGTGTATATATGTATTGTATATAGAATTCAGTACCAAATGAGGTTTCAGATATCCTCTAGGGACCTTAGAACAAAACCCTTTTGGATAAAGGGGGACTTCTGTAAAAAATTTTTAAGTGTAAAATAGAATAAAAACAGATAGAAAAGTTGATAAAGTTCTTAGCTTTTTAATTTGGCTGTCATTTGTAGTCTGTTGCATTTTTCTTTCTTAGTTTGTATCTATCAATTGCCGTTTGGATTTTGAGATGGTGTTAATATTTATCTTTGTGACTGCCATGAAATTATAAAAAATAAGAAACAAACAAAAATCTTTATTTGCTTATGGCCACCTATCCCTAAGTATCCCAAAGTCAAAATGACCTCACAGAGGAATTTAAATGATTTAGACCAGGGATCAGCAGACTTTTCCAGTGAAAGGTCTGACAGTAAATGTGATAGGCTTCGTGGACTTAGAGTCAAAACTGAAGGTTTCCTGTGGTTTCTTATATAAGAGAGAAAATAGATGTCCACAGTTTTTGGTGAATTAATTTAAAGTATGATAACTGTTAAGCACAGTGTTTTGTTTTGTTTTTTTATTTTTTTGAGAGATTTTCGCTATAGGGCGCGTGCTCTTGCCAGACAGACAGAGAGAGACATAGAGACAGAAAGCGAGAAATCACCCCCCGGGGGGATGGTCACGCCGCAATCCCTTCTCCTCCATTCTCCTCTCGGGATCTTGGGCACGTATGCACACGCGCCTGGCGAGAGTTTTAAGCCACCGGGTCTGGGACGCGAACCGCGGTCGACTACGTGGGAGTCCAGCGACATAGCCATTAACGCTAACTGCTGGTTCCCAAGCACAGTGTTTTGTAATACAAATGTATGAATGAAAAAATGAAGTCATTTTTGAGGAGATAGCGTTTTACTTAACTGAGGTTCTGAGTTACTGTTTTCTGTTATCAGATTTGCTTACAAGTGTTTATCTTTTAATGCTGCTCTGAAATGAGATTTTAAGTATTTCATTTTAAAAAATCTCTTTTCACACTGATAGATATTGCCAAGTTCCATGTAGCCTATGAGCATGTAATCTTAATTGAACATTATTATGGCTTGAAAAAGCATTTATGAAATTCCATTAGATTCTTTTCTTCATATTTGCCTTTTAGTTGTTATATTGCAAATTGAATATTTTCCGCTGAAGTGGAAGTTCCTCAGTTACACAGTTAAATGAATTGGGGAATATGGAAATTTTTACTGCATTTTAAAGTCAGAAAAACAAAGTAGGATCTGTAGTTGGAAAAGATACTCCTTTGCAAAGTTTGTGAGAATGGAGATCTTGTTTTAACTTTGAACAATGTGGAAAGTATGTAAAATGACTTGACATTGCTTTGTGATTCAAACATCAGCCATTACTGAAATTATTTTACTGCTGTATAAGTTATATATGTAAGTGCCATTTGCCTTATAATTTCAGATTGACTTAATAATTAAAAAACATTAAGTTTATAACTAAAGCTGTTACCCAACCATTCAGTGTTCAATAAACTCACATTGTGGGCAGTTAGTTTCATTTTTCGAACTTGACCCTGAGGTCAAAAAATTATGATAAAACCTTATCATTAAAACAAGAGACTGCTATGTGTTAGGGCAGTCAGACTTTCAGCATCTATTTTTGTCAAAGATTCACAAAATCCAAAATGGACAAATCTTGAAAAACCAATGAGGTTCACTGTTGACAGTACTGGTTCGATACCATGTGATACATTAAAATATTTTCACAAAGTATTTGCTCATGAATAATGTAATATGTAACTGTAGGTTTAAATTTTCATATAGGCTTAATTTTTACAAGTTTTATAAATGTGTCTAACTAAGCCACTTTCTGCTCTCTATTTTTAACCAATACGATAAGTAAAACATCTTAATAGATTCCACATCAGGTTATATGAAATTAGTGTTTTCCCAATATACTTGAGAAAATGTCCTCATGTTTTACATAGACTATTTGTACAGGCTAATTCTTACGTTACTTTGAATTCAGTAGTGCCCTCTCACATAAACCACAGCTAAGCAGTAGAACTGGCATCTGTAGACTTGTCAAGAGCCAAAGAAAACCACTCAGGATCATTTGCCTTACCTTTTAATTTGTTCACTTTTGATACATCTTGTGTCCTTTTTGAGCTTTTATCTTTCTGAAAGAGTAAGAGTTTAAAACAAGTTTATTTTCTGTAGAATTATACATTTCTTTGGTTGCAGCAGCAAAACACAGTTTAATCAGGGCCAGCAGATGGCACAGTGGTTTAGGTGCTGGATTTTCACATGACTGACCACGGTTCAAGTTCTGGACCTGGCAATTTGCTTTCTCACATTCTCTCATCTCTCTTTGGTGAGTATATAGCAAATTTTAAAAAAATAGTAATAAATAAGTAAAAGAAGAAAAACTTCTTTCAATAAAAATTGGGAAGAAATTAAAAAAAACATGATTTAATTTACTTAGCATTGGTAAATTGTTTTTATAGACTGGCTGTCAAATATGCCATAGAGAAACTCTTTTTTTTTTTTTTCTTTTTTTAAGAGAGATTTTTGCTATGGGGCACATGCTCCCATCGGAGAGACAGAGAGACAGCAAGAAATCATTCCCCCGGGGGGATGGACACACGCAATCCCTTCTCCTCTATTCTGTCAGGATCTTGATCACACACCCACACGTGCCCGCTGTGAGTTTTAAGTTGCCAGGTCTGGGAGTTGGACCACGGTTAACTTCATGGGAATCCAGCAACATAAGCATTATACCATCTGCTTGCCCCTAGAAACTCATTTTTATTTTTTACCTTTGTGAACAAATTCTGCTGCAAAAAAGAAATTTATTTTAAATTTTTCTGACCATGGCTTTTCTGAGAGTTGGAAATACTATGGAGAGTGCTTAATCGGGTAATGTCCACATATATTGCATTGCTTCAGTAAAGCTATAATATTATTATAAAATAAACACAATGTATTGATATTTATTTTGATAAAATTATCCATTCTCTCTGTATCTTTCTGCTTTTGGTAGAGAGCGTATGTGCTTGCCAGAGAGAGACAGAGAGAGTTAAGAGAGGAGAAAGCACCCCTCATGGGCCACCTTGCAATCCTTTCTCCTCCATCTCCCCTTCCCTTCGGGATTTTGGACATCCCGACACGGGTGTCCATCTCATTTCTCAAGCCACCAGGTCCACGACTCAATCTATACTGCCTGCCTGTGGGACCTGATCGTCCCAGTCACTGGGCCATAGAACTGGCCCTATTTTTTTTTGTTTTCATTTTGACATGATTAATATATACTAGTTTTAAAAATTAATGTTATATTATAGCAATTTATGAAGCTTTTGAAACTGTTTAATTATACTGTTTCACTATGATTTTTTGTCTTTTTTTTTTTAATGAAAGAAGGACTTGCAAGAGAGAAAAAGAGAGAGACTCGGGCACCTCCAACAGGGTCCTCATGCTGCCGCCTCAGCCGGCCTCAGCCAGCCACACACATGCTGTTGCAGCATGCACAGGGAGACCTCAGGACACCTGGGATCTTCCCATATGGCCTCTTCATTGTGGAACATTGTGTCACTGTGGGGTCACTACAACTGGTCTCACAATGATTTTTCTGTGCTCTGAGAATCATTGCAAACCAGTGACATTGCCACACATGATCTCTATTCAGTCCTTCAACTTTGATTATGGCACTCAAGCAGGACAGGAATACATAAAAGAATGAATGTGGCTGTGTCCTAGCAAAACTTTATATATTGACACAGAAATTTGAATTTCAGTGATTTTCCGATGTCACACAATACTACTGTTTTGATTTTCCACCCTCCTCCCATTTAAGAATGTGAAGTTAATTCTATCAATAACTCCGGGACTGTACAAAACCAGATAGCAGGCTGGATTTGGCCCATTGCTCATAGTTTGCTATCCTTTGATTTATTAATAGATTGAAACTCAGTAGAATCTACTTGTAATCTTTAAAATTTTTGATTGTCCTTCAAATACTAATAAATATTTGATGCAAAGTGTCCATGGATTAAGTATAGGTTATTTTTTATTTTATGTGGGCAAATACAAAACCACTTATTGTGAGAAAATACCTTCTAAAAGAAACTTCATTTGTACTATCACTTTATGTGAACTCGTGAAAACAAGACTCTTCTTTTATGCAGTGCTATTTCAAACCTCTAGGACTTCCTACATGCTATTTCCTTCTGCCTACATCTAAATTGCCCTCATCGAACTTCGATTTTAATAGAAAAGACCGAGAATAAATAGAGAAACGGATTCAGTGGAACTGTTGAGCAGCTTATATAATCAGTGAGAACTCTGGAAATTCAGGTGCTGAAAACTGACAGGATCTAAGAAGGCTGCTGGTTTATATCGGGGATAGGGATAGGTAATGCACAGGTAACCACACTGCTGCCACCTCTAACATTGCAGCTGCTGAGGTTGCAGCTCAGTTGCTATACCACCTGGGTGACCTCTGGATTCCTGTCTGTAATTTATTCTTGACTAGTACAATTTCTGTCTCCCACTATTTGGATTACTTTCAATTCAAAGTTTACTTAATTTGGCATGGTATTCAGATTCTGGGTAACATAAAAAACACGAGACATAGACTGAAGAAGGCCATGGGGAGTGAGAACAGCAGTGGGTTAAAATGAAGGAAGAATTCCTTGACCTGGTAAACTAGATCTTACATTCCTGTTGTTTTGCCTCCTAGATTTTATACTATTTTACTTATTATTTCATATCACATATTTACAAGTTAAATAACTAAACTACTAGTAATTAATGATTAGTTCTAAATATTTGTACAATGATTTCATACCTGCTTGTAATCTCACTCTAACCTGGTCTGCTTTATTTGTAATTGTATTCATCATACCTAGTACAGAATGTGGCCCAGAGGTAGTGCTCAGTAATAGTCATTGAATGAATAAATAATGTAGGTGGTGATGCTGGGGCAAATCATGATGGCTTCAATGGAAAGACATTGAAGAGTTTTGAGCAGGAGAATGATGTGATGCATTTTTACATGATTAGATGGGCTATTTTGTGGTAGGTGGATGGGAGTGAAACAACAGGGGAAATGGAGAAAATAATTACAACGGAATTAAGACAGACTAGGTCAGAGGTCATGGTAGTTGGACGAGGGTGGTGGCAGTTAATATAAATAGAGATAGATAGTTTCTGTGGTTACTTAAGAGGTAGAATCAATAGGACTTAGTGATAGATAGTATATATAGAGGAGAGAGAAGAAAGTTGATTCCCAGGTTTTTGGCTTGAGCACAGGATGGATAATGTGATCCTTTTTTGAAACAGGAAATACCAAAATAGGTCAGTTTTGAAGAACCCAAGAATGCAGTTTCAGGACTATTGAGTATAAGTATTATTTTTATGTTTTTTTTTTCAGACATCCGAATAGAGATATGAATTAAACACATAGATAAATAGATCTGGAGCTTATCAATGATACGGGGTTTTATTTTGTTTTCTCATCCATAGGTTGCTATTAATGTTAAGTGCTAGGGTGAGATGGATTTCCAGGAAAAAAGTATAGCACAAGAAGTATAGGCCAAGACTTTAGGAGTTAGTTTCTTGAGAAAATGTAGAAATCTGGATGATGTAGTGTCATAGAAGACACGTATTGGGAGGGTATGAAGGAGAGCATGTTAGACAGTATCAATGCTTCTGAGAGTTGTGGAGAGAAGGATAATAAATGAGTGTTTGGATTTGGTAACATGGAAAAACCACTGATGACCTTAGCAACAGTAATTTTTGGATTTGGTGGGACGTAGGCATGTGGAGACTGTGTGTATGGTACTCTCTTTCAAAGAGCTTGACTGACGGGAAGCTGAGAAATAAGTATGATGGTACCTGAAGAATGTGACTCTAGACTAAAATTCTGTGTACTCTTTCAGGCCCAACCATAGGCAGTGAGAAGGTTTTGCTTGACAGGCCTCGTGGGTGCAAGCTGCCCCTCTCGTAGGAAACTGGTGCACAGCCAGAGCTTTGCAGTTTTCTGGAGGAGTTGCGGTCAAGTCCTCCACCACTGCCCTCACCAGGCCATGTTTACAGTAGACCCCCTTATCCGTGGTTTCACTTTCTGAGGTTTTAGCTACCCATTGGTCAATTGCAGTCTGAAAATATTAAATGGAGAATTCCAGAAATTAGCAACAAGTTTTAAATTCCGTGTTGTTCTGAGTGACATATGAAATTCTTACACCCTCCAGCTCCATTCCTCCAGGGATATGAGTGGTCCTTTCATTGAGCATATCCAGGCTGTGTATCTGCCACCTGTTAGTCAATAGCCATCTTGGTTGTGGAAAAACTAAGAGTTCTATAAATACAGGGTTGGGTAGTGTTATGTTTTGGGGCACGCACCAGGAGACTTGGAGCATATCCCCCTCCGATAAAGGAGCACTACTGAATATGCCTGTCTGCATTCCTGGACAGTGCCTCCATGCAGAGATCTCCCTATTTGGGGCCTGAGGCACGTTTGTTGATTTTGATTCAATACCTTTCTATTCCTAGCCCTTCTCTCTCCTTTCCCTTCCTTTCTTCTTCCTCTCCCCCACCTGGAAAGGCTGGTGTGAACCCTCACCCCTCACTATGCTGCATCCTCCTGACCATACCATAGGCTAGGACCAGCAGGGAGTGGCACTTATTTTTTGTTCTAACTTGCACTGCTGGAAGTAAGTGAATAAAAGCTCGATCGTTGCTTTTGGTTTGACTCATTGTCCTAATTGACCACCTCCACATACAATTGTAAAATTGTTCACCTTAGCAATACAGTGTTGACAGGTGTGGGTGTTGGGGGGAGGAACAGATCATTGTAGGGACGAAGTCTCAAAGAAGCCAGAGAAGCCCAGCTAGAGCCCATGTTGTGAGAATCAGCTTTGGTTAGAAGGAACCCTTTAGGCATCACCTGCATTCCCAATTTAGGTAAATTGCAAAGTTACTAGGACTTATCCAATAAATGTCAAGGAGTGACTGCTTAGAGACATTAGAAATTATTGCACATATAGCAGAAGTGGGAGTTTAATTGGCTCTTCTACAATAAAAATAAGACTGACAATGTAGAGAGGATGCTAAGACTGTAGACTATTTTTAGATAAGTAAATTCATGAGTAAAATTATGGAGGTGATAAATGGTTTGAGAAGAGGTACATTTTGGTTCGTAGTAGACTATTATTAGCCCAATATGGTAGGATTGAAGCAGGCAATCACATGAACTTGGGGGAATGAAGACACTGATAGGGAGAAAAGTGTTGGAGGAATTGTAGTGTGAAGTAACAGGTGTCAAAACTAGTATAGGTTAAGTGGGGAAGGAAGGTAATGTGGTAGAATTTGGACCAATCTGGATAAATGATGAAATAACTCTATTGTTGTCTCATACATTGTGGACATAACTATGTTTATTATTCAGTTTCACATTCTCCAACCCTAAATTGATTTTATCTCTGTCTTAAAATCACATACCAAATTTAGGAAGATTCTATTTGTACTAAAAACTGTAGATGGTATAAAGATGAACAGAAACATAGACAGGGTCTTTAAAGTGAACAGTAGAGGTAATAGACATGTATGTACATACATAATTTACAACTTTTGCAAGGGAATAGAGAGCTGGGAAAATGTGGACTGAATATAGACCCAACCTTATTTTATCTAATACACCAGGCAACATTTCTATGGAAAAAGGTAAGAGTCTGAGCTTTGTATTCAGATAGAGCAGACTTTGCTATTTTAGCAACTTCTTTCTTTCTTTTCTTTTCTTTTCTTTTCTTTTCTTTTCTTTTCTTTTCTTTTCTTTTCTTTCTTTTTTTTTTTTTCAGAGTTTTTTGCTATAGGGCACATATGCTCACCAGAGAGACAGAGACAGAGAGACAGAAATGAAGAAATCACCACTCATGGGGGGATGGCCACACTGCAGTCCCTTCTGCTCTTGGGATTTTGGGCACGCACACATACGTACCTGGGGTGAGGTTTAAGGTGCCAGATCTGGGACTCAAACCACAGCTGACTATGTAGGAGTCCAGCAATGTAACCATTATACCATGTGCTGGTCCCTACTTTCTTAATTTAAGCCTCAGAACCCTTATTCACAAAATGAAGATAATCTACTATTTCATAGAGCTGCTATTGTGATTTTTAAAAAAATATGTTTAAAGTTAGCCTAACAGTAATGTGTTTTTAAGGAAGGCATTTTAAAAGACATAAAAAAAGAATGGAATGAACTTGAGCCACTCCTAATCCAATTGTTAAATACTGTTTGCATTTTACTTCATTTCTTTTTAGATACACACGTAGCAGCTCTACACAGGAATGTGTGAAGCTTTTTGTACAGCTATGACATTATACCATATTATACTTAAAATGTATCACAACAACATTTTCATGAAATTATCCAACTATATTATATATGCTTTTCTATCGTATGAATATGATAATATTTTCTTTGACTCTTTGTCATTATGGGGTATTTATTGGATTGTCGGAAAAGTCATGGGATATTTTTCTAAATACTTGTATGTTCAACCTAATTGTATGTTCCATTTAAAGAAAATTAAATAAAGTGATTAACCTTGTGAAGGTATCATTGGGGTAAATCTGCTGTCTGGTCAAAGACTTTTTGTGTATTATTAAATACTTTGATACATTTTTTTCACTTGCTCTCCAGAAAAACATGCATTATTTTCTTTCACCAGTGTAAGTTACATCCTCACACCTTAGCCAGCAATGGAAATATTTTAATTTGTCTTAATCCTTTCTTGTTTGCTAGGCAGAAAAGACATATAGTTTTACTTTGGCACTCTTAATTGTTCCCTCTGTTTCCCTCATGGATGTATTAGCCATTTATATCAATTTTTCCTTTTGTGAGTATTATGAGAATTTAGAGATTATTAGTGTAAATGACCATGATCCACCCCTGACATTATGTTAGCCCATCACTAAGGGTTATTGGGGCTGGCCCTGTGGCCAGGTGGTAAGGGAGCTGGATCCCACATGGACGACCATGTTTGAATCCCAGCTTCAGTGACTTGAAAAACATGCTGGGGGTCTTTGTGTGCATCCCCCAAATCCTGACAGGATGGAGAGACAGAGAAGGGATTAAAGTATGACCATGCCCCATTGTGGGGCGCTTTCTCTTTCTTTCTTCCTCTCTCTTTGTCTCACCAAAAAGAGAGACATGCACCATCTAGTAAACAAACAAAAAACTAATTAATAAAATAAGGGTTAGCCTCCTTTTATATCATGGCTCCAGTTAATAAGTAGAGAAATATTGTATATCTTGTTTAATTTTTTCAGGTTATTTTTCTTTATTAAAATTATTTATTTTGTTTATTTTTATTAGTTTTTTTGTTTGTCTGTTTGTTTTTAAATTTGCTATAGTGGGACCAGCATTTGGCATAATGGCTATGTCGCTGGACTCCCATGTAGTCGACTGCGATTCGAGTCCTGAACCCGGCGGCTTAAACTCATGCCGAGCGTGTGTGCGTGCGTGCCCAAGATCCTGAGAGGAGAATGGAAGAGAAAGGATTGCAGTGTGGCCATTCCCCCTTGGCGGGGGGGGGGGGGTGATTTCTCGCTTTCTATCTCTCTGTCTCTCTCTGACTTTCTGACAAACGCATGCGCCCTATAGCGAAAACCTCTCCAAAAAAAAAATACTTGCTATAGCATATGCACTCACCATAGAAGGACAGAGAGAGGGAAAGTGAGAAAGCAAGCTGCCAGGTCCAAGGCTCCTGTGGTCAGCCATGTGGGAATCCAGCACCCTAACCACTACACCCACCTGCTGGCCCCAAGGTTATTGTTTTTTAGAGATTAACACTAAGTAGTTCTTTCTTGACTAAAATTTGGGCAAAGAGTTCAGACTGCCTGCATTCAAATCTACCTTTACTAACAGAGAGGCACACTGTATGATCTATTTCATTTCCCATCCTCATTTGTCTCATCTGTAAAATAAAGATTATAATTATATCTCTATAATAAAGTTATAAGGGTTAAATGAGCTAATTCATATAAAGCAATTATTACAGTGCTTGCCACAAACTGTTCAGTATTTCTTCAAAGATGGAATCTTTGAGATCAGTTCACTTAGGTAAATAGTGTAATCAAAGATTTAAGTGCTGGAAGGCTCAAAGAAGGTTTTAGGAAGTGGCACATCGCTTGATTTGAGAAAGAATCTTGGATTCCATGCTGAAGAATCAGTGTGGTTTGACTCACTAAGCAAGGAAAGAACTTCAGTTGTTATTTCCTAGCACTATTATATGTTTGCTTGATTATGATCATACTTTAGTTTTCTGTTTCTGATCAAGTTCATCAGTTTGATTTAACAGGAAAACATCAGAATGAAGACATGAGTGTCAAAAGACAGTTATTAAATTGAATATTTAGTAATCTGAGTTATTGAAAATTTACTGTTCTCAGGAGAAATATGCACTTGTTACATTTTTTTCTCAATTTTAGCAACTGAGACATTAATAGCATATTTATATATGTTGCCTTCTATCTGGAATTGTTGACTCTGTGTTACATATACGCAGAGACAGCTTTTTTGAAGTTGTTGGGATATAATTTCGTAATAGGCTTTTTTTGAAAGTAGAAATTTTACATTTAAATTCTAGCTTAGTTATTTATAATTACCACAGTAATTTAAATATGTATTTTCATATTATTGTGATTAATATTTATCAATTTTAATTATTTTTGTTTAAATAGTAGACAAAATATATTGGTTTGTTTTCCCATTTAAAAATTATTTAAGTCCAGTCTTCCAAGTAAAATAAACATTTCATGAAGTTTGTATATGATTTTTAAATCTGATGATCACCTATTCTATTTCTATACCCCAGTTTTACTTACAGGAAGAAATAACTAATGTCCAACAACAAGGGATAAGTTAACTTACTGTACACCTTTGAGCAGAATAGTATGTAACCATTAGAAATGTTATGTGCCAGTATATTTATTGACATCTGAGAAGCTGTTCACAGTATAGAATAAGTAGCAAAGAAAATGAAACTATATAACTAATCAATGATTATTTCAGTTTTATAAGAAAAATAATAGTATTTGAGTATTTGCATAAGAATGTCTAGAGGAAAAAATGGGAACATATTGAAGCTATTATCTTTGGCTGGTGAGATTTCAGGTAACTTTTATTTTCTTCTTCATTAGAACCAGATGTGATGTTGCATGTCTCTACATAAGCATTCATTATTTGCAGGGCCACTGCGAGCCAGATGGCACTTCTGCTCGTATTAGGAGGAGGTGTCCCTTCTTCCTGTGGATGCCATACTATGCCAGGATTCAGTGCTGGGCCTGGGAATGTAGTTTTTAGTTCCCGCTTGCACCCTTGGGATTCTTATTTTTTCATTTTACATAGTGAGTAATATGTGCAACTGTATGTGATGGACCAGAAAATGTACATAATAAAAATTATTTCATCAGGGTTGGTGGGAGGACCGCAGGGAAAAAAGCATCTAATAGACCCCAGAATGCACACAGACGGACAGTTTGGTTGTAGAATGGTATACCATGACAAAGTGAAAAATAGGGACATTGCTGATGCATAGGTGTGTGTGTGTTTTGTGCGTGCATATGTACTAAAAAAAGCTAACAGAGCAAAAATTGAAGTACACTTCATAATGGGATGTTCTTTGTTGAAAACCAAGAATGTAGTAATATCCTCTGATTATTGCACACTGCATGCATGTTTTTAAAACCCATATTGTACCCTGCAAAGATGTACAACAATTTAATGTAAACAAGAAATAATTTTTAAAAATTAAAAAAAAAAATAGTTGGGTTAAAGAAATTATTTAAAAATTAAGAGGTAAAGTGGTATGACCTTTCAATGCATCTTCGCTGGGCAGGCCACTCTCCATACTTGACCTCTGTCAGGTCACGCTGGACATTTGAGCTTACTCTTCCTGTGTCCTCTTTTCTACTTACTCAGTTTGCCCAAATAAGATCAGTGCTGCAGGGTCCAGCCAGAATTACTCTCTTCCTTGAAATCTTTGCCAGCCACTCTAACGCGTATGGTGATTTCCTCTTTTCCTGAACTTCTCTTGAACAGGTCAAGAACATAGATTGAAGGGTGAATGGGTTGCTTCCCACCTGCCAACTCCAGGCTGTGGCTCCGTAAAACAATATACTGAAAAAGATGTTAAGCTGCACATAGAAAAGAGGGTTGTCTTTGATTACAAATGTTTGTCCAATAAGTGATAATAGCAGATGATAGCTTGGATCACATGCATTTTCCCTGCCTGGGTTGGACTAATATCTTATATATTAGCCTTGGTTTGACACCACAGTTTTGCATCTAAGGTCTAGATAGCAGATCTAAACACTTCTTGTTCTTTTTGTTGATGATGCTTGTTTATGTTGTGATTGCTTTTCTTCTCAGAATTCCCATAGAGTTAGGCCTAAGGATTCTTACTGACATTTGTTTAGTGCTTCCTTCATCCTGATGTTATGTTTCTTTCTTTCTGTTAAAATGCATTTATTTTTTCTTTCTTTATTCATTATAGAGTGTGCACCACAATAGAAAAGGGGGAGGGAATGTGAGCAATCTCTTTAGCTTCTTCTTTGTTCGCCATCAGCCTGTTGGACCTTGTGCATAGTGTGTGTGTATGTGTGTGTGTGTGCGTGCACATTTCAGGTTGACCAGACTGAATATTCATACTGAGGTTACCACGTGAGATCTGGCCGCTCTGTCAGCAGTGTGTTACCATAGGGACCTTAAATTTTAATTTAAGGTGAGAAAACAGAAAGTATATATCTTGACAAAGATCATATGTTGACTAAATAATAAAATTGAAATTTGAATGCAGATTTTTCTCAGATTTATATATTATCAGACTTTTCAACATTTGATATATAACAAAATCTAATATATGTAAAATTTATTATTGTTAGAGATGGGAGATGTTGATATTTTATAGCTTATGTTAGAAGACCTTTATAAACTTTGAGAAGATACTGTGATCTTGGTGCGTATATTCTGAAAAATCTAAAGCAACAGAGAGAGGGAAAATGAGAAATCACCCCCCAGGAGGGATGGCCACTCTGCAATCCCTCCTCTTCCATTCTTTCGGTATCCTGGGCGCGCACACACATGCATGCCTGGCATGATTCTCAAGCCGCCGGGTCTGGGGACTTGAAGCACGGATGAGTGGGAGTTCACTGCCTTAAACCACTATGCAACCTGCTGTTTAGAAATTGTTTTAGGATGATAAAAGCAATGTATGAATCTCATTTGTTTTTTTAAAAAACTTATGTTTATTTATCGTGAATATTACTTCTCAAATTGCTATAGGGCACATGCACTCACCAGAGAGAGAAAGAGAAAGTGAGAAAACATGTCACCAGGCCTGAGACTCTGACCCTGGTCAGCCATGTGGGAGTCCAGCACCTTAACCACCACGCCACCCTCGGCTACTGAATCTTTTAAAACAAATAATATTCTTAGTTCATAACAAAACAAATCACAAAAAAAACCCTGGAATTTTTATTGTTTAAGAGTTTCTTTTTTTAATTTTTAATTTTTAATTTAAAAAATTACTCTGTGTGTATATATGCATTTAATATGACATACTACATGTATAATATGATTATAAATATATTTAGTCTTTTATTTTAAAAATGATTATTTTATTTAACTTTATTTGTTTTTTATTTTACTCTGACCATAGAGGGAGAGAGTAAGAGAAAGAGTGGGGGCTTGTGGGGGAATGAGAAAGCAAGCTGCCAGGTCCAGGACTCGAACCACAGTCACCCATGTGGGAGTCCAGCGCCCTTAACCACCATACCACCTGCTGGCTCCTGAATATATTTAATCTTTTATTTATTAAGGACTTGGTCAGTGATATTTTAATGCTACCTCAATTAGTTATGTCCAGTATAGGTTTTTTTGTTGTTGTTCTGTTTAGTTTTTTTTTTTTTTTGTATAGCAAAGTAGGGAGTTCATTGAAGGAGGTAGAAAGAAAAACAGATCCCAAGAAGAAGGGAGGGGTCCTGGAAAATGGGCTGCCAAGGAAGAACTGTGGGGAGGGGCTTTTATTTTATCCAGGAAGGGCCTTGTCCAGACTTGTTCTAGGTGGGGCTTGTGAGTGAATTCCCCTCATGGTCCGTTATGTTTTTTGAGTATTTTATAACTAAACACTCACTGGACTTTTAGCTTCCTCTATGAAATTGTTTTGGCTTATATTAAATTTCTGTTCCTCACTCAAAAATTTCTCTTTTCATTTGAATGTTTCTTATTGCATTTGTTTCTGAATATTACTTTTATAAGTAAATCTGGAGTAGATTTTAGATTGATGTAATAGGGAATTATGAAAAATTCATTTTATTGAGAGAAGTAATTCAAATTATTTTTTCTAAGCTAATACTTTGATGACTATAGATGCGAAATACTGAGAGTAAAGGAAAATGCCATTATTGGTAAGAACAGGACTTTTATTTTTTAGTAAATACCATTATTAATTGTGGCTCCTGGACCTGTTTCTCTTAGACCATTTAAAAACCTGGATGATTACCTTGGTGTGATATCTTTCTCATGCTTAACAAAAGAAAAATTGATCCTTTTCTATTAAGAGTAGATCTGCAAAATCTTATCTTTTGGTTTAGAAATTTCTTAAGAAGATATAAGCTGTATGCTAGCAACAGTTTCTGGACTCACAGCATGTTTCTTTTGGCAAAATAATGAAATTTGCTTGGAACGAAGATAAAATAATGTCTTTTAATATTATTTGCCTGCCACGGCATGATTGATACATGGTGTCTTCTCATACGATCGAAACCTACAAGTCCCAAGTGGTTTATTTAGGATAGCGTGAGCTTGGCCCAGTTAGTTTCAAGATGTCTGCCTCATGCGTGTTGAGCCACTGCATTTCCTGCTTTCGAGCCTTGTGTTATGCCAACATTACTATCTGTGCTGCCTCAACTACAAATTGGATGAACAGCCCATGACACTTTTTCAATATTATTACATTAAACCAAGTGGATTTTGATTGATAACCTAATATTCAACTAATGCAGAACATCAATCATGGCAAGTATATTAATTATTTAATATTGCAGACTAATTCAGAAATCGATGTGCTGCATGAGGGGAAGGGAAACTCATGGTTCCCAGAAGATTTAAGACAGGGAATGATTAAAAAAAGACCTGCTGTACTCCTGTGTGTTAGTTCGATACAAATCTTTATTCATTTGCCAATAATCTCTTCCCATTTTCCACTTCAGGACCATTTTATCAGTTTTGAGACCTATAATTGAATTAAGTCTGCTTTCAGCACAGGGCAAAAGGAGTTGCACAAATATTGATGAAGTCATGACAGGGACAACCCAAGAGACAGACCACTAAAGACGACAGCTTTTATACCATTTGTTGCCAGATTCCTGTATCAATGCCTTGAATGTTGCTTATTTTTAAAAAATTCATGAAGACTTTTGGAATCACTTTTAAGATTTTTTTTGTATTTCTATACCATCCATCATCATAATACTTCTGTAGCACAACACAATGTAGAATGGACCTTTGCGTACATTATCTTGCTTATTCTTCCATAGCAACCTCACCTATTAGAAGGTAAGTATCACATAATCCTCACGTCATAGGCAGACAATCTGAGCTTCAGGAAGGTGATTATTACCCAAGCTCTTCCAACTATTTTGTAATAGAGCTTAAATTTCACTTTAGATATTGTGCATCTACAACCAGCATGATAGCATGCTGTCTTATATTGGGCAAAGGATCTTCACTGGAAATGTATATCATAAAAATACTGTGTGTGGATTTCAAATTTTTTCAAAGAATTATTTATTTTAATTTTATTTATTCATTATTTTAATTTGACCAGAGAGAGAGAGAGAGAAAGTGAGAAAGCAAGCCACCAGATCTGGGACTCGAACTGTGGTCAGCCATGTGGAAGTGACCGGCGGTTTCATCACCATGCCACCTGCTGGCCCCTCAAATTTATTTTGCACCAAAATAAATTCATACTTTAACTGCATTTGTCCACAAACTTTTTGAAGTATCCATATATTTACATACTCGTGATTCTTTATCTGTGTTGTTTTGAGACAGCATTTCTTGTCTTTTTACTAAAAGCAAAAGCCAAGAAAACTGATTTTCATGGAGAACTTGCTCAAACGTTAGTGTCCCAATATGAGTAAATATTCAGCTTTATATATGTGTAAATCTTCTGGACATAAATGAAAACTTCTTGATCTGTAGTACCTTTATCTAGACTAGAATGTCCTTTTTCACATATACATGTATGTATAGCTATAAGATATGTATATGTGTATTTATGATATACATACATATGCAATGTATTAACATTGAGAGAATGCATGAGCCCTATGGTCAAAACCTTAAAAAAAATTGTCACCCCAGATTTGTTTGGGCTCATATTTGCCTGGTTATATTTTTTCCTACCCAGTTTATGCAATACTTTATGAATCATTTTATATTATGTCTCTCTTGTAAATAACACATTGCTGGATTTTGTTTTTACTCAATCTGAGAGTCATCTCTGTCATTTGACTTCCAGATGGTTATGTGTGAATTTTCTCTAACTTTCTTTTTGGTAGTTGAGTACTTCGATTATAATAATTACTAAGTTTTAGATCAGTCCTTGCTTGTCTTACTTTGTTGTTTCTTCCTGAATTTCTCTTCTTTCTGCATTAGATTCCTCAAGACCTTTTATTTTATTTTAAAGAGAGATTTTTGCTATAGGGGGCATGCACTTGCTACAGAAACAGAGACAGAGACAAAAAGCAAGAAATCATCCCCCACTCCCGCAGGGGCTCATAGCCATGTCACAGGCCCTTCTCCTCCATTCTCCTCTTAGGATTTTGGGCATGCACCCAGCATGAATTTTAAGCCTTCAGGTTCAGTACTCTAACTGCAGTCGACTGTGTGGGAGTCCAGCAACGTAACCATTACGCCATATGCTGATTCCCCTCAAGGCCTTTTAAATAATGTTTCTGTATGGTGAATTTTCTGAGACACCTCATATGCTAAGAATTTCTTTATTTTTCCTTTTATGAAAAAAAGTATTTAGAGGGGACCAACAGATGGCATATCGGTTACATTGCTGGACTCCTACGTATTCGACCACAGTTTGAGTCCTGGACCCAGCAACTTAAAAAAAAAACTCATGCCGGGTGCATGTGTGTGCATACCCAAAATCCTGAAAGGAGAATGGAGGAGAAGGGATTGTGGTGTGGCCATTCCCCCTGTGAATTGATTTCTTGCTTTCTGTCTCTCTATCTCTCTGGCAAGTGCACATGCCCTATCACAAAAAAAAATCTCTTAAAAAAAAAAAAAAAAAAAAAAGAAAGAAAAGGTTGGGACCAGCAGTTAGCATAATGGCTATGTCGCTGAACTCCCATGTAGTCAACTGCGGTTCAAGTCCCAGACCCGGTGGCTTAAACTCACACCGGTCACGTGTGCATGCGTGCCCAAGATCCCAAGAGGAGAACAGAGGAGAAGGGATTGCGGCGTGGCCATCGCCCCTGGGGGGGTGATTTCTCGCTTTCTCTCTCTCTGTCTCTCTCTGTCTCTTGGCGAGCGTTCACTCCCTATAGCAAAAACCTCTGAAAAAAAAAGAAAGAAAGAAAGAAAAGGTTTAGGTGTATTTAAATTTTAGGTTCACAGTTCATTTCCTTTAACATTTCATTTTGGGAGTTACAGCTCCAGAGTTTCCTTTCGCTCAGCATTAGCACTGAAGTCATCTGATGTCGTGTAATTCTCTTTTTTTCTTTCTAGAAGCTTTTGAATATTTTCCTTAATCCATAATGGTCTAAATGTCTTTATATAACAATATTCTATGCTGTGTTTTTTTCCTTGGTTTTCCTGTTCACCACCTTCTATGGCTTTTCAATCTGAGATTTGAATGTTTTTATATCTGGAAAATTTCTGTCATTTTTTTTTCTTTTCCTTTTTATCTTTGCTGTCTTCTAGGATTCCCATTTTATACACATTAAACGCTTCTAAACTCGTTCTTAATTTTCTCTCTTGTCATCTCTTTTCACTATTTGCCTGTACCTGTCGGGATGGTTCTTGTATTCATTCATCCTCTGTCTACTTCTATAGCGTTTCAGTCCTTCTTTTAAGATCTTTACTTTAGACTATTATGCACACACATACACACACGCACGCACGCACACACTTTTTTTAAAGAGAGAACTCCTGCTGTAGGGAACATGTGCTCACCGGAGAGACAGAAAGTGAGAAATCACCCCCCAGGGTTGATGGCCATGCCACAATACTTTCTCCTCCATTCTCCTCTTGGGATTTTTGGCATGCATGCACACATGCCTGGTGTGAGTGTTAAACTGCCAGGCCCAGGACTCAAACCACGGTCAATTATGTGGGAGTCTGGCGATGTAAACCATTATGCCATCTGCTGGTCCCTAGACGATTATATTTTTAATACCCACTATCTTTGATAGTGATTTTTTTTCCTTATAACTTCATTTTCATATTTATGTTTCTAAAATCTTCCCTTGAAGGCGTTGTTATGCTTAATTTATATTCCTGTTCAATCTATTCTCTTTTCTCTGGATGAAGTAGTTCTTTTGTTGGTTTTCTATTCTTATGTTTAAAGTTCTTAAAAATTTTCCTTGTATGCTTATCTTTTATTTTCTTGGGACATTAGCTGCCTTAACTTGTAATGTTAACCTGAGGGGAGGGTAGAAACCTGATCTCTGACTTGTGCTCCTCCAGGTTAGTTTGTGTAGAGCCTCTCATTTTCTAGCCTGGACTCAACTACTTTTCCCAGTGTGCACTCCTGCTCTTTCAAAAGCAGTAGAAAAAGTGAAGCAGACCACCCACCCACCTCATGCATGCTTTCACACCCCCACACCCTCCTGGTATTACTGTCTCAGGTGACTACTCACTGTGGCAAATTGTCTTGCTCTTTGCATGGGTTGGAGGTTCTGTGAGGCGGGGTTAAGACCATTCAGAGACCTGAGCTGGTTGCTGGTGACTTTATTCAAGTTCTCTCATAGTGGTCAGATGTTAGACCCTTATTAGTAGAATTATATGCTCTGATTTAGACATTGTCTTGTGTGTTAGAATATAAAAATAAAAAAGGTACGAAGCATGTCCTCAGAGTCCTCCTTTTACTGATGTCACTGGGAAAGTAAACAGGCATTTATAACAAAGCATGCTAGATTCTGGGCTGGGACATGGCCCAGGATGGGACATGCTCAGAATGTGATGAGAACAAATGGGAAGAGTTTATTACTGAATCTGTAGGGATAGAGAAAGTTTCATCAACTGTACTGTGGTTCCGATTGAACCCTGAAGGATGTTTTAGTTTGTTAGGGTGTAGTCAAGGAGGCTGGGAGAACAGGAGCCCTTTAGGTAGAGGGAGCGAGTGGTTCGGTGAAGAATGAAACTGGGTTAGCAGCTTGCCATGGCAGTAGTTGTCACTTTCCATGTGATGTAGCTTTGGTAAGATAACAGAGGGGATAAATAAAGGAGTATAGTAGGATGTTATAACTGTAGTTTATTTTGTTGTTGTTGTGTTTATTTTTTATTTTTTATTTATTTATTTTTTTTGTCATAGGACTCATGTGCTCATCGAACAGAGACAGAGAGAGGAAAAGTGAGAAATTTCCTCCTCCCCCACCAGGATGATGAGCACACCACAATCCCCACTCCTCCATTTTCCCCTCTAAATTTTGGGCATGCACACACACATACCCCGTGTGTTTCAAGCCTCTGGTCTGGTCTGGTACTTGAATCGCAGTCAGCCATGTGGGAGTCCAGTGCCTTATCCACCATTACATCTGCTGGCCATGGATGTCGTAGATTTTACAAAAGGAATTGGCACAATTAGCTTATGTTTAGGAAGATTTTACTATATCAGGGAGTATGAATTAATATGGAGACTAGGCAGAACCACTGAGACCCATTAAGAGGCTGTTGCTCTAATGTAGGTGAGAAAATATGATAACCTAAAATAAAGTCATAGCTATGCAGACCGAAAGAAGTAGTTAGATTTAAATGAAAACTCAGGATGTTGGATAACCAAGATTCTGTGGTTGATTACATTTGGTATTCAAAGAATATATCAGGAATGCTGTCTAGTTTGTTTTTTGGACGTACCATTTTAAACACACATTTACTAAATATTAAGTTATGTTTACCTTTTAACTTAAAGACTCACTTGGAAACATAAGAAAGCAATAGCCAGGGCCAGCAGGTGGTGTAAAGGTTAAAGTGCTGGATCCCACATGGTCTACTATGCAGCTCGAGTCCCAAACCCTGTGGCTTGAAATCTCTTTGGATGCATGCATGCGTGTGTGTGTGTGTGTGTATGTGTGTGTGCTCAAAATCCCAACAGGACAATGGAGGAGAAGAGATTACAGTGTGGGTATTTCCCCTAGTGGGGGAAGTGAAGTGATTTCTCACTTTACTTCTGTTTCTCTTCTGTCCCTTCCTGGTAAGTGCATGCACCCTATAGGAAAAAACAACTAAATAAGTAGAAAGAGAAAGCAATAGCTTATATTTTTGTTTTGTTTTAAAGAACAATTTTTTTCATCTTTCTCTCTCTCTCTTTTTAATGGTCAGGGAGGGGGTGGGGAAGAAGAGAGGTGTGTTTTGACAGGATCTCACTACCTCATGATCCTGGCCTGTTTAGAAAGGGCCAGGAACCAAACCTGGGCCTCCATGTGGCCTCAACCCTCATGCAATGGTGCTCTCTTGATTGTGCCACTGAGGCTGAACCAAGAACAGTTTCTTATCTTTGATTCCAAAATGCAAGTAGCTCAGAAAATTTAAGTTTATGGCAAATTCAGTTTACAGGAAAACCTACTCTGAACTATCTATAGTCTATTCTATTTTGTGTGGTCGTTTCTTTATTTCTTTTTTTTTTTTTAGAGATTGTTATGTCTCCCTGCCAGTCATGTCTAAATAATCATTTTATTTTATTCTTTCCAATTTGTTTAAAAATTTTAGTTCCAGGGACCAGCAGTTAGCGTAATGGCTATGTCGCTGGACTCCCATGTAGTCGACCGCGGTTCGCGTCTCGGACCCGGTGGCTTACAACTCACGCTGGGCGCGTGTGCGTGCGTGCCCAAGATCCCGAGAGGAGAATGGAGGAGAAGGGATTGCGGCGTGAACATCCCCCCTGGGGGGTGATTTCTCGCTTTCTGTCTCTATGTCTCTCTCTGTCTGTCTGGCGAGCACACGCGCCCTATAGCGAAAACCTTCTCAAAAAAAAAAAAAAAGAGAGAGAGATTTTTGCTGTAGGGCATATGCACTTGCTAGAGACAGAGAGACAGAAAGCAAGAGATCACCGGTGCACCCTGGGTGGATGGCCATGCCACAATCCCTTTTTCTCCATTCTCCTCATGGCATTTTGGACACGCTGTACACATACCCGGCATGAGTTTTAAGCCGCTGGTTCTGGGACTCAAACCGTAGTCAACTACATTGGTCTAGTGATGTAAGCGTTATGCCATCTTCTGATCCCTCATGTGTTTTTTTTGTTTTTAGAATTATTAATGTGTATGATGATGAGATGCTGCTTCACATCTCCTTGGCAGTGTTAAATGACATACAGTGTATGTACCTTATTACCTTTCTATAATCCAAAATATGCTGATGAACATGACCAGCCTCTATGGTTTCAGATAAAGAATCATGCACTTATATTTGCATCTGAGAATTTTTGTTCTTTTTATGTTACAATTACTATTTTTTAATAAAAACAATTACATGACAGTAGCTGTGGGAGGAAAGTAAAGTAGGTATGAATTATAAAGTACACACTCAAGACATATGGCCAAGTGGAGATACAGAACAGTGTGGATCGCATGATCTTGGTTAAGATGTAAAGATACACAAGAGGGAAAGATACACTTATATATGAGCACTTAGATGGATAGACAAGAAAACCATGTCAATAAAGGAAGATTTAATTTTATTGAGAGTGTGTGTGTGTACACATATTCCACCATTCAGATATTTTGCTGTGTCATTCTTTTTCAATTTAAATTTTGTTATACAAATAACTATGTGAGAATGTCTTCGTGAGAACTTAAAGATTCGTTTTGCGCCCAGCTCCAATATATTTATTCGATTTGTAATAATAAAGTTTGAAATAATTATTTATATGGATGGTAAGCTTTTCTCATAACTTGTGGTAATTTATTCCTGTCATTTGTCATTAGTTCTATGATGGCATTAAAGATAAGAGAAAGAGACTATAGAATAAATCTCAAGACACCCTTACATTTCTTAACGCTGAATATGTAGTTTCACTAGTACCAAAAGCAAGAAGTAGAGGAGAGAATAGCGAAAAACGAGTGCTAAGCAGGATGAATGGAAATTTATTCCTAGGTATGCTAGACTAGGCAGTGAGGGCAAAGGTTGGAAGCCATGGAGATAGAGCCGAAGGGAATATAGATAGGGAAACTTGGAAAGACAGTATAGTAAGTCAAGGGAAACAGAGAGAAGTTTATTTTTGGCAAAGAAAACACAGGAGACAGAAATAGAAAAGAAATAAAGTACCTCTCAGAAAAACAAAGAGGTATGAGGAAAAGATCAATCATGGATGCAGTAATGTTTGTTGTTAAGATTTCATAATTTCTTTATGCAGTGTGGTAAAATTATAATTTTATGTTTCAAAAAAGATACACCTTGATGATAATGGTGGAACTTAAATATTGCTTATCAGAGTGAAAAAAGTCAAAGCCCATTTATCTCTAATAAATTAGTGTAGACTGAAATCAGAAAAAAATAATTCAACTGTTTGCCATGCTTCACTAAATGTATCTTTAAATTATCTTTGTTACTTGTGCATATACTTGTATTTTTAGTTCCATCAGCAGTCTCTTTTGCAGTGAAAAGCAAGAAATAAAATACTTAAGATATATCATGATATTTTATATTTGTGTTTTCTTTGGTGATATTTTGTGGTTATTATTACTGCAGTCTTAGTTCTGGATTTGTAGTGTATAATTAATAATAATGTCCGAGAAAATTTTGTTAAAATTCCGGTTTTCTCTATTTATTCTCAAACATTTTCTTTATGTACTTATTCTTTATATAAACATGCAATAATAGGTGGATAAATATTTGATAAACAAATATAGTGAAATGGCAATTGTAGAATCTAGTTGGTGGATAGAACTTGTAAGTTTCAACATTTTTATAATAATAATAAATGTTGGAAATAAATATGTCCACTACTAAAAAATCTAATGTGATATACTATTGTGCGAATAGTAACATAATAATACACTTCTTTTTGTTTTCCATTGGTTGTAAAAAAAAAAAATCTGAAACATTTTTTCTTACAATGGAATACCAATTTTAGAGATATTACTATTTGACAGAAATAAATTATTTGCTCCCTTTTGATGGAAATTGTTTTGTTTTTAAAAACAGTGTTGTTATAAACAGTAGTAAAAGACAGATGAAAAAATTATAAGGGTTTGTAAAATATTTTTGAGGTAAATATAAATTAGAGCAGACAACGGTTTAGCAACTATTTAGAACTTTTATTCTTCTATTTTAGGGAATCTGGAAACATCAAAGCTGGATTAGAACATCTGGTAAGTTCTAATTTTCTCTTGAACATTTGCATCATCTTTGATATCTGCATTCTAAATGAACACTTTTGAATGAGCTTTGAATACCTTGTATTGAGAAAGTCAACCATTTCCCAAAGGGTCAGCTTACTGTTATTATGTGAAGGCACTTACATTTTCATTTATCTTATCATTTCAAGGGAATTTAAAATTTTTTTTAGATTACTTTTTTTTTTTGATGTAGAGATGAAATAAAATGGATGACAATCCTTGGATTGATGATTGCTTTAATTATAAACAAAAATTGTTTGGTGTAGAATTTTTGGCATATCTTGATCTGACGAAAACAAGCTTGTGTTTTAAGAAAAACACAATCAAATGTTGCATGCATAAATATGGTATGTTTTAGCAATTTAACGGCTTTGAAAGAAGTACACAGCTTTGTTTTTCCTGATGTCTTTGTCTTATGAATAATGCATTGGTTTAAACTATATTCAGTTTTAGAATATAACATAATTGAGATGCAAAATTTTTGGTTTAAGTAAACATTTTTAAAGAACAAGTGAATTTCAAATTGATGTAGCCTTAAAATTTTAAAAATTGGAAAATCTGGTGTTGTAACAGGTCTGAAATTCATTGAGCTTACTGTATCGAGTGTTCATTACAACATTAAGTAGCTCATTTAAACAGAGCATTATAAAGTCATGCTCTGGTTTCTGGTCAAATCCAAATGTTGAATAATTAATGGTAGAGATTTCTTTTGTAAATACTGTCTAAGTACTTTTTTAATGCAGGACTTCATTCGTATATCATACCGTAGCTTTGTTAACTATTAATGTGCTTTTGTTCTGCTTCACAAAAGCAAACAGTAGCAAGAGGCAGCTTCGTTTTGACTTACAGCAGTTTTAGAGTTGGAAGGGATTTTAGGTTTTCCTTTTAACAGCAAAAGGAAACTGAAGAAATCCAGGCTTTTAAAAGTGATCCAGAAGTTACAGATTATTGAAAACCTGAATATAATAACCTAGTTAGAAAATTTGTATTTTGTTAAAATTAGAATACATATTTGTTAGAATATGTATTTGTTAAGATTCGAAGTAAACAGCAGTGTTATTGTCATCATTAAACAGTGTTTTCCTAAACCATTATAAAACTTATGACTTCACAATGGCACATTTATTTAAGACACATGGATATCATCAGAAAGAAGACAGTTCATTTGAAACATGAAATTCCAGTATCACTTGAGGACACATAAAAAAGGTTGCCACCATAGTACCAAATGAGCTGTCTTTTCTACTTCTCTTGTAATTTATTTATTTAAAAAAGATTTTATTTTGTTCATGTTTCTCAGTTTGTTGCTTTAGTTAGATTTCATATTTTTCCAGTTGCTAGTAGAGTGTCACTTTTAGTGACTCTTTCACACATTTATACTGTATTCATAATCTCACGTAGCAGCGGTTTTTAAAATTGTGCCTTGAGCTGCCACCAAAGCTCCCCAAGGCTGGTGACACTCCTTATTCCTATCATTCATATTAACCATAGGATTTCCACTTCTAGTTACTTTATAAACGTTTGAATTTCTTTAGAAGCTTTCATCTGAAAAAAAGAGTGATCCAGCTGAAATTTCTAAAAACTGCTGATAAAGCATAGCTATTTATTAAGGTCAAGAATAATTATGTATTAATTATTCTCTATTCTTGACCTTGAGTTATGTTTTACTTTTATTTGAACCTTATACATCAAATATATTTAAAAGATAAGTGTTTTAGGGATGAGTTAGCATACAGTGAGATGGTGGGAAGCAGATAATTTTATTGCATTGTATCTAAGCTATCTATTATGAGTAAGTCATGGGTTTTTACTTTATTAAATAGGTAAGTATCAATTACTTATTTATTTTGATTTTCTGTAACTTGATGTTGTAATTAACTCACTAACTTTGAACTATTAACAGTATATTCATCTAGCAGTATATTCATCTTTCTATCATCTGTCTTGCTTTGTACATTAGTGATGCTCAGTAAAGTCAATGATATTCTTTTATAACCTGTCTAAGAAGGTTCTTGCCTAAGAAGGAGGTGAACTCACAATTTATTAGTTGAACTGTAATGAAATTCATTCTGTCTAGCTCCTGAAATTTGTGTGTCTCTCTTTCTCACTGAGTAGATAATTAGAGCCCTCACCTTCTAACACATGTACCCCTTCTTTGGATTGGCTGTATAAGCAAATACAATTAGAAGTATGGCTTTGGGGCCAGTTAGTGATGTGGTGGTTGAGGCAACTGGATCCTGCATGCTGACTTGGCTGTTGGATTCATGGACCGGGTGACTTTAGGAACACACTAAGCGTGAGTGCATGTGTGCCCAAGATCCCTAGAGGAGTATGAAGAACTACAGCATGGCTATCCCTCCTGGGGCTGATTTCTCACTCTGTGTATCTCTTTCTCTCTTTCTGGAGAACGCATGTGCTCTAGAGCAAAATTTAAAAAGAAAAAGTATAGCTTCTAATAGAGTGATTTTAAAAATATATGGTATAAAATTAAAATGAGCATCTTACACATTTGGAATTAATTTCTTTTTTTTTATGTAGCCTTCTTCTTGCTTTGTCTTTTCCAAATTATTTATTTACATTATTAGCTTTATTATTTATTTAGAGAATTAGCATTGTCCTAAGAAAGGATAAAGCTATTATAAATTTAAGTAAGAAAAATGACATACACAGCTTGTTATACTTGCTGCCAGGAAACATATAGTTGCACTGTCTTTGTATAATATGTCTATGGGTTTTTGGTATGTAGTTCTATGTCACCTCGAAAGGGAAAAGTCGATATGGGTGTGTGGGGGAAGAGAGTGAGATAGGTGCTTTGTTCCCCTGGAACCTGAAGGGCTGATTTCCTCTACTTGAGTCTTTCCAATCTCTCAGGTCCCCGATTCAGCCTTTGTTCTCTTATTCTTTTCGAAGTTGCCAGCTTTTCCTGGGAACTGTCTAGCATGTCATTTTTCTCAGCTTAAATTTCTTATAGTATACTTCCTATTTTTCTTTTTACAGACTGGTCCATAAAGCTTATGTTAATTAGTTCTTTCAAGAATAGAGCCTTTAAAGGTGGTTGTTCCATATTATAGCTACTGTAAGGAAGAGTCTACCCTTCTTACTTTATCTATTTATTATGAGTAGCTCATGGATTTTTACTTTATTAAATCGGTAAGTATCTATTACTTATTTTGATTCTCAGATTGTCCCAGATTTTTCCAGGGAAAATTTTTTGATAGTGGCATCTGACTTTTTTTTTTGAAGTTGCACAATCATATAATCTACATAGTTTCAGAACTGCTCCAAACACACCTTGTGAAGAACCTACTAAAAAAGTTCAACATACATTTGTAGTTCTTTTTCCATAGTTACATTCATTTGTTTCTGTTTGCATTCATTTTAAGTATCCTTGTTCCCATTTTTATTAATTTAATTTTATGTTTAAATATGTATCACATCAACATGCGTCCAGAAGTCAAAATTATATACCAAGTTATTCTCAAGAGGTATATCCCTGCCTTACTTGCTAGCCTGTTCTCTACCCCTTGTAAGTAGCTAACTTTATTATCTTCTAGTTTATTCTTCCTATACTTTTTTCTTTTAATTTAGTATATTCTGGAAATCACTCTGTCATTATTGTGTATATCATGATATAGTGCTGTGTCTACTTTATTAAGGATCTGAGATTTTTAACCTACTTGCATGCCATTCATAGATGCTGTCAAAAGACATGAAATTCCTGGGTCAGAAAGAAAGCACCTTGTTACTAACAGCATAACATGTTAATATATGCTTCGGGACCAGCAGTTAGTGTAATGGCTATGTCACTGGACTCCCATGTAGTTGACCACAGTTTGAGTCCCGGACCCAGTGGCTTAAAATTCACGCCAGGCATGTGTGTGTGTGTGCCCAAGATCCCAAAGGAGAATGGAGGAGAAGGGATTTCGGCGTGGCCATCTCCCCTGGGGCGTGATTTCTTGCTTTCTATCTCTCTGTCTCTGTCTGGCGAGCGCATGCACCCTATAGCAAAAACCTCTCCAAAAAAATAAATTAAAAATAAATAAATAAATAAATAAATAAATAAATAAAATATATATGCTTCATGTTTATATAAGTTCCTCTTGACTCCTAAGTTTCATGCAATGATGTATCGTTCTCAGTGGGGTTTTTTTGTGTGTTGTGCATGTAACTTTAGTTGCTTGTTTTTCCGTTCCTTACTGATCCTTTTTATTGTTTTATTTACTTTGCTTTTATTCTCCCAGTTGCTTTCCTGAATTCATTCAATGTTTTTTATTACATTTTTGCTCAAAGTTACTCTTTCTTGGGCACATTGTAATATAGTCTTTATTTCTGAAATAGTTTTCTTTCAATTTATGCTTTTTAAAAATTAATATTTTTAGAGACCAGCAGTTGGCATTATGGCTGTGTCCCTGGACTCCCATGTAGTCGACTGTGGTTCGAGTCCTGGACCTGGTGGCTTAAACTCACACTGGGTGTGTGTGCGTGCATGCCCAAGGTCCCAAGAGTAGAATGGAGGAGAGGGGATTGTGGCGTGGCCTTCCCCCCTGGGGGGTGATTTCTTGCTTTCTGTCTCTCGCTTTCTGTCTCATGAAAGCACATCTCTTCCATGAGAGAGAGAGTAAGAGAAAGTGAAGAGGAAAGAAAGAGACAGCACCTCAGTGGGGTCCTGCCACCTCGATCTAGCCCCAGCCAGCCCTGGATCATGGGCACAAGCATGCTTGGCATCCTTAAGAAGGTCTTTCTCCATGAACCAGGAACGTCTCCTGAGGGTCAGCCTCATGGAGCATCACATTTTATCACTGTGTCTCTGTCCAACTCGAATATGTTTTGAATTTCTGAATCAAAGTTTTAGGGTTTTTTTTTTTTCCCCCTTTGTTGTTGTTTTGCTTTGTGCTATTTTGGGAATGAGAGTTTTCATCTTTGAAAATGTTTTGATTTATATTTTCTGTGTAATTCTTAACAATAGCTTTGTATGAGGGTGCTTTATTTATTTATTTTTTTAAATCTTAGACATTTTGTAGACAGGATTCCTAGTTAAAGGATGCCCTCTTCTGCAATATAGTGAAATGCAATGTATTTAATACATGATGATTTTTGGGTGAGGGAAGAGAAGGAAGATGTTGGCATGTTTCTCTTTAGCTGTTTTATTTTCTTCTTCCTTTCTTCACATCACTGCCATGTATCTTATTTATCTGATTTTCTCCTAGAGGCAGTACTTCCTGAGGCTGCCGCTTCTGGTTTCTCTCACTTTCAGGTTCTTCCGTCCATCTGGTACTGTAATATCAAATCCTAGACTTTGTGCAGTATTTTGGCATTTTAGTGTTGTATTTTCTTTTTTCTGGGGATGGTTTTTGATTCTGATTCTGGTTGTATGCTAAAATAAAACTACTACTATTAGAGTTGGAAAGGAGACTGTGAAAACTTTTATCTGAAAAAGATAAATTTGTAATGGAAAACATTGGAAACCACTGTCGAATAGACATTGACTCCTAAGGAGTCATCAGCAGAAATAGACATAAAATATATCAAAGAACTCTATGCCCATATGCTATTGGGTTGTTGAGAAAGTCATGATGTATTTTTGCATAGAAAACAGAAAAATGCCTCATGACTTTACTGATGACCTAATAACATAATGTTTTAAAGAAAATGAATGAAAACATTTCTTATACTGTTCTTAATTAGATTTCATAACGAATTTTAGGACATTTTTTTAAAATATCATGAAGACTCATTTATACATGACGAGCCTTCTGATCATGATGTAGCATTATGTCTGTTAACACAGACGGGTTGAAGGAGTGGAGGTGGGTGGTTATTAGGTGGTGCTGTTGCTCCAGATGTTTTGTTGTTTGTTTGTTTTATTAATCAAGCTTTAAGATGCAGGCAATTGGCTCTTAAGTTTCTCTTGTTTCAAAGCACTGATCCATGTTTTTTCTACCATTTTGTGTTTTAAAATTCTAGATCACATAGTGAGTAGTAGCCCTTATTAAATGACTGAATGGGGATTAAAATGTTTACTTTCTAGCGGGTTTTTACTGTGATCAAGTAAGAGTAGTGATAGGAACATGCATTTTATTTTTATGATTATGAAAAAGTACTGGAGACAGAGTCTCACTATCTGAATATAATACAGCCATCATTGTTCTATAAGAAAACTATAAAATAATGTTATCCTTCCCCCTTGGGAGAGGGATTGAGATCAGAAAATATTTTTGTTGAGCTATATGAAAAATTGTCACTTTTTTAGGTCAAAACAGTTTTGTGCGTTGTTTCTGGTTTGAAAGAAGAACTGCTGTGCCGTGTCCCCTTTGGCAGGGAATGAAGTGAATTATCCTGATCAGTATGATGTTTCTAAAGCTTCCCTTTTCTCTTTTCTGAAAAGTCAAATAAATAGAGGTGGGTTGGAGTGGGGAGACATGATGATCTAGGTCAGTGCTTCACCATTTTCAATGTGATATGAGTCACCTGGAAGCCTTGTGTAAATGCAGCTTCTGATTCTTTGGATCTGGGTTGGGACTTCAGATTATGCATTTCAACAAGCTCCTAAGTGAGGCTATTACTGCTGGTCCAGCAACCATCAGGAAGGAAACACACACACACACACACACACACACACACACACACACACTAAAATGCATTGACTTGAAAGACATGTGTCCAGCGAAAAAGGCTTTCTGAGTCTCATGAAGGATCTAGATGTTTCCCTCCTACTCATTGAGTTTGATTCTGCAGCCTATGAATGATTGGTCTGGGCATTCATAAGCCGAGGGAGAGGGGAAAATACTCTTATTATTTTACATGAGTAACAGAATGACAGTATTTTTAAGGGGACTCAGATCTTAAGTTGTGTTTTTCAGGACTAAAACTAGAAACTAGGACCTATAATACCTTGTGCAGTCTGGGATGGAAAATTAAATAAGTGATAATAAATCTTTTAGTAAAAAGGGTTACAAGTGTTTACAGCTTCAAGTGGGATTTGCTTTCTATTAATAGTTGAATAGCAAAAGAACTCTGGAGCCATACCTGTGGGTTTTGTCTCCCCACAGTGGTCTCATTTATGTTTCTTAGATTGTATAACATTTGAGAGTGATGACCTACTTGTCCTTGTGGTCCAACAACACAGTCTGGCCATTTTAAGTGTTGAAAAACAATGGTCATTAATAGCCTGTTTAGCCCATCAGTGGTTTATAAGAATATAGCTGCTGCTTGCCAGAAACGTAGCCAGGCCCGTTGCTATTACATACTCATCAATAACTCTATCAGGTTCTAATAAAAGCAATTTCCTCTCTGCTTTAGACTCTTATGCATAAAATTTGCAAATCAAACTTACGTATTTTAGTTCTCAGACTACTACTGTTATGTAACACAAGCCTAAGTATAGTTAATATATTATTATCACATTTTCTGAGGATTCAGTTAACATATAACAAAAACTAGAATATGCATAAAAAGACATTTATTCTTAATTCTCTTATTTTATATGTTGCATTTTAAATGTCTATGTTCTGAAAATTTGTTTTTGACATTTGTCTAGATAAATTTGAGAATATACCAATAGATAATATGTATCAAAATGCCTTGATATTATCCACATACTCTAAATTTATTGAACCATTTACTGAAAATATTTATTAGCTCATATTCACTGTTAAAGACTTCAACATAGTGGTTCCCTTTCTTCTTAGTTTTCTCACCTAAGTCAATATATATTGAGGTTTAGGGTAAATATACATGTTAAAACAGGCACTTTTCTCGAATTGCGATCATGAGATGAAACAGCATGAAGTTTTTCTTATTTCTAGAAGACCAGTTCCATAAATCTTCCTCTCCTTTAAGCAGACAAGCATACCCTTTGAATATGTGAAATTAAAATACTTGTAATGTGGATTAAATGTTAATGTCATGTTACCGTTGTCATTTCTTAGGCAGCTTACAGGTCTTAAATCTGAGAACTGACACACATTCCAGTCCAAAACGGTCCCATTGTCAGTGATCCATTTGTCTGATACATTTTGATCAGTTACAGATTTATGAAAAATTACTTCTGCAATAGATAATACCCACTAACCCAAATACCATAAACTGGGCTTCTTCTCTGCCCTCTCTCAACCTCTCTTTCCACCTTCCAAAGAAAGATCTGTCTGTTGCATTTTTACAACACAATAGTCTTATAAGGAGATGATAGCAAGCTGGCATTTAAGAAAATGTTAAAATACATACAAAAATGTAAGCAATTATCCAATTCTCCTTATATATTGATAGTGTGAGATTTACACTTAGTATTGATCACATTTTCCTGACTTTTATGCACATGTGTTTATTAAAGTTTTTAGAGTAAAACTATATATTCTACGTGCCATATAGTAGCCCCCACTTCCCATTACTCAAGGTCTAAAAGTCAGTATTGAAACCACTGCAGTTATTATAAATATATAATGCCATATATATTATTATATATATAGACATATATAATATATATAATTTATTATATTTGTTTGTAATTATTATTCTGGTTGAGGACACTGTAATTTCTGCTGCATTGCATGGGCTCCCATGAGGGACCTAGTGGTTATTTCAGGGAGATTCTTAATGCTCTCACATCTGTAATCGTGGAGAGAGAACTAGCTGTGGAGGTAACAGGATTGCTTTTTATCTCTGCAGTCAGAGCATTAGGAGTTAAGGTGGAGGATACCATTGCCACGATAACTTTGCCATACTCATTACCGTTTGTCACTGAATCATAGCATCTGTATCTAATTTTGATAGACACAGCTTGTTTACTTTAGGAAGAGCATAGCACAAGGAGCCAGAAGAATGTGGTTTTACTGTGTGATCTCCAGCAGGGCTCACAATTGCTCTATTTCACTTTTCCCATTTCCCCCTTACTAGAAGATCATTAAAATTGTGTGTTAAAATTTGTAGAAGCTTTAGACTTTCTACAATTGTATCATTGTTATTGTAGAGCAAAAAGAAAATCTTAACTCTCCCAGTTATGTAACTTCAGATCGCCAAAAACAGTGTCTTGACTCCAATATGCTTGCAGAAAGCTACGAGAAAATTTTGTTCTTTATCCGCTTATAGCCACCCCTTTTTTTTTTGTTTTAATTTGCCAGAGGGTGCACACACTCAGTGGACAGAGAATGAGAGAGGGAAAAGTGAGGCACCCTCCCATGGGGAATAGTCATGCCACAATCTATTCTACTGCATTTCTCCTGTTAGGGATTTTGGGCACGCACACACATGCCCCTGACTAGCCACCAGGTCTGACACTCAAACTGCACAGTTAGCGAGGTGGCATTCAGTTGCTTCAACCACTACCACAGGCTGACCCTAGCCTCTCCCTATTTAAAACTTCATTGTCTACTCTTAAATATAAAGTAGAACATATCCACTGTAATGGTTTAAAAAAACTGATATATGAAAAAATACGAATATTTCCTCCGCCTGCCGTCCATCCAGTGCTCATAGTTTAGCACTCATCCTCCTGTACCCCTCTTTATTTTCAGACGTGCACACATAAACACTTGTATTACTTAGCTTTTTTATTTATTTATAAAAGCAGGATTGTACTATATATGATATTCTACAACGTAGACTTAATTTGTTTTGTTTGGGATGCAATGTGCATATACAAACGCCTGAATCTATTTTTTTTTTGCTGGAATTGTGTCAAAATATTTGAAATTCATACTACTACCATTTTATTTAAAGCATTTGTATTTTAAGGAGTCAGTGCAGATTTAGTTTTATTTCCACTTTTGGTTACCTTGACTATGGTATGTGTAAGAATGGGATTATGATAACTTTACCATGGTGGATAATGGAAACCGCGGTTGTTTTATGAAAGAAATTTCTAGTTGATATTTGCAAAAAAACACATAAGTAAATATGATTAGATTAGAAGAGGTACTTGTGGCATCTTTGAGTAGTCTTCAGGTTTATTACAGACTTTGTTTTTTTTTTTTTTTTTTTTTTTTTAATTGTCAGAAGGACAGAGAGATGTGAGAGGGAGAAAGCATCTCCTTCCCACATGGGGCAAGGTCCCACTGTAATCTCTCTCCTCTGTTTCTCCATCCTTTTGGAACCTAGAGAACATGCATGCTACCAGCATGTTTTTCAAGCTGCTGGAGCTAGGTTCCAAATTGGTTGGTCATGTGGGATACACTACTATTGTTTTTAAAGAAGAATTATTTGTTTAATTTTATGTATTATTATTAATAGTAACTTGACCAGAGAGAGAGAAAGAGGTGGGGGGAAGTAAGAAAGCAAACCACCTGGTCCAGGACTCAAACCATAGTCAGCTATGTGGGAGGCCAGCACCTTAATTACCATGCCACCTGCTGGCCCCATACACTAGTATTTTTAAATTTGAAATTTTGACTTAACTCCTTCTGTAATATTTATTAAGAGTCTTCAATTTTGGTCTTACCATATTATATCATAATTTATTTCTTTTTAAAAGTTCATTTATTTCTTTCACAAGTGAGAGAGACAGAGAGAGGGAGAAAAACACCCTCACCCTCAACAGGGCAAGAAACAAAT
>JAKSZU010000019.1:27738593-27856093 GCA_026018925.1 Tupaia tana
CATCATAAGTAAAATAATGTAGTTATGGGGCCGGCAGGTGGTGTGCTGGTTAAGGGCACTGGACTCCCACATGGCAGACCGCAGTTTGAGTCCCAGACTTGGAGGCTTGCTTTCTCGCTCTCTCGCTCTCTCTCTCTCTCTCTCTCTCTCTCTCTCTCTCTAACACACACACACACAAACACACTGTCCCTCTCTGATTAAATTAAAAAAGAGAGAGAGAGAGAGAGACAGAGAGAGAAATAATAATTCTTAAAAAAAATGTAATTAAGGATTCTGGAAGAAAAAAGAGTGTGGTGTGAGCATGGGAAAACAACAACAAAAAACCAGGAAAGTATGCGACCATGAAACAAATGCTTAGTCTCAGAGATCAGAGGCTTAAAGCAAAGGATATATTAAAACCTAAAAAGAAAGAAAAGATCCTAGTGCGCTGAAGGAAAGAGACATACACCAACACCCTTCCTGCTTATTCTTTCAATATAGTACATAGCTGGGTCCACCTTACCACATCCTGGTTGATACCAACTTTATCAACTCTCGCATTAAAGCCAAACTGGACTTAGTGCAGTCCATGATGGACTGTCTGTCTGCCAAGTGTGTCCCTTGTATAACTGACTGTGTGATGGCTGAAACTGAGAAATTGAGGCAAAAGTATCAAGTGGCTCTAAGGATCACCAAGGATCTGATTTGAACGATGACCATGCACACACAAAGGGATCTATGGGGATGACCGCTTAGTACAGAGAGCAACTCAGCACAGTGTTACATCGTGGCCACAGCTGACCAAGACCTAAAATGAAGAATCCAGGAGATCCCAGGAACATGTACATTTCTAACCACAGATACAACACTGAGCGGATGCCAGATGATTATGGAGCCCCTCGGTTCTAATTCTGAAAGGACAAAGTTCCTCTGTTTTTCTTTGACCAAATATCTCTGTTGCCAATTCATGAAACACACTGTATGTCATGGAAAAAAAAATAATGTAATTTTAAAAATTAAGGGGAGTGGGCAGCAGGTGGTGTAGTGGTTAAGGCCCTGAACTCCCATCAAGGTTTGAGTCCTAGATCCGGCAACTTGCAACTCACGCTGGACACATGTGTATGTGTGCCAAAAATGCTGAGAGGAGAATAGAGTAGATGGGATTGTGATGTGGTCATTCTCCCTGGGGATTGATTTCTTGCTTTTTGTCTCTCTGTCCCTTTCTCTGTCCAGTGAGCTCACACGCCAGTAGCAAAAAAAATCTCTAGAAAAAATTATGCAGGCCAACAGGTCGCATAGTGGTTAAGGCGGTGGATTCCCATGTGACTAACCAAAGTTCAAATCCTGGACCTGGTGGTTTGAAACTCATGTCAGGAGTGTGTGCATGCATGCCCAAACTCCCAAGAGGAGAATGGAAGGAGAGTCGATTGTGACATGGCCATCCCCTCTGGGGGGGTTCATTTCTTGCTTTCTTTCTCTCTCTTTGGCAAGTGCATTTGCCCTGTAGCAAAAATTTCTCAAAAAGAAATGCCAATCTTTTAATGCATAATTGCTAACATATTGCCTAATGTTGTTATCCCCAGAAATGTGGTGTTATCTTATGAGGCAAGACGATGCTAAAATTTCTCTTCTTTCTTCCTTTTCTTTTTTTTTGGTTTATATTATTTAACTTTATTTATTTATTTATTTATTTTAATTTGACTAGAGAGAGAGAGAAAGAGAGAAAGTGAGAAAGCAAGCTGCCAGGTCCGGGGTTTGAACCGCTGTCAGCCATGTGGGAGTCCAGCACCCTTAACCACCACGTCACCTGCAAGCCCTTCTTCCTTTCTTTTTAAAATAAATTTGCCAGAGAGTGACTGTGCTCACCAGAGAGAGACAGAGAGGTTCAGGTAGAAAGTACCTCCCTCCCCATTCATGCATGGTCATACTGCAATTCCTCATCCTCAATTTCTCTCCTTTTGAGATTTTTGGGCACATGCACACATGTGCCTGGCACAGTTTTCAAGCCTCTGGTTCTGCGATTCTAACCAGAATCTTGGCCAGCCATGTCGAATCAGCTTCCTAAACCAAAAGGCCACAGACTGACCCCTGAGTTTTCTCTTCTTTCTTTCTCTCTCTCTTTTTATTAGATTTTTGCCATAGGACATGGACATGTGTTCTCCAGAGAGAGGGAACATGAAAAATCACCTGCCAGGGTGGATGGCCATACTCCAGTCCCTTTTCTTCTATTCTCCTCTCAGTATTTTGGGCATGCATGTGCACACATCCGGCATGATTTTCAAGCTGCTGGATCCGGGACTGAAGCCATGGTTAGGCGTGTGGGAAACCAACAAACACCTTAGCCACCACGCCATGTACTGGTCCCTTAACGAAGACTTCCACTGCTATTCCAACATTACTTTTTCCTTCCCTTTCTATTCACTCCATCTGCCTTTATTACAATTTATAAAATGTTTATATTAATCTTCTCTTGTAGTGTATATCTTTCTCTTTATTTCTAAAAAAATTAACAACGACAAAATGATACTTATTAAAATATAGGTGCTTGCCTTTATAGAGTCATTGATTTTTTTTTTTTTTTTTTTTTTAATTTAAAGTCAGTAACCAGCAAAACTTTGGAATTGCTTGAACGCTAGAGTTCATTTCAGAACATATACAAGGCTACTTCAAAAAGTTCACTAGAAAGTGGCATTCAGGGCCTGAACAGTGGTGTGACTCCGTGAGGCTGACCCAGGTGAGAAGGTTCTGAGTTGTCGTATAAAGATTGATCTGAGTATTCCAGGCATTTGCACGCCTGTATCTTGGACTGGCTAAGGCTGAGGGTGGGTCATGATGTGAAGACTGTTAGGGGTTGAGGGGCTGTGCTTTCTCTCAGACATACCCATGGAAGAAAAATATTTTTTTAAAAAGGCACTTGTAAAAAGTGGAATTAAAGCACAAGTTTACTTTGGTCCAGAAACATTCTGAAATTCATGCATAGTTTTCTCTTTTTCTTTTTTGAGGGAGATTTTGCTATAGGGCATGTGCGCTCACTGGAGAGACAGAGACAGAGAGACTGAAAGTTAGAAATCACCTCCCAGGGTGGATGGCTACACCACAATCTCTTCTCTTTTCTCCTCTCAGAATTTTAGGTATGCACGCACACTCTCCTGGCGTAAGGTTCAAGCAACTGGGTCTGGGACTCAAACTGTTATTGACCATGTGGGAGTTCAGAACCTTACCCACTACACCACTTGCTGGTCCCTAGTTTTTTCACATTTTCATGACCTTTTTGAAGACTCCTTGTAAATCTTCCCAAGTAGATAACCTCCTAAAAATCTTTTAACTAGTATGTACTTCTACTTAAGGCATTGCCATTATTTTGACTTGGTTTTTAATTTTTTTTAAATACCTATTTAATTCCGTTTGTCATTGTTGTTGTTGTTATTATTATTATTTAATTTGACTAGACAGAGAAAAAGGGAAAGTGAAAAAGCGAGCCGCCAAGTCTGAGACTCAACCACGGTAGGCCATATGGGAATCCAGTGCCTTTAACCACCAAGTACCTGCTGGCCCTTCACTTGGTGTTTTTAATTTAGATTTAACTAGCTTTGTATGTCTACCTAATATCACACGTTGTCTGATGTTTTGCAGTTTGTTATTATGACCTTTTTTTCTGGGACATTTTTGTTTTTGAAAACTTTATTTATAATTAAATCTTTACATGAATACGTTACCCTATTTTTCTTTAAAGATAATCTTAAATTCTGATTTCTCTATAAAGTCTTCCTCATAGTTCCAGACAAAATTCATCTTTTGCTACACTGAACTACCACTCCAATTTATACTACCGTTGTAATAGGGATAGTACCTGTATTACTATACTAATACTTAAAACACTTCCTTACTGTTATTATATGCCTATCTCATATATCACATTAAACTCTAATTTCTTTAAGATTATATCCTTTTTGTATTCATTATATAGTACATTCACATCTGTCACATTTACTAGACAAAACATGTACTAATTTTTTTTTTAATTGCTTTGGTGAGAACAGCAGATGGCTTAATGGTTATGTTGCTGGATGCCTATGTGGTTGATTGTAGTTCGAGTCCTTAAATAAATTCTTATTCTGAATGTAAGCATAGTCCAGTTTTCAAATACAGATGCTTATATTTAGAGCTATTAAAATAACTTTGTATTTCCTTTAGTCTATTTTTTTTTTCCCTTGAAATGCAGTCGCCCCCTTTGGAATTCCAAGGAAACCAACATAGGTGGAATCACAGGAGACCTGTGTATGTCCAGTACGGCCCTTTGCTCTTCCCGTCCCCGCGACACGCACACCGAGAGGGTACCACGTTTTAGTTCTGTAGGCTGAACAGATTCTGGAGACCTAATGTAAGCATGGTGACTGCAGTTGATAATAATATATACTTGTTAATTGCTAATAGAATAGATCTTACATGTTTTTATCACATGCACACAAAAATGTTAAGTACGTGTATATCAAAGCACGAGCTGGCCCTGTAGCCCAGCAGTTAAGTACTGTGCATAGAAAGCTGGATTCCACGTAGCCGACCAAGATTTGAATCCCTGGGAACCAGCAGTTAGCGTAATGGCTATGTTGCTGGACTCCCACGTAGTCGAGACCCGGTGGCTTAAAACTCACGCCGGGCGCGTGTGCGTGCATGGCCAAGATCCCAAGAGGAGAATGGAGGAGAAGGGATTGCGGCGTGACCATCCCCCCTGGGGGTTGATTTCTCGCTTTCTGTCTCTATGTCTCTCTCTGTCTGTCTGGCGAGCGCACGCGCCCTATAGTGAAAACCTCTCGGAAAAAAAAAAAAAAAGATTTGAATTCCAGGCCTGGCAGTTTGTGACACATGAGTTGCTTGTACGAGGAAGCCCCAAATCCTGATGAGATTGGAAAAATGGAGGGAAGGGGTTATTGTGTGACCTCATCCGATGAGGGGAGGTACTTTCTCTCTCTCTCTTTCTCTCTCTCTGTGGTGAGTGCATATGCCCTCTGGCAATAAAAACAAATGTCATATTGTACACCTTAAACATACATATTTTTTGCCAATAATACCCCAATAAAGCTGGGAAAAAAAGTGAGAGTGAGCAAAAGTGTTTTTTTTTTTTTTAAAGATGGTTAAACTTTAGAGAACTGATAAAGCACTGTGATAATTTAAGATAGCCTTAAGAAAGAAGATTAAACCATACAAACAAATTAGTATTTATAAAATAAGGAAGAAATACTAATGGTAGAGTCCTTGGTAAGACTGGTAGAGAGACATGGTAGCATCCTTGGTAAGACTCAGAAGGTGAAAAAGGAAATTTCTTGCTTTTGTAAGTGTTATTTTAGTTACTGTCTTTGACCAGAGAAAGCTGACATGACCAGAGAGCACATATTGCACTGGAAGTAAATTCTTTATTTATTTATTTATTTATTTATTTATTTATTTGTTTGTTTATTTGGAGAGGTTTTGCTATAGGGCACGTGCGCTCGCCAGAGAGAGACAGAAAGCAAGAAATCACCCCCCAGGGGGCATGGCCATGCCACAATTCCTTCTCCATTCTCCTCTCTGGATCTTGGGCATGCACGCACACGCGCCCGGCATGAGTTTAAAACACCTGGTCCAGGACTCAACCACGGTCCACCACATGGGAGTCCAGGGACAAAGCCATTATGCCAACTGCTGGTCCCTGGAAGAAACTTATAACGTGACATGTGGAAAAGTCTCATTCCTGCCCTGGTGAAAGAAACTGTCACTAAAAAATACTATACTACTGCTGTACTACTTAATGAATAGGAAGCATGTCTCGTGGGCATTACTGAATGTGGCCTGAAGTATTTGAGTAGGTTTTGTGACTCAAAGTTTGCTCCTTTAACAAGTATTTGTTGAGCGTCAGCTATGTACAAGGTTAGTGTCAGATGTGGAATGATTAACCTCATCAGGAGAGCTGATCCCGGAGCCAGCAGGATAGTGGTTAAAGTGTTGGACTCCCACATGATCGACCACAGTTCAAGTCCCGGACCCAGCAACTTGATACACACCAGGCACATGTGCTTGCCTAAAACCCCAAGGGAAGAATGGAGGAGAAAAGATTGCAATGTGATCATTCCCCCCCCCCCCCCCGGGGGGGGATTTCTCTTTACTTTCTCTCTCTCTGTCTCTGTGTTTCACACCGTATAGCAAAAAAAAAAAAAAAAAAAAAAAAAAAAAAAAAAGAGAGAAATGTTCCTATTCTCACAAAGGTAATCTATTAAATAGGAGAGACAGACATTAAACAAATACATAAACCATATCTGATGATAATAATTCTAAATTATGATAACTTTTTAGAAGGAAAAGTGCAGATGCTACGAAGGAATAAAGTTTGCATGGATCAGATCGGGAGAGCAACTTATACCTTAGATAATAACTATTAAACCAGTGATTAAGATCAGCTGCCAGTTGTCAGTGGCCTTTCAAAAGACCCTAGGCAATACACTGCCTTGACTATCAGCCTGATTTTTCATCCCTGTTCTCCCACATCCATTTAAATGCTATATCCTTGTAACACTTCTTCCCTACACAGTTTTCAAAACTGGGTCTTCCTCTCCACCCTTTAATACCTCTGTTCTGATTAAGATTCTCTTGCTCACTGCCTGGTTTAACCACAACAGCCATTGGTTGGCTTTCCACTTCCATTCCTGCCACTTTAAATTTATGGTCACAGTACCCATGTGGTAAGCTCTCCAAAATATAAGCCTGATTATGCTACTCCCTGTTACTCCTGTAATACTCCTTTAGTGGATTGTCCTCGTATGAAGGACGAATGCACAATTTTAAAAATAGAATTATTTACTTTATTATTTCATTTGACTAGAGAGATAAAGAGAAAGGTAAAGTCAGAAAGCAAACTGCCAAGCCCAGGGGTTGAACCACAGTCAGCAAGTAAGAGTCCAGTGCCTTAGCCACCACATCACTTGATTTCTTAAAGATAGCAGACCCTTTAAATGTACAAGCTCTCTTTCTAGGTTAACATCTTGATGTATCCAAGTCATACTTCCACTTTATACTATTACACTGTTTCTTACGTTCGTATCTGTGCTCTTGCTCTGCTCTTTGCTCAAAATATGATGTGCCCACAGTCACGTTCTCCTGGCCCCTAGTCCTTTGTTACTAACTCTGGCATCGTTTCTTTTGTGAAAAATTTTCAGAGATCCATCCCATTCTTAGAATGAGCCCCTGTACTCCTCTGTACATATCTCTATTAATAATTTTCCTTATCACATTATTGTGTAATTATCTGACACGAGGAAATAGTCACTTTCATAGCTCTAGTGCCCAGTAATGGTAGGCACTCAATAAATGTCTCTAGATTAAGTGGATGGTTTGCCTTAAATTGATCTCCAATATTACATAAATGCTAAATATAAACTTATAATAATTGATATATGTCCCCTGTTGTGAAAAATTCCAATTCCCTGATTTGAGCAGGTATTTCGTCTTCATAATTTGTGCTTATGAGTTTTTTATGAGGTCTTTGCTACCTAGTGAGAACAGTGCCATCTATTGGCTGTTATCCAAATTGTACCCGCTGTTAATCCAGGATGGAGCATAGAACATTGATCAGGTTTAGGAAGGCATACCTACGGAATTGAATTTGCACAAAAACTACCTACCGTACGTGTGGCAAAAAGCCTTGAAGTAATTTACTGAAATATCCAGCAACGGAGGATGATGTTGAGTCCTAACCTAGTAATGGAAAATGTGTACCATTAGCGTTTGATTTTATGTATTTATATTGTCGCTCATTCCTGAAGAAATTAAGGTAGATATTATTATTTGATAGAAAAAGACTAAGAAGCATACAATTAAATATTCACTCCTATGCTTTAAAAAATAAATTCATATTTTGTGATTTAGAGAACTTTTTATTTTCAAATACTATCAGAGTTTTCAGGGAATCATAAAAATATAAGGAAAAAAATCTCTAAACAAAAAAATTTGTCTAAACAAGGGTAATTATCTTTCAGTGAGTGTCCACAGCCAGGTATGATTCTCTTTATTCTGAATAACTTGTGCCACATTATTGAAAAACAATTTTTGTTACTTATGTGATTTTTTTATTCATTTGCTAATAGTGTTTCTTTTGAACAGTATATTTTACATGTTAAATGAAATTATGTATATGACTTAAATTTAATCAGCAGAAGTAAAAACCACACAAGATTTGTCTGATGTCAGGGAGTTGCCTCTGGCCAGCTGCCATTAGGTGGCATATAGCCTTGCTGCAGCGTTTCATAGATAGAGGAAGGTCGAGATGAGGGTGGGCTACTGAAAAATTAGTAAGCTTTGCTATGTTGCCAGATTGCCATCACTCTTCTGAGTTTCAGAAATAACATATTTTCCTTTTAGGGTTAAAGCAACCGTAGTTTAAGACATATAGGATGGTAGAGATATACTTTTTTAAAACTGTCTTGTTTCAGTCATACATGGATTTTGTTTAAAGAGAAAAAAATCCTGTGACCTCCTCATTACCTTATAGACTTATATCATAGTGTTGCTTAATGTGCACACAGGAAAGTAGATATTAGTTATAACTAATGTCTATATTAATATAATAGATATCTATTATATCTAATTATTAGTTATAACTAATTTCTTGTAGTTGTGCTGTCATACAACTGTAAAACCAGGAAACTAATAGTACCAGTGAGCTTGTAGTAACAGTCATCATGGTAAGTGATACATGGAACTCTTGCTGTGCGCTAGGTACTTTGAGTGGACGGTTGGATGGATGGATGGATGGATCATGTACACACACACACACACACATAGACTTATCTTTACAACAACTCTACGAGGTAGGCACAATAAAACACTGCACTAATTTATCCCAGAAGGAGAGAAATTCAGGTTCAAGACCTAGGAAGTATGGCTCCAGACCTCATAGTCTTAATTTTTTGGATCCCATTTATAAAATGGTGGCAGGATTATTGGTACTTATCTCCACATTATAGATAATGAAGCTGAGCACCAGATAGGCTAAATGACTTATTCAAATGCCCAAAACAAATACGTGCAATTCCGTAGTCTAAGCTCCAGAGACCATGCTTTTCATATGTTACATTATCTTTCAAACAAATCTACTAGCTTGATTTATAAATAAAAGTAAAAATTCAAAATAAATGAAAATAGAATTTAACTGGTTATTTAAATGAGCAATCTTGATTTAATGAAGAAGATACCGTTTTACTTACATTGAATTTCTTTTTAAAAAAATGATTTATTTTATTTTATTTATTATTATTATCATTATTATTATTACTACTTAATTTGCTAAAGGGCATGTATGCTCACTAGAGAGATGGGAAAAGTGAGAAACCAAGCCCCCAGGTCTAGGACTCAAACTGTAGTCAGCCATATGGGAGTACCTGCTGGCTCTCTTACATTTCTAATATTTGGTTTGTTACATACATTAACTTGCTTTATTTTTCATATGTTGCCTAAATGCTTTTTGAGATTTATGTCGTTGTTATTGTCATTTTAATTTTTTCTGTTCTGATAAGCATCGTTCAGTTATTGAGCCATTGTTTTGATGATCTACTCATTTAAATTATGTAACCAAAAATGCTGGAAAAAAATTTTTTTTGAGAGATATTTGCTATAGGGCTCATGTTCTCTCTAGAGACAGAGACAGAGAGTTAGAAAGCAAAAATCAACCCCCAGGGGGAATGACCACACCGCAGTCCCTTCTCTTCCATTCTCCTCAGGATTTTGTGCATGCGCACACACATGCAGGATTATTGGTATGAGTTTTAAGCCACCAGGTCCAGGATTTGAACCGCTGTTGACTACATGGGAGTCCAACAACATAACCATTATGCCAGCTGCTGGTCCCTGGAAAAAACTATTTAACAAACAATTCTCACTGAGTCAATTTACCTTATACTCACTATTATTGCAGCATTGCAAATTGGTGTATGCAAACACTAGCAGAACACCAGATTAAAATATGAATGTGGAAAGAGTTGATATAGCTCAGGCTTTTTGAGGTTGGTTTCTCTGTAAAGCCCTACTATTTCAAGTAATATATTGCATTCTCACACCAGTGTTCTTTGTTCAATCTACTATGGAATCTGTTGTAGAAGATTACTGTGACATTGTTCGACCTACTCTTGATAAAAGCAAAGCTTTGACATCACTCCAGTTTTTTCTCATTTCCAACCCCAAATCAGATATTACTAGTACTTTGATTTTCCTTCATGAAAATGGCAAAATTTCGATTTTCTATGTAAATCAAGAAATAAAAGACATATGTTTTGAAAATGTCTTAGCTTCAAATTTTAGCTGCAGTACAAGTAATGTCTTTCTAACTGCCAGAAAACTTACCATGTGTGTCACAGCAGGGGTGCAGGGCCATTGCCGTCTGACACTTGGACAGCCCCCTTTAACAGCAGTTAGGTATACTTACCAATACCTTTAAAGCAAACATTAGCATTTGGGGAGGTCACATGATATAAAATCTGATTATAAACACAATTATGGCACTGAAATTACATTGCATTGTTTGGCAATAAGCAGGGGGCTTCTATGTTTATATTTAGTTTTTAGTATTTAGTTTTCAGAGTAGCACCAAAAATGTATTTTTTAACTTCTCACAAAGCTTGTGGATCCCCCTACATGTCCAGAGACCCTCAGGCTTCTTGTACTCCAGGTAGAAAGACTGCATCAGAGGTTGTGCTAGAGCCATTAATCCACCGAGATGTCACCATGCGGCAGTCTCCTAGTGACATATACAGTGACACGGATGACATTTGAGTGTTATGGTCTACCAAAATCTCTATTCTAGACTTTTTCTTACTGTGTAGTTTGAACCATTCTAAAAGACAGCATTAAAACTTATTACAAAAGTATTTTACGGCTTTTGCCCTTTAAATTAAGGTGGATATCAGCATTCCTCAAGTTCTGTGGCAGTTTTAAGGAGGGTTGTCTGACATGCATTCACGCACAGTTCCTATTGGATTTTTCTATTTTAAGGCATTTTCTATTCTATCAATTACTTAGTAAATCTGAATACTATCTAAAAGATACCTCTTATACTTGTATTCTATGACCTTCATTTACTGTGGATTAATATAGTTACTAAAGACTACTGTTTCTGCAAGAATTTTAACACTAGTTAAGCAACTGTATAGGAAGAATTTGCTTTGAATTTGGAAGTGACCTAACATGGCATTGTTGTTGCTAGAAATCATCATTTCTGTCCTTTTGTTTGGAAAGGGAACCAGGATTCCGATTCATCTGTTTTTATAAATGTCCCTTGATACAGTCACTCAGAAGAAACCCAACAGATATTACTGACTCTAGGTGACGATGTGAATAAGAAATTGCTTTCATCAGATATTAGTGGAGTATTTCACTAATATCCAAACACAAAATTTTTAATATAACGAGTAACTTATTGTACATAGTAGATAAACGTTTTCATATCTGAGTATTTGTTTTATATACTGTATGTATATATACATGTGTGCGTGTGTGTGTATGTGTATAGTTTGACATTGCCCAATTTTACTTTTAATTCACATATTATGACTATGTCTTTTATTAATTCAATAAATTGTTTCTTAAAAATCTTTTGTGTTTTATTGGGCTGCCAGAAAATTCGTGATATATTTTTGCATAGAAGAACAAAAATATGTCATGAATTTTCCAGTGACCCAATAGATACTGCTTTGGGTGCTAGGAATAGAGATTATACACCATCTTAGCCTCAGTACATCAGTGTTATTCAGAACAGCAGTCTTCAACTGATCATCATTAATACCTGAGAAAACTTCTAAAAATCATAAATTTATCAGTCTTACAATAAAAGCAACAGTTATGTCATTTAATACCTTGCTTCATAGTAGGGAACTTCCTGGGACCAGCAGTTAGCGTAATGGCTATGTTGCTGAACTCCCATGTAGTTAACTGCGGTTCAAGTCCTGGACCCGATGGCTTAAACTCACACCGGGCGCGTGTGCGTGCATGCCCAAGATCCCAGGAGGAGAATGGAGGAGAAGGGATTGTGGTGTGGCCATCCCCCCTGAAGGATGATTTCTCGCTTTCTGTCTCTCTGTCTTTCTGGCCAGCGCATGGGCCATATAGCAAAAACCTCTCCCCGCCCCAAAAAATAAAAAAAGAGTAGGGGACTTCCAGCTCATATAGTCCTTTTGCTGTGTTCTGCATTTACAGCTCAGATGTTCTCCTTCCCCTAACCCTTTCTGTCACCCAAATCTAAGCTTTTGAAATAAGAATAAAGAGCATTTAAAGAGTTATGAGCTAACTTAAGTTAGTGAATTATCATTTCAAAAGGCAATAATGAGGTAAGGCTGCTTTGGAATCTATAGTTCGAATGAATGGGATTTGATAAACCATTTATTAATACTTTAGAACACTAGTTCTTAATTTTGGGGGGACAGAGATACCTTTGAGAGTCTGGTAAATGCTATAGATTCTCTGCCCTGGAAAGCGTAAGTGCATATTATTTCAGGAGACTCTTAGATTTCCTGATGCCCATGTATGATATCCATTTAAAAAATGTCTTTAGTGTCTCCTAAGCCTTTGTGCTTGTCTTCCTCTTCATCACTACCATTTCTTCCCATCTCCATGGCCACCCTCAACCTCTCTTCCCTCCATTGTGCTTAGGTAACAAGTTCTCTTATTTCTCTTTTCTCTTATTTCTCTCTGTTCTTTTCTTCTCTTTGTTCCTACTAGAATCTCCTCTTTTCATTCAACTTTCTCTTCTTACCTTAGACTATGGGTAAGAAGTATATTTTAAAGCAATTATGGTATATGTTGCATGGCTTTAATTTTACTGGAATGTTTCTTTTAAAGAATATTGTAGTAACTTAATTTTTTGTTTTTGTTTTTATAAAGAATTATTTTATTTTACTTTATTTATTTATTCATTTGTTTATTTCAATTTGACCAGAAAGGGACAGAGAGAGAGAGAGAGAGAGAGAGAGAGAGAGAAAACAAGTCACCAGGACCAGGACTTGAACCACAGTGGTCTATGTAGGAATCCAGCGCCCTTAACCACCATGCCATCTGCCGGCCCCTGTAGTAACTTAATTTGTGATCCAGAAATAACAAACAAAAAGAAAAAAATAAATCACTTTCGATACTACCATTTTGCTTTGGAACTATTACCATTTTTTCCTAGTCTTTTTTAAAAACACAGTTATGTGCTTACATTCTGTATATGAGTGATACTCTGACTTCAGAAGCTCTCAAGGACAAGGTAGAGGTTTTGTGTTGTTTTTGTTAGAAGACATGCGAGCTCACCAGAAAAAGACAAAGAGACAGAGAGAGAAAAGAAGAGAAAACACCCCCCCTCCTGTGGGGAATGCGCTCCTGTCTCCTTCATCTTTTCCTCCTTTCAGGACTTTGGGCATGCATGCACATGCACCCAGTGTGTTTCTGAGGCCGCCGGGTCTGGGATTCGAAGTATGTGATAGGCCAATGGGATCTGGCCTCCTTAACCAGCAGACAACGAAGCCAACCTGAGATTCTGAGACTTTTTTTTTTTTTTTTTTTTTTTTTTTTTGAGAGGTTTTTCACTATAGGGCGCGTGGGCTTGCCAGACAGAGAGAGACATAGAGACAGAAAGCAACAAATCACCCCCCAGGGGGGATGGTCACGCCTCAATCCCTTCTCCTCCATGTTCTCCTCTTGGGATCTTGGGCACACACGCACACGCGCCTGGCGTGAGTTTTAAGCCACCAGGTCCGGGACGCGAACTGCGGTCGACTACGTGGGAGTCCAGCGACATAGCCATTACGCTAACTGCTGGTTCCCTGACTTTTTTTTTTTTTTAAGTAGGGATTGCTGTAGGATTCCAATATGCATCTTTAATTTATCACATCTACTTCACATTAATACTGTTTACTTCCAGCACAATATAGGAACTTTGTGTCAGTTTGCCTGTGTACTGTCGCTATCATAAACAATACATCTACATACCTGTTACACTCAACAATGCAGTATTAAAATTTTTGTTTTTAGTAGGTTCTTTGAAAAAATTAAGAGAAGAAAAATAAAAAAATTAATACACAGAGACAATGTTTGTAGTTACTAGCATAGTCACTGTTCACAGTGCTATGTGTTTGTTCTGGGTTACAATTTGGTATCATTTCCTTTTAGCCCAAAGATCTTAACTTCAGTATTTCTTGTTAGGGCAAGACCACTAGCAATGAATTATCCCAGTTTTTGTATATCCTTGAATACTTTTATTTTGTCTTTATTTTTGTTGAATGTAAAATTGGTGCTTGAGGGTATTTTCACCCTAGCATTGTAAATATGCCATTCCTGTTGCCTTCTGGTCTGTGTTATTTTTGATGAAAAAATCGACCATTAATCATATGTTTTTACTTAGAGGTACTTTATTTTTTTCTGCTTATTAAGAATTTCTTTTTGCCCTTGGCTACTAGGAATTTAACTATAATGCATGTAAGTGTGGTTCTTTTTGTGTTTGTCTACTTGGATTTCATTGAGCTTCAATGATGGAAAGTTAAAAGTTTTTTTAAAAGTTTTTTTACCAGCAGATGGTGTAATAGTTATATTGCTGGACTCCCACATGGCCGACAGTTCGAGTCCCAGAGGCTTGAAACTCATGCCAGGCGCTTGTGCGTTCATGCCCCAAATCCCAAAAGGAGTGGGAGAACTGATTGTGACGTGATTATTCCCCTAGGGGATGATTTCTTGCTGTCTCTCTCTGTCTCTCTAGTTAGCACATGTGCTCTATAGCAAAAATCTCTCTCCCAAGAAAAATGTTTTTCGCCAAATTTAGTATTTTTTTATCTGTTCTTTCCTCAAGTTTTTTTATGTTGTTGTTTTATTATTATTTTTTTCTTTCTGGTCCTACTTCTAATTCTCTCTTTTCTCTTCCAAGTGCATCAATAATGTGTATATTAAGAAATCTGATATGGTCTCATAGATGATAAAGGTCTGTTCATTTTTCTCCAATATTTCTTGTTTGTTTGTTTGTTCAGATAATGTCTATCAAGCAATCTTTGTAATCACTGATTCTTTCCTCTGCCATCACAGAGCTGTTTATGAGCCCACCTATTCAGTTTTGTTTTATTTTATTATGTTTTTCTTTTGGTGGTTGTACTTACCAATTGTCAAATTTCCATCCACTCTTTTCTTCGTAGTTCCAAAATTCTCTGTTGAGACTCCTTATTTGTTCATCCAGTCTTAGCAAATTTTCTCTCAATTCTTCAACACATTTATAATAATCTTGAAGTTTTTATCTGCTAAATCAGACATGTGGGACAATTTGGAGTTAGTTTCTAGTAACTCCTTTTTTCCACCTGAATGTGGGTTCTTATTTACATACTTCCTTTTTTTCTTCTTTGTCTAGTAATTTTTGGTTGAAAACTAGATTTGTGGATAACATGTTGTGACTCTGGATTCTGTTTTATTCTTCTGAAAGTTTGGAGGGTTTTTGTTTTTTGGGGGGAGGGTCTTTTGGGGGGAGTTTTTTTTTAATTGATTATAAGACATCAGTTTTAATGGATTGATTGACAATTGCCATTGATTATAAGACATAGCATTTTTAGAGACATAATAGTATGTATCTTAGAAAGAATAATGGAAATAAATGGATGGGCACAAGAGTTTGGACCCTTATCAGAAAGTTATTGTGGTCTATAACAGGTAAAGTTTGATTTGAAGATTAAAAAGTAATATGCAGTATGGGAGGAGGACTAGAAATGGAGGGGAGGAAGGAGGGAATCAAGGGGAAAAAAATTCAATGGACAAAAAAATGGAAAATGATCTGTTGATGACAATGTGTATGGTATTTTCTCTGACTGGACTAATATACAGTATATTCATGCTGTATATTAGTTCAGTGTTGTAAAGATTTATAGTGAATGAGGGTAAAAAATAAGAAAAATATAAATTAAATTTAAAAAAGCAAAAAAAGAGCAATATACATACCATCACTACAGTAGGCATTTGTCATTGTTTAGCTGTCCATCACGCAGAGCTCTGTGCTTGGGCAGAGGCCTGCTTTGTGAGAGACTGCCTCATCACACCCTGTGAAAACCAAAGGTAACCAAATATTTCCATTTCCTGCCACCCAGCATCTGATATGTAATCACTTGATCCAGGTTTGACCAATTCTTTGCTCTTCTCTGGTACTTAGACTTTTGACCTAGTAAAACAAAGATGGATGATGAACAGTTTAGGATGTATTCATAATGAGAGCAACCAGTCTTGGAATTACTGGTTTGTGTGTGGCAGTGGTGGGCGTGTCCTGAAACTCACCATTGTCCTGGTGTGGAGGGAGGAAGGTGCCATTGATGCCTTTATCTCTTTTTGTTTTTCCCCCACCCTCTCTCTGGTTTCTGCAGTTGCTTTCGATTCCTTTATTCTTTCCCACATTGTATTGATTCATAAAATATCTTAATCTAAATACTTTCTATAGTAAGTTCAGCTGATATATACATATCTGTGAACAAAAGTTGACCTTTGGCATGAAACTCTGGATAGAATGAATATACTATAAAGTAGCACATAGCTGAGGCTATATAGCTTACTGTGGTTACCAAATAGGTATTTTTTTAAAATGCAATTTTTAATTTCAAGAAAGACAGTATTATCTTTACTAAATCAAAATAAAAAAAAATGTTAAGCGAACTTTGCTTAATACTTAAAGCCAGGAAACAGGTTAGGATTCTGTTTGAATAGTAGGTACATAGATCTGTCCACAACGTAAGAAAAGACAAAACTCCTTAACACTGGAAAACAAAGCATAGAAGATCAGTAATGTTTTAGTCAAAAGTCATACAATTCTATTTCACCAGTTCAAGCTCATGTACTTTATCGTTTGCTGTGGTCCAATCTCTCCATTTAAATTTGGAAGATAACATTCAACTCTGTACTTGTCCCTACCATTAAGCTGGCCATTTTCTTAGCTGTTTTAGAACTCTTATTTCTGTGTGTCTGACTTTAGTTTTTCTGGGATAGCACTCCCTTCAGAACTTCTTGGAGAACTGGTCTGGTGTTGGTAAATTCTTTCAGGTTTTATCTGAGAATGTTCTTGTTTTCTCTTCCCATATGAAGGATAATCTTGCCAAGTATAGTATTCTTGGTTGAAATTGGTTTTCACTCAACACTTTGAATATATTTTCCCATTCTTTCCTTGCTTGCATTGTTTCCAGTGAGAGGTCTGCTGTTAGCCTGATGGGATATCCTTTGTAGGTATTATGACATTTCTCTCTTGCCAGTCTGGGTATGTTGTCTTTGTCTGTGGTTTTGGTCAATCTAATGTATCTTGGAGAAGATCTTCTTGGGTTGATCTTATTTGGGGTCCTTTGTATTTCTTGGGTCTGGATCTTTGAATGCTTCTCTAGCTTTGGGAAGTTTTCTTCCAGGGTTTCATGGAATAGATTGTCAATGCCCTTATTAGTCTCTTCTCCTTCTGGGATACTGATTATCCAAATATTTGGACATTTAATGGTATCTAGTATTTCTTGTATATTATTCTCATTTTTGGGCTATTTTCTTAGTCTTCATGGTGGATTTTACTAGTCCAGTGACTCTGTCTTTTATATCTGAGATTTGATTTCCTGTATGATATAGTCTGCTTTGAATACTTTCAAAGGATGTTTTGACTTCCTGTATTGTAGTCTTCATCTCCAACAGTTTCTTTTGACTCTTTTTTATGGTGCGTATTTCCTCTTTCAGCTCTCGCAAGAAATTCCTCACCTCCTGGGACTCATCAACTTTTTTCTTCTGGTGTTCATTGTCCCTCTTCTCTTCCATTTCTGTTAGTTTTGTCATTATAAATACTCTAAATTCTTTATCAGACATTTTCATGATTTCCATTGTACTGTCTGTGAATGAAGAGGAGTTATTCTTTTCCCTAGGGAGTGAGATATTTTCTTGGTTTCACATATTTCTTGTGACCCTGTGGTGATATCTAGTCATCTGATGGGTTATCCGTTTCTTCCTAAATTCTAGAAGATCAATCTGAGCCACCAGAGGTGCACAGGAGGATGTGGTCTGCAACCTCTTTGGTGTTGTATTTTTCCCCCTTTGTGACACAGATTCAGTGGGAGCTGAGGAATATGAGGACCCAAATAGTATTCAGATTTGGCAACTTTTCATTTAGAATTATCTAGACACTCAGTAGGTGAAAGCTGAGCAGCAAAGTGATGGTAAAAGAAAAAGGATAAGAAAACAGAGAAACAGAGAAAGAAAGAAAGAGAAAAATGGATAAAGCAAACAAAAATTATTTATTTGTTAATTATAAAGAGCAAAAAATGAAATCACTAGATCTCAGCTGTCATGGTAGACTCAGTCTTCTTCTGGCCTGCCTTTTTTTGCCAGGGTAGATTCTCAGCAGAACATCTTCATTGCTCTTACCTCTGAAATCACTAGATCTCAGCTCTCATGGTGGACTCAGTCTTCTGCTTGGGGAGATTTTTTGCTATTAGGGTGCGTGCGTTTCCGGGACAGACAGAAAGCAAGGAATCACCTCCCATGGGCAGATTGCCATGCTACAATCTCTTCTCCTCCATTCTCCTTTTAGGATTTTGGGCACACACACACATGTGCAGGGCATAAGTTTCAAACCACTGGGACTCGAACCACAGTCTACTATATGGAAATCTAGCAATATAACCATTATGCCATCTGTTGGTCCCCAGGGTTTTTTGTTTTATTGTGCAGTTATATTTTCTGGACGCAAACTATGAAAGTTGTTGCCTCTGCTGATGTCCAGATACTGATGTCTCAGCTTAGTTCTTATGTGTTGATATTGTCTGCTTTTTCCATGGCATGTCTCCTTAGGAGACTGTAGGAATGCCTGTATAAGTTAGTGGTCAGTAAATTATTTGGGCTAAGGTCAAATACTTCAGGGCAGTAAACCTTTTGCACTGCAGTTAGAATGTATACGAGTGAGGAATGCATTCAAAGGTAAAGCGAATTCACAAGTCTGCTAGGTTTTCCATCTTTTTCTTTCAAGATCTCTGAGATCTACACACGTGTGAGTTGGCAGACAGTCTTGAGTATGTGGAAAGCTTATGATCTCAGTCTTCCATGTTCTCTCACTTCCATAATCTCCTCTTTAAATGTCTGGTTGTCGTGCTATGGCCCTGGATGAAGTCTCCCTCCTCTAGTGGTAAAGCCATACATTTTTGTCCTTAAACTGTGAAGGAAGAAGTAAGAATACGGCTGTTAACATTTTGGGATAATTTCTTCACATTCGTATTCTGTGCATCCATATTACAGTATGTATTCGCCATAAATTGAAACAATAATATAATCTAAATTCGTATCTACTTGACCGTGTAGTATGAGTAATTTTCTATCTCATTCAGATTTTTGTGAATATTTTAACGCAGGGTTCTTTTTGGTAAAATATTTTATTTAAATATTTATAGAGTCAGATAGTGGCACAGTCAGTGGTAAAAACACACCCCTCTTTGTGGCTGACCCACAAGAGAAGGTTCCAGGTACGAGGTTCTTTTTGTTTTTTTGACACCTCCCTGAGTATGGTGGGCATGTATGTGTTCATAATCTGGGGCTGGTTGAGACTGTGATCCCAGTGTTAGGGATCACCTTTTGGGGGTGCTGTCCGTCTCCATCTTTCCTACTTATGAAATAAAAACTACGGTTTTAAAACTATGTATTTTATTTAAAATTTTGTGTAAAATAGTTAATACAACTATATTATACTTTAGTATATCAGTATAATTAAATAAATCCAATTATTTCTCCATTGTTAGTAATTTACTGGTAATTACTTTCAATCATTTTTTAATCATTTGCTCTCTAGATAATACTGTGATGAACATCACTGTGCATTGATCTTTATATCTTAAATAATTGCTTTAGGCTAGATTCTTGAAATGAAAATCCAATGTTGAAGGGTATGAATATTTCAAATACTCTTAATATGAGGGGACTTCAAAAAGCTCGTGGAAAAGTGGAATTAAAGTGTGAGTTTATTATAATGCAAAAAATAGTAAAATATACTCATCATTTTTCATGATACATATTTTCCATGAGCTTTTTGAACACCTCCTGTATATAGTACACTCATTTTCTGACTGGTAGGTAATTTTGCATACTTGAAATTACAGCATATGTCATTGTTTTAAAATGGGTATATTATATTTCATTAAATAAGGTTTTGTAACTAGTTCTTAACTGTTGGAAATTTAGACTATTTCTGAGTCACTCTTTTAAAGAATGTTTCTGAAGTACTAGGATGATAATAGTTTCTTCATGTTTTAAATGTTTTCTCCTTGATCCCCAAATTGGAAATATTTTCTTAGATTATGAGTAGTTTGAGAGCTCCTTTCACATGTATCAAATTGCTTCTTCTAAGTGTGATATCAATTTATAATCCCACTAGTGAAGTATTACTTTTATATCACTGGCTAGCGTTGCATTAGGTATCATTTACATTTTCCTCATCTGCATGTGTTAGTAATAATGACCAAGAAAATTCCACCAGAGAAAGCTGAAGAGAGAGCTTGACTAGTCCTTTTTCTGTGTAAGTTGTCTATGCTCATCTGTCTTCCTGTGTTTAGGAACTGATTTTATTATCAACTTACAGGAACTTTTAAAATATGAAGCCATTAGCTCTTTGTTAAATTTGTTACTACTAATTTTACTGTCATGTATATGTGTTGACATTTTATTCTGGTTCTCCATTACTAGATAATTTTTATATAAAATCATTTTTCTGCATTAAAATCTGTCAACCTTTTTTCTTTGTGATTTTTTTCTGTTGGCCCTAAGTGTAAAAAGTTAGTCCTTCCTCCATGTGAATTTTCTTTTTTTAAAAGAATTATTTTATTTAACTTTATTTATTTATTTATTTACTTAGTTAGTTAGTTAATTAGTTATCTATTATTTTTAATTCAACCAGAGAGGGACAGAGAGAAAGAAAGCTAGCCTCCAGGTCCAGGACTTGAACCATGGTTGGCCATGTGGGAGTCCAGTGTCCTTAATCACCACGCCCCCTCCATGTGAATTTTCATTCCCTTAGTTTGAATCATCATGAAATTGCCACTTTTATATTAATAGTTAAAAAATGATTATTAAAATATCCTGTGACTTAACCTTAATGTTTTTTGAAGGATATTCATTTTTTATTAGACTATTTTGATCCTCATAAGCTAAGAAATAAAAATAAAAACATATGCAGAAAACAATCTTGAATGAAATTACATTTTCAAAAACATGAAAAACCCTCTGCCATTTTGGTACAACAGTCAGGTTTTGTTTTTGTAAATAAAGTGGGTGGGTTAGTCATTTGGTAAAGAATTGGAGCTCTTATCCCCAAGTTACCATAATAATGTATTATTTAGTTGACCTGTTATAATAGATTTTTTTTTTAAGTGTATAAGGCAGTACTTTTGAGTATGTGATTACATCAAGTATGACATTTTCGTGAAAATAAATAGGACTCAATTTACCTCATTTTTCAGAACAGCGAGAATAGGTCACAAAGAGACTAGTAAGAAAGAGAGAAGGATCTGCTTGTTTAAGCATGAAAGCTCAAGAAATATATATTTATTTCATTTATATATGTATATACATTGACTCTACATTAGAGACCTAATACAAATATAATAAAATAGATTAGAAATCAATTTTCTGCCAACACTTTCTAATCATGACTAACAATGAGTATAGTTCTGGACTTTCCGTAAGCAGAAATCATTAATTATGATAAATTCTGGAGTGAGTTTGTGATTACACTAATGTCCACAGAACCACCAGTTTTTGATCATCTCTATCATTTTCACTTATTACTTACACCAGTTACTGATCTAAGGTCTGCTGAGGCAAAAGCTACTGTATCTGTCCATTATAAATTTTACCTCTTTCCAAACGTACATCTTAACCTCTTGGTAGGAGTAGGAATGGGTGTCAGATGTCAGGTTACAGGCAAAATTTAAACTCATATACTATTATGTATATTTGTGTACAGATAAATACACAAATATTTATATAAATATACTATAATGTATGTTTGTATTTATATGTATGATATAATCATACTTAATCATTAGCATTTTTTTTGGGGGGGGGGGAGAGGTTTTTGCCATAGGGCGTGTGCGCTCTCCAGAAAGACAGAGAGAGACAGAGAGACAGAAAGCAAGAAATTACCCCCCAGGGTGAGTGGTCATGCCGCAATCCCTTCTCCTCCCTATCTCCTCTCAGGATCTTGGGCATGCATGCACATGCGCCCGGCATGAATTTAAGCCACTGGGTCCGGGACTCAAACCACGGTCCACTGCATGGGAATCCAGCGACATAGCCATTACACTAACTGCTGGTCCCTAAAATTTTTAATTTACTCTTTTATTTACCTTTTTAAAGCCTTTTTTCTTTTGTCATAATATCCATTTTCCCTGGTTCTTTCGGTCATATACTAATTGGAAAACAGATCGGGTTAAGAATAAACAATAAAAATAAAAAATTGTTACTGTTTAGCTAAATATTTTTCTAGTTCTTTATAGGATATATATTTTGTTTAATATTTTTAACAAATCTGGATTATTTTACGTAAGTTTTGTAGGCTTAGAAAAATGTAATGTTTGTATTTCTCCATGTTATTAAATGTCTTTACATTTGAAAAATTGACTACTATGCTACTTCCATCTTGAAGTTGGGCCGTAATTTATTTAGCCATTCTCCTTTTGGGAGTGCTTTCTCATTTTCAGAAACATTGTGATAAGCACACTTGCATAGGTAAGGAACATAAAGCCCTCAGAGATTACATAGTCAAGACTAGAATACTGTTCTTCTGACATCCAATCAATCTTTTGCCTTTTGCCATTTTTTTCTCCCATGTAAAACTGTTGGGTACATATGAAAATACTCTCTATGCCAACATTCCACTTAGAAAATCTCTCAGCAAATTATTCAAATCAAATACATTCTTTTGTGGAACACATTTATACCAACATAAAATGAATAAATAAAGATATTTATTTGAGCTTTTGTTGGTTAGTCTGTATTGCTGTATGTTTTGAATGCAGTGATTCAGACAGCTAGATGTTTAATATATGTTTTTGAGAAGAAAATGTGTTGTAAAAAACTTTCTTATACTTTTAGCTCTTATCATTGAATGGGGAAAAGTTTTAAAGAGTAAATTTGAAAGCTCTGGTAGAGACAAAGTAAAGTAATTCCATCCAGAAATAGAAATTATAACTTGAGGGACCAGCAGTTGGCGTAATGGCTATGTCATTGGACTTCCACGTAGTCAACAGCAGTTCAAGTCCCAGACCCGGTGGCTTAAACTCACGTCCGGTGTGTGTGTGTGCGTGCCCAAGATCCTGAGAGGAGAATGGAGGAGAAGGGATTGCGGCGTGGCCATCCCCCCTGGGGGGTGATTTCTTACTTTCTTTCTCTCTGTCTCTGTCTGTCTTTCTGGCAAGTGCATGCGCCCTAGAGCAAAAGCCTCTCAAAAAAGAGAGAGAGAGAGAAATTATAACTTGAAAGGAATACAGAAGATTTTTGTCAAGAGAATAAAGAATTTATGTGGGGGCCAGCCCATGGTATGTGGTAAGGCTGTTGGATCGCACATGGCCGACTGCATGATTCAAGTCTGATGGCTTGTGTGTGCACATGTGCATGCCCAAAATCCTGAGGAGAATGGAGGAGAAAGAATTGCAGCTTGGCCAATCCCCCGGATGTTTCTTTCTCATTTTTCATCTCTCTTTTTCTCTCTCTGACAACCACATATGCCCAATAGCAAATTTAAAAACAAAAACTAACATGGAGTCCAAAAAGCAGAGAGAGAGACAGACTAGTCAGACGATTGATGCTGCAGAGACCAGCGTTACCTTCACAACAGCCTTGAGGAGTCAGAGAGAATATAGAAGTATGAAGAAAAATAATTACCGAGAATGGGTTTCTTACAAGTAATGGTTATGGTGCTAAAAAGGACTTAAAAATATTAAGTATTACTTTTGGGAACCAGCAGTTAGTGTAATGGCTATGTCGCTGGACTCCCATGTAGTCGACTGCGGTTCGCGTCCCGGACTCGGTGGCTTAAAACTCACGCCAGGCGCGTGTGCGTGCGTGCCCAAGATCCTGAAAGGAGAATGGAGGAGAAGGGATTGCGGCGTGACCATCCCCCCTGGGGGGGGTGATTTCTCGCTTTCTGTCTCTAATGTCTCTCTCTGTCTGTCTGGCGAGTGCTCGCGCCCTATAGCGAAAATCTCTCTCTCTCAAAAAAAAAAAAAAAAATTAAGTATTACTTTAAACTGAATCCTAATGGGATCAGAAAAGGCAGTTACTTAATTGTTTAACATAATGTGTCTTTAAGGCCACCTTGAAATGTTGGAATTTATGGACTCAAAGATGTACTGATACTTAAAATTGTGGTAGCAAGAGTCAGATTCATGTCCTCACAAAGTATGGTGATCTGGTCCAGGCTGGATGATGGCGGGCGCTGGGGAGGATGCGCGAGCTCTCTTCAGGGCTGGCATCTGCGCAGCGCTGGAGGCCTGGCCCGCCTTGCAGATCTCTGTGGAGAATGGCTTTGGGGGTGTGCACGGTCAGGAGAAGGCCGAGTGGCTAGGGGGTGCAGTGGGGGATTATTTCATCCGTAATGCTGACTTGGAGCTAGATGAGGTGGAGGACTTCCTCAGGGAGCTGATGACCAATGAGTTTGATACTGTGGTGGGGGATGGGAGCCTGCCCCAGGTGAGCCAGCAGCTGCAGACCATGTTCCACCATTTCCAGAGGGGTGATGGGTCTGCTCTCAGGGAGATGGCCTCCCATATCACCCAAAGAAAGTGTAGGGTCACAGCCACCACGCTTAAGACAACCAAAGAGACTGATGAGGGTGAAGATGATATGGACAGTGTGGAAGAGATGGAGGTGACAGCTACGAATGATGGGGCCACTACAGATGGGGTCTGCCTCCAGCCTGAGCCCTCTGATCCAGACACCCAGACTATTAAGGAAGAGGATATAGTAGAAGATGGTTGGACCATTGTCCGGAGAAAGAAATGAGTGGCTCTGGAAATGGGTCCTTGTTTGCTAGTTGTTTTGAGACTTGTTTGTAAGAGCTTTTTTGGAGGGTTGTAGCCTTCTAGACTGGTTACCCCATTCCAATTGTCCTCTTTCCCTATCTATCTTCCGCCTGAGAAGAAAAGCCCTTGGGTACTTGGTGTTGGAGGTGTCAGGATCTTGTCTTGCACATTCCCTCCAGCCTTAATTTATCACCTCAGTGGTGAGGCTGTTTCCCAGCATGGTGCTTCTTGTGTGCAGTCCATGAGTGGGTATAACTGGAGGAGTAACTAGATGCTGCTTGAAGGTGGACAGGTGGAGTTGTGAAGGTAGAGGACTGGCAGGAGAACCTCTAGTCAGCACCTGGGGGCTGGCTGGTTTAGGAATGGTGAGATGAACAGGCAAATGGAAGAGATTTGTCAAAGATGTGGATGAAAAGAGCTATGGATCCTCTTGCTTACCCCATCCCACCATTCATGTACACAAAGAGCAGGATTTTACCCCTCTACAGAACTTGGAAGCTCTCAGGATTGCTCCCTTTCTGTAACCCAGCTGCCAGCCCTTGGTTCCCTTGGGAATCCTAAGACCTTGGCTAGAAGGTTAGCTCAGGTTTTGCCTTCTGTTTCCTCTAGCTGCCTCCTTCACTTATCATACCATCCCATTTAAGTCCAGGGATGAGGCTTAAGATCTTAATACATAATATCTTATTGTTTAATCTGTGGCTTGATTAGTGAGTAGCCTTGGAATCTAACTTCTGGGAGCTTCCGAGTTCAGTAAGGGAGTAGTTTCTGGGCCCGCCCTTAGCAGCCTGTTACTTTGGACAAATGGAGTACAGCAGTGCTCTGAAAGTTATTGTAAGCCTGAAATAAACTGTATTTTCCTTTAAGAAAAACAAAAAAAACAAAGTATGGTGATCTTAGAGGGGAGACCCCAGTGAGGTTGCGTGGAGGCCAAGAATCTGAGAGCTGAAAGATGAAGGCAGGATTGACAGCCTCAGTTTACCTGTCCTTTGAGGATGCCAACCTCAGCTTAGTTGTTCCATCTGCTCTCTTTGCTGCTGTGGGGTTGGCCAGCCAGAGGTGTACCACTGCCAAATGACGGTTTTTACACAGAAGCATTCATTATGAAGTTGTAAACAGACTTAAAAAGGCCTGTGCACAGATCTGTGTCAGGAACCATGGGACTCCAGTGTTCTCTATGGACCACTGCACAACAGATAGTGAGCATGTTTCTTGGAGCCATGAAAGCAGCAAAGAAAGAAGGTGGCACAGTGGTCTACAGGGGCAAGGTTATGGACCATCCTAGAAATTACATTGAACCATCGATTGTGACAGGTGTTGCCCATGATGTGCCCATCTCACACACAGACTCCTGCTCCAGTTCTCTTTGTCTTCAAATTCAAGGAGGAAGAAGAGGTCTTTGCGTGGAATAATGAAATGCAGCAGGGACTTTTGAGTAACATCTTCACCAAAGATTTGGGTAGAATTTGGCTTGGACCTAAAGGATCAGACTGTGGTATCGTGAATGTCAATGTTCCCACAAGTGGGGCTGAGATTGGAGGTTCATTTGGAGGAGAAAGGTGGTGGCAGGGTCTGGCAGTGATGCCTGGTGACAGTACATGAGACAATCTACTTGTACCACCCACTACAGTAAGGCCCTTCCTTTGGCTCAAGGCGTCAAGTGTCAGTAAAGGCATTTTAGAGCAACACTAATTAAAAGTCTCTTAGGCATCCCTGCAGCTGCTTCTGAAGGCTAAGAAAATTGACATTTGTCCTGAATAAAGGCATCATTTAGAATAATGACAGTCACTAATCCCTTAAGACCTCAGAGCCCTAAATCAAGAGACATATTTATACAAAATAAAAATAAAATTGTTACAACATTTAAAAAACAATCGTGGTAGCTATAAAGCAAGATGCTATGAAGACGATTAAGAATGGTTTACTAAAACAGAGTTTACAACTATATGAAGTTTATGTCACCATACACTTTTATTTTAGAAAAATTTAAGAACCTTTGGAATTATTTGTGCTTTACTTTATTATATATAAACAACAGTATCATGGAACCTAATTTTACTGCAACCTCCTCAATGCGATGTCTCAAAGTATGAGTAAAAATAACTTGTTTCACATGGAATTATTTCAGACTTTTTGAAAGGCCTATCAACTATCTGACACATAAAAAAAACCCTATTTTCCTCTATCTCTGAGAGAATCTCTTGGGTTAGCTATCCAAAAAAAAAAAGTTTCTAACAGGGAAATTCTAAATAAACATTTCTATCCAATGACAGAGTTGTGTTGCAAATAAATGATGGTTTGGACTTGTTGTTTCTTCTGTTTTCTGTTTGCTTTATATTTCTTCTTTTTTTTAAATTTCATTGTTTATTTTTTAGATTATCCATCCCTCTTACTTCTCCATGCATTGTTAGCATAAAAAGTTGAACTTGTTTACAACCTCCTTTGAAGAGAGTAGGTACACAGTCCCCATCTAAAGAGTTTCTGCATGGATGGCCCAAGAATTCTGGACCTTGGTAATAATGTCAGTAACCTACACAACTTTCAATAGAAAAAATTACCAAATATCCTCTGTTTAATGTAAACAAGGCAGGAGGTAAAACAGAATATTACAGTAACACTGTTTTACAGGGCCCAGAAATATGATTATCTGTCATACTTTAACACCTTGTGTCACAATGACATGCATATTTCAATTTATTATACAAATACAACCCCAAATAGAATTATTGTATAATTTGTGGTTGCTTTATACTTTTAAACTTGCAATAAAATAGCCAAACTCTTCCCCCTACTTTTTTTTCCCCGCATCTAAGCCTCAAATGATATTTTAAAGTGGTTTAATTTTTTTTTTTTTTTGAGAAGTTTTCGCTATAGGGTGCGTGCGCTCGCCAGACAGACAGAGAGAGACATAGAGACAGAAAGCGAGAAATCACCCCCCAGGGGGGATGGTCACGCCGCAATCCCTTCTCCTCCATTCTCCTCTCGGTATCTTGGGCACGTACGCACACGCGCCCAGCGTGAGTTGTAAGCCACCAGGTCCGGGACGCGAACCACGGTCGACTACGTGGGAGTCCAGCGACATAGCCATTACGCTAACTGCTGATTCCCAAGTGGTTTAATTATTGAGACTCTACAGCTGGGGCTAGAAATGAAGGAAGTGAAGGAAAGGAAAGGGAATTTACTTTGCAAGAAGAGAGAAGTCTGTAACATTTAAAATTTTTTGAGTGCTCTCTGAGTTGTGAAATAGTCCATACTGTATCCAGCAACCAGGTATGTGTAGATAAAGTTGAGTTTCAGCCTTCCTGCTAGTAAGGATGACTGGGGAAAAGGAAATTCCAAGTAGAGGGTTCCATATGAGTGGAAGCCAAGGGAGGGGAATGCTGGACAAGGTTGAGAGATAGCAAGAGGACCTGCATCGCCAAGATGTCAGATATGAGTCCGAAAACGGTTGAAAAGTGAGGGTAGACGAATAAGTTTGAGATGTTAATGGTATTGAAAATTAAAGTGGGAACTTTGAGCTTAACTCTGGAAATAATGGAGAGCCATGAGATATTTTTTAATTAGTAATTTCATTAGAACTTGTTTTATGAGTATAACTTTAATAGCTAGATATAGAATATAAAGTAGATAAGGGTTCAGCTTTTTTTATAAGGAGCCAGATAAATACTTTAGATTTCATGGGCTCTAAGGTCTCTGACAACAACTCATCTCTGCCTCTTGGGGCCATAGATAATTTGTAAATGATAAACACGGCCACGTGTTTGCATAGTACATAAGCAGCATCATTTAGTAGATTATAATACTGGGTCATAAATAGGGGCTCTCAGACAGGCCCTCAAGATGTTATAGCCTTGAGTTCAGTTACACCTCTTTAGTTTAACTCATATGTAAAATATATCTATAAAATGGCATCTTTCTCTGGTTTCTAATTTTTTAAAATCTATTAAATAACTCTTTTTTGTATACCCTTTAAGCTGTATAGAGAAAATGTGTGATAAAAGTCCAAGGTGAATTTACTGTTGAGAATGGAGTACATATTGTTGGCTTTCTTTTCTCTCTCTTCCTCTTTTTTGGGGGAGGAGGGGGTCCTTCTTTAAACCAACTTGGTGCTAAGTTCTAAAAGCAAGATAAATCTACTTTTGAGCTATTTGTAATATTTCTAGCTTAGACCTTGATCTTAAGAGAGAGAATTATAGTAACTGTTAAAATGAAATGTAGCTAGAAATACGGTAAGCTGTTGATGTGTGTCTCTGTCACAGTGAGATTGCATTTACTTTAAGGAAACTGCACAGTACCTATACTGCAAATATGTGTAAGATTTTAAAATTGTGCATCTGAAAAAGCTTGATTAAAAAGACCTTTTTGATGGTACTTACAACCTTTAATGTCATTAAAGATAGCATGCAGAGACTAAAAGGAATTTAGTTTTGACTTTGTATAATCTTTTCTGACAGTTAAAGATGATTAGAACATATGTTTTGTGATTTGGATTCAAATTCAAGTTCTGCCACTGTATCAACCTTGTGAATTAATGTATTTAATCTAAAAGATAGCATTAAGAATGTCTGCCTTGTTACAGTGCATAGAAAAGAAGGTATAAATATTCTACAGCCTAAGTTTGCTAAATAAAATGAACAGAAATTTTTTTAAAAAAAGAATGTCTGTCTTGTTAGGATCATTTTGAGTTTATGTTAAATGAGGTGTGTTAGATACTTGGCATATGTAATCTATACTTATTTTAGCAAGCGTACAGTAAATAACCTCATTTAATATAAGGGGACTTGAAAAGGTTTGTGAAAAAATGGAATTAATGTATGAGCTTATTTTGGGACAAAAAATTTGAAATTCATGCATAGTTTTTTTAAAATAACATATGTTTTCTATGAACTTTTTTAATACCTTCTCATATATAGGTATATATTTGTTTATATATGGAAAATTAATTGTTTAACAAGAATGTAAGGACAGCTAATAAGAGAAATGTAACCTTTTCAGAGATGGTGCTAGAATGATTGAATAGCCATATCCCAAAACTTTGAAAAGATTTTCAATGCATACCTTGCAGCACATACAAAAATTAAGTAAAGACATTTAATAGAATGAAATGTAAAGTCATGAAACAGTTAAACGTCTAGATATAAGTATAGGACAAATCTTTGTGAATTGGGATTAGGTAAAAAAAAGAATTTGAGATACAACTCCAAAAAAGCCAGGACTCAAAGAAGAAATTGATCGATTAAACTTTATCAAAACTCTAGCCAGACTTTGCATATGAAATTTTAAAACCCCAAGGGCCAGAAAGTGGTGCACAGTGATGTTCTGTGAGGCTGACTCATGTGGGAAGGGGCCAGGTTTGCATCGGGAGGCCTCTTGGAGTGTGCGAAGCACGCTTGTGCTCACGCTCCAGGCTTGCCTGAGGTAGGGGGTGGGTTGTGGCAACCCTGATGGGGGTGCTGCATCTGTGTCTCTCTGTCATCCTGTCCTCACTCATGGAAGAAACAAATGCAAAATGAGCTTAAAAAAATTTGTGAGCCCATATGTAATGAAGTATTTTTGTTAGAATCCAGAATTCTGGAATCCCAGTAATAAAATCCAAAAGAAATTGGTAAAAGATTGGGATACCCATTTTACCAAGGAAGATATATGGATAACAAATAAATACACAAAGAGATGTTCAGCACCATTCATCATTAGGGAAATAATAGACTAAAACCATAATGAGGTACCACTGCATACCTGTTAGAATTTTGAAATTAATGCAACTGACTATACCAAGTGATGGCTAGGATATGGAGCAACTGAAACTCATCTTTACTGGTGGGAAAGTATAATCAATTTGGAAACAGTTTCACAGATTCTTAAAAAGTTAAATATAGGGTTAGCTGGTGGGTGTGAGGGTTAAGGTGGTTGATCCCACTCTAACTGTATGGTTCAAGTCCCAGACCTGGTGGCTTGAAAAACATACCAGGTGTGTGTGTTGGGGTGGGGGGGGGGGTGCCCAAAATCCTGAAAGAAAAATGGAGGAGAAGGGATTGTAATGAATGTGGCCATCACCTCTGGGGTGTCCTCTCACTCTAACACAAAAGTGTATATGTCCTATAGCAAATAAAATAAAACAATACAAAATTGAAATATATTTCCCATATGGCCCAGCCATTCTAATCCTAAATATTCATCCAAGAGATACGAAAGCACATATTTATATGAAAATTAGTATCTGTATGTTTGTAACATTTATTTTAATTGTGAGACGGAGTGTGCACTTGCCAGAAGGCTGGGGGGAGAATGACGCCTCCGTCCCCACAGTGGGACATAGTCACATTGCAGCCTCTTCTCCATTTCTTCATCCCTTTGAGATTTGGGTCATGCACACACATGCACTAGAATGTTTTTCAAACTGCCAGAGTCTGGATTTGAACTGTGGTTGGCCCAGTTCGATTTGTCTCCATTAACCACTGTGCTGCAGGGCTGGCCCCAGGTTTTAATTTTGAATAGAATCAAAACCCCATTTTTATGCTTTTATGACTTTGTATTTTTTTACCCTCCCACCTCCTCCCCCAGGGGAGGCACGGCCATGCCATAATCTCTTCTCCACTCTCCTTGGGGATATTGGGCATGCACGCACAGACACCCAGTGTAATTTTTGAGCCACTGTATCTGGGACTCGAAGCATGAAGTTAGCCTTGTGAAATCTAGTGTCTTGGGACCAGCAGTTAGCATAATGGCTATGTCGCTGGACTCCCATGTAGTCAACTGCGGTTCAAGTCCTGGACCCGGTGGCTTAAACTCACCCGGTGCGTGTGCGTGTGTGCCCAAGATCCCGAAGGAGAATGGAGGAGAAGGGATTGTGGCGTGGCCATCCCCCTCGGGTGGTGATTTCTCGCTTTCTGTCTCTCTGTCTCTCTCTGTCTTTCTGGTGAGTACACATGCCCTATAGCAAAAACCTCTAAAAAAAAAAAAAAAAGAAATCTAGTGTCTTAACCTCTGTGCCACCTGCTGGCCCATTGTGTAGGTTTTGATCTCATTACTCTCACAGTTATTTAATTAAAAGGATCCTGATATTTGGAATTAGACAGAGTCCTAATTTTAGTTCATCATTTAAAAGTAGAGGCAGTTACTGGATTGCTCTTCTTAGGTTTCTTTATCTTTGAAAGATGAGTCCTGATATATATTGTTGGAATAATTAGTGAAAAGTAGATACATCTTGACAGCTATTTCCATGATAAATATTAACCATGGAGAATCTTTCCTTAACAATTGTAATCACCATATTTTCAAGAGAGAGGTTATAAATGAGGCGAGGGAGCTGCTATGGAGGAAGATTTCATGGGATAGGAGATCTTAATAATGCTGGTAAAATGTTACTGGGTATTGGGTAGACATTGTCCTGTGTAATTTTTCCATGTCTTGAGTATGTTAAAATTATTTTAAAAAATCTTTCCTTACCATGTACAAAAGTCTTTCTCATGAATTATCTTAAACTAAGGAAGTGTCTAAGATTTTTCTATCAAAAAACACTACTTCAAAGAACACACTCAAATGTATACTTCATGATTCTTAGCTTGCTTAGAACCTGCGAGTCAGAATACCATTTCTTTCTTGCCGTTCTAGTTGCATTACATAAAGTATCAATTTTCTACTTGATAGATAGAAATTAAGAATAAAACCTTTTATGCTAATCCATTTTTATTAGGCATGATCCTACTAGCTGGCTTCTAATGAAAATACCCTTGGCACCTGGCTGCCAAAGTTTCTGATGCTTTAGCTATTTTAGCACATTCGACTTCAGGATCAGTATGAATTCCTTCTAAAATTGTTAACTGGTATTGTTTTTCAGAACTAGAAATTACACCTCATTGAATGAAAAAAATAAAAAATAGACTGGATTATTGTCAGTAGATAGCAGAGATCATAGACTGTCTTAAGGTCGAACCTGCCCATGGAAGTACTGTTTGTTCCCCAGTGTTATTCTTCCAGGTGATTTGAATTCTTAAGAAAAAATTAAAAAATTCTGTGATCCTACACCTGGACTTTTGCATGACAACGATTAGTTGTTGCTGAGTATCAGCCACTTTCTTTTTTTTTTGGAGAGGTTTTTTATAGGGCACGTGCGCTCGCCAGACAGACAGAGACAGAGAGACAGAAAGCGAGAAATCACCTCCCAGGGGGGATGGCCACACCGCAATCCCTTCTCCTCCATTCTGCTCTCGGGATCTTGGGCACACACGCACACGTGCCCAGCGTGTTTAAGCAATCGGGTCCGGGACTCGAACCGCGGTCGACTACGTGGGAGTCCAGCGACATAGCCATTACGCTAACTGCTGGTCCCTCAGCCACTTTCTTTAACTGGAAGTTCACAGTCTGGTTTTTGTTACTGGTGTCACATATCATTTGCCATTTATTATTTTATCACCATAAAAGTTTGTATTAATTGCTTAGCCCCTATAGGCATTTAGTTTATGAGTGCTAGATTATATTTAGTTTGCATCACAGTGTTCTATTGATATTTTGTATGCTATTGTAATTCAATGTCACATATTTTCAATACTTTATAACTTTATAAAGCATTCTTGCCTACATTTTGCCTATAAACCTGTGACATAAAGTTCACTTTCATTATTTGTCAACTTTTCTTTTTCTCATATCTAATTAGTCTGTTCATTTTACCAATTAAATATTTCCAAATCTAATTCCTTTTGTCCATTCTTTCTACTGCTGCTTCAGCTCAGGCCCTTATCACCTCACCTGGAATTCCTTTACTTTTTTTTTTTTTTTTTTTAAGAGAGATTTTTTTTTGATATAGCTTGCACATGCTCGTCAGAGAGACAGAAAGCAACCCCTCCACCACCCCTGCCCCCCGGGAAGAGGTGGCCACACTGCAATCCCTTCTCCAATCTCCTCTTGAGATTTTGGACACACACGCGCACACACACACACACACACATGTCCAGTGTGTTTTAAGCTGCTAGGTCCAGGACTCGAACCATGGTCAACCACATGGGAGCCCTCTGATGTAACCATTATGCCATTTCCTGGTCCCACCAGGAATTCCTTAATTGCCATTTAACTATGCACCTTGCCTCCAATCACAGCCTTTTGATTCCTCTTCAAATAGTTGGGTCATAGAAAAAGTCATGATACTTTTTTTTTTTAATAGAAAAATACGTCATGACTTTTCTGACTACCCATACATTACTAGGAAGGAACATCAGAGCGCAGATTTGATCACATCCCCTCTCTGGTTAATTTCTTCTAAGTTTGTCCATCTATGGCAGGGGTTACAAACTTTTTCTTAAAATTCCAGATAGTAGATAGTATAGACTTTGCTGGTCATCAGGTTCCTGTAACAAACACTCAGCTCCTATTACTGAACACAAAGCATCATAGACAATATGTAAACAAATGGTTTGGCTTCCTTATAAAACCAGGCATCTGGCCCATGGCTCTAGTTTGTTAACTCCTGTTCTGATATAAAAAGCTCACTGGGCATGTCTCCTCACCTGTCTCATCCACCACTCTTTCATCTTGTTTCTTGATGTTTTCTTCAGAAGCTCCCTTATTATTATTATTATTATTATTATTATTATTATTATTATTTAAAGTAACTCAAATGTTTATTGGTGGATTAATGAACAAACAAAATGTGGTGTGTATATATACATATACACACACACACACAAGGGAATGTTTTTCAGCCTTCAAAGGAAGGGAATTCTGACACTTGTTATAACATGGATGAACCTTAAATAGACTAATTATTCTTTTTTTCAAAGTGTTTTTTCACTCACAGCAGAATATTCATATGTATCACCTAAAATGTCAATTCTGAAATGATGGTTTTTATATATAAACATGGACTTAGTTTATTTAGGCTACTTATTCTTTTTATTACTGACATCTCTATAAATGTATGGTGAAGGAAAGTCTTATGAACGGTTTTTAACAGATCTTTCATTAAAGGCATGAGCTTAACACAAACCATGTTATAGTTCATATAGCATCAGTGCATTATTCATAAATCTCAGAACAAGGCCATTGGCAGGGAAGGAGTTAAGTTTCAATATTATCAACTATTGGAATTTGGGAAAGTCATGATGCATTTTTGCATAGAAAAACAAAAAAGTATGTCATGATTTTCCCAGTGACCTAACATATCACGTCAAGTTCACTGAGAACAGCTTTAGAAGAATAGGAAATAAAAGCATGTGAGTCACATTCTCTTCATCACAATTTTTTCTTTCAAATTCAGTTAGGAAATCAGAAAGCATTTGGTTTTGAAGGTCTGACTTGCCTGAGGCATTGGATTTCAAGATGCTAATTAAAATCTAATAGGTTGCTTGGGGCCAGCAGATGGTGTAGCCGTTACATTGTTGGACTCCCACATGACTGACCGAGGTTCAAGTCCCGGACTTGGTGGCTTAAAACTCACGCTGGGCATGTATGCCCAAGATCCCGGGAGGAGAATGGAGGAGAAGGGATTGTGGCATGACCATCCCCCTTGGGGGGTGATTTCCCTCTCACCATCTCTGTCTCTGCAGTGAGTGTGCATGCCCTAAGGCAAAAACCTCTAAAAACAAAGAAACAAAAAACTAATAGGTTGCTTTCATGCGTCCATACTGTAAGAAAAAAAAATACAAATTATAAATATGTTGCTAAGTGTGTGGGTTTGGACCATATTATTAAATTTCAGTTACTTGTTATTGCTAATTGGTACCCTGTTGGGTAGTAAAACAAAACCTTTTCCAGTTTAGAAAAAAGAGAAAGTAAAAAAGAACATCATTTTTGTTTCATATCAAAAGAACTTCATCATTCTTGCATCATATTAATGAAAGATATGACTTGACTATGAAGGTAAGAGGATAAATACATTTTTAGTAGTAGTCCTGTAATGGAATTTTGTTAAGAAGTAAGTGTATATTTATACTGATTATGATATAGTTCTCTAGATTTCCTGATGCTCGCAAAGCAGTGCATTAATTTAAAGCTCCATCGGTTAAAACTGACCATATACCTGTCTTTTGTGGTTTTAGCCGCCAGCCGAACAGGCCAAAGCCAGGCTACAGCTGGTTCTTGAAGCTGCTGGTAAGTGGTAATAATTAATTTTCAATGAAATGAAATGAAAGCAAAGAGACAAATCCTAGGCAGCTAGCACGCTTGCAGGTAAGTCAAGAAGAAAAGTCCTGTTTTCATATGTCCCCACAAATGTATGAGATCTAGATGATAATGTGTAGCTGTATGTTATCTGAAATATGTATCACTTCAGTACAGTGCTCAAAGGTCATCTTTTCATTTACAAAGTTGACTTTCATTTAGTTTTTTCATTTTGATGAAGTTTGATTTATTGATTTAATCGTTTATGGACTGTGGTTTTGGTGACATGTTTAAGGATTCTTCACCTAGCCCCAGATCCTAATTTACTCCTACATTTTCTTCTAAAAGTTTTATATTTTACATTTAAGACGATGATCCATTTTGACTTAATTCATGCATAGAGTGTAATGTTTGGGTTGAGGTGTTCATTGTTCTAAAGGAAGTGGAGTCAGTGTCATTTACTAATTCCTCCAGTCACATTGGACTAACTCATTGGACTGTTCTATAATAAGTACCATCTCATCTTAAAATTCTGTATGTTTTATTTCTCAGTGGTGCAATACTGCTGTGACTCTGATTTTAAATATCATACCTAGTTTCATGTAGACATTAAATACTTTTCTTTTAAAAACTATAAGATCTATGTTATATTTTCTAAGTACTGATGCTTTATGTTAAATCTTAATTTGTTCTTCAAAAACATGTGTAACTTAGTCAATTTTATGTTATCAACTATAGTACATATTTCTTAAAACTCTCTACTTTAAAAAATGTATAAAGAGCTCATTATTTCCTGCTGAAAAATGAAAACGGTATGTTAACATGAAAGTAATTTCAGACCATCAAATGCTAGCACTTACAGTTTTAGTATTCATTGCTTAATAAAATACATACGTGCATACTGAGTCAAGTTTCCTTTGCATTAGCTCATTGTATTTCCACTCAGAGTACCCACAGTCTAAAGTGTGGGCATGAATATGAAAGCTACACTAGCTTTCTGAATCACTGGTAGGAATCACTTGCCATATAGGTGTAAAAGAAAGTAAAAGTTTTAATATTGACTGTAAATATTTATACCCTCCATATTACTTTTAAAAGTCACTTATATTGGGCCAGCTAGATGGCAATGGTTAAGGCAGCTAGATCCTACATGGCCAACTGCGTGGTTCAAGTCCCAGACCTGACAGCTTGAAAAAGATGACAGGCATGTGTTCGTGCGTATTCAAAATCCCTGGAGAAGGGATTACTGTGTGGCCATCCTATCTGGGGTGGGGGGAGCTTTCTCACTTTCTTGCCCTTTCTGTCTTACTCTCTGACAAGTGCACATGCCCTATAGCAAACTTGAAAAAAAAAAAAAAAAAACACTTTCATATGTTTATCTTTCTCATTTTACTTTTTATAGAGAGATTTTTACCATAGGGCTTATGTGCTTGCTGAAGAGACAGAGAGAGATAACAGAAAGTGAGAAATCACTCCCCCCAGGGGGGATGGCCATGCCTCAGTTCCTTTATCACATTCCTCCCAGGATTTTGGGCATGTAAGCACACACAGCCAGTGTGAGTTTTAAGCCATTGGGTCCAGGACCAAACCATAGTCACCAAATGGGAGTCCAGTGACGTAACCATTACACCATCTGCCGGTCTCTCATTTTATTTTTAATTATATAGAAAATACAATTTATTAAAATTTTATGGGCCAGTTCTGCAGGATTGCAGCATGACCATGTCTCATGGGGGTGAGGAGGTTTTCTCTCCTTTGTCTTTCTTTCAAGCGTATATATTCTCTATCATTAATAAAAGAAGTTAGAAGTAAAAAAAACAAATCTTCCATACTGTTAGATTTTTCACATTTCACATTATTCTATATTGTTTACATAATATTTATCCATTCCTCAATGGTATTTTGGTTTGAAAAATATTTCCTGTTTATAATTCGAGTATTGCTAGACACTTGCTTCAAAGGAACGTCTTTATTTTGCTTAGCTCAGAAATATTTGTTTGCATCAATAAGATTATAAAAAATTTCATTTCACAATTTTGTACAGTTTTCTTTATTTTTAATATGACTTTGGAGCACATTATTAAATCCAAAACTCCAAACCTCACAGTGTATAATGTGCTTAGATATGTTCCAGTTGTCATCCTCATTTTTTAATTTAACATTCTAAATTGTTTTAATGATTCATAGGTCCTATGAATTGGAAAAGCATTTGATATTGTGACAGTTTTCAAATTAAAAAGCTTATTTTGTTCTGGATTAGCAAAAGACAGATCTTAGGTAGATGAAACGTTATTTATTAAACTTTTTTCTTTATATTGAACATTTATGTTGTTTCCAGATTTTTAATACACTGCAATGAACATCCTCCTATAAATTGTGCTTTCTTTATTTTAGACTTTTTCTATTCACAATATACATTTTTGCCAAAATGTTTGACAAAAGTGCTATCCTACTTTTCTTTGCCACTGGTTAAGTAACTGTTTTTATCAAAATTTGCTTTTTGTTATCAGGTCCATAAATTTATTTCTTTATAATATGATGTAACATATTGCACTCCCTTGAAAAAATATGTAGCATTGTTTTAATGACTATGTGTGGCCTTGGTGAGGGGACAATGATGGATTGATAGCTGTAGAACATGTAGACCAATACAGAACTGTCAAGGTTCTAGTTCTCTTCATCACTAAATAAGTGATGAAGTCAAGGTGTTTATTGTATTATTAAAAATAAACTAATATACAAAATGTATTTAAAGGCAGGAGCAGACAAGGAGAGCTTGAGTCCAGTCTGGTTAGACTTATAGCTAGAGTCTAGTCTATTCCTAAAGTTGAGGTACCTGAATGGGGTACCCATTGTCATAGTGTCACAGTGGTACCCACTGTCATAGTGGAGTTCTCTTGAGTTCAGCCAGGGAAATGTTGTCGATTTGGGGATTTAAAACTGGGTATAGCAGAAGACTTTAGGCCTTATGCTAGATTCTTGAAGCAGGATTTATTTCAGCCTCATGGTTAGCATAACTTTATAGGTATCGTTCATACACAGAAATCTTACTGATTAGACATAGTCTTTTACACTAGCCATTGGTCCCAGAACAAGGTTTTATGCTTAATTATTGCATTGTCATTGATTATATTAGTCAATGTTAATGATGTTGTCTGCTTGAAATGAAAATCCAGTTAGAACATTTAACCATGATTATTCTCACTGTGAGTGAAAACCCTACATGTGGATCCTTTTTCCCCACCATCTTTCCGTGCCGCCATAGTGGTGTGCATGAATGTCCTGGCTGATGCTCTCAAGAGCTGATGACGAAAAGAGAGGCAAATGCTAGGTTTTGCTCAGCCCGTGCTCCAAAGTCATTATCCCATTTCTAACTGTCATGATGAAGCATAGTTACTGCACTGGAGAATTTGATGTTATCAATGATCATAGAGCTGGAAAAATTGTGAACCTCATTGGCAGGTTAAACAAGTGCAGAATAATGAGCCCCATATTTGACGTGTAACTCAAAGATCTAGAGAAATGGCAGAATAATCTGCTCCCATCGGTCAGTTTAGTTTCTTTGTGCTGATAACCCCAGCTCATATCACGGACCCTGAAGAAGCAAGAGGAAAACATACAGGGGGGAAAATCCAGAGATTTTTTTTCTAGGGATGTAATACACACATCCAAATAAAATGCCTCAATGAAAAGAATAATAAAAAAGAAAACCATACATGTGAATAAAAAAAAAATTAAGCAAAATGTAGGGAGCCATTCATGTTGTACCAAACATAAAGTCTGGAGGTTTTATTGTATTTTTAATTATGTTTTATATAACTAGATTATTACATTTTTGAACTTTGGTTCACATACTTGACATTTTTATCTTTGACTCTTTTAGAGGCAAAAATTCATTGTCTTATTCTAATTTTGAAATGTTTCTCATATGTATCTCATTATTGTCTTTCTTACAGCCATCTCTTTAGTCTAGATCTCAAAGATTTCACCCAAAATTTACTCCATTTTTCTCTTAATGGGTTTCCTGTTTCTTCTATAGTATTGAATGCATTCACAATATGGGACCACCAACTTGATTGAGTTGTAAGACTTTTTTTTTTTTTTTTTTTTACAGGTTTTTGCTATAGGACACGTGCGCTCACCAGAAAGACAGAGAGAGACAGAGAGATAGAAAGCGAGAAATCACCACCCCCCCCTCCCCCCAGGGAGTATGGCCATGCTGCAATCCCTTCTCCTTCATTCTCTTCTCGGGATCCTGGGCACGCTTGCACATGGCACGCCCGGCATGAGTTTAAGCCACTGGGTCCCCGACTCGAACTGCAGTTGACTACATGGGAGTTCAGCGACATAGCCATTACACTAACTGCTGGTCCCATAAAACATTTTCATTACTCCAATTAAAAATCTCTTATCTATTAGTAGTTTCTCTCCAGTATTCTTATCTCCAAGCACTCATAAACCACCAATCTGCTCTCTGCCTCTATGGATTTATGTAGGCTGTATATTTCATATTAACAGAATCTGTGACCCTTTCTGTCTCTCTTCTTTCACTTATAATGTTTTGAACCACATTGTAGCATGTGGCTACATTAGTAATTCATTCCTTTTTATGGTTGAATAATATTTCCTTATATGTATATACATAATTTGTTTATTCAAACAGTAATGGAAATTTGGACTGTCCCACCTTTACTTATTGTTGATAGTGTTACCATGAATATGCGTGTGTATGTACTTCTTTTTTAGTGCCATAGGGCACATGCATATGTGCAAGAAAAAAAGAGAGAAAGCATGTCTAAACAGGAGTTGTCATGTCTCAGTCCTTTTTCCATTTTCCTCCAATTCTCCCTGGTTGAATTTGAACTCTGGTTGGCCACGTAGGATCCAGCTTCTTCTGTATAGTACTTAACTACTATGCTATAGGCTGGTCTCTTTTTTCTGTTTAATTTTTTGAATGCGATTTGCAAATTTGGGGGGATATATACCTATGAGGATAATTGTGGAGGCATTTGGTAATTCTACATTCAGTTTATTGAGAAATCACCAAACTGTTTTCTACTGCAGGTGAACCATTTTGCATTTCTACTGAAAGCAGTGTACAAAACAGTTGCCTATTGTTTCAACTAAACCATGTCACACATTTAAGTGTAAATGCCTGAAGGTATTTAGCTTTGGGAACTTTGTGTATCAGAATTTCCTCTTTTGAATGGGAAAATGAACTACCTTGTAGGGTTGTTGTGAAGACAGATAACACATGAAGTGCCTGACCCAGAACCTGACAAATGGTAGCCACCAGAAAAATGGTAATTTCCATGTTGCTTTTTGTGAATACCTAGGTGATTCTTTCTCAGCATCATTTGATGAAACTACTCCTCTATCCAGAATTAATCGGTGACTGTAAATTGCTTTCAAATCAGTCTTACATTTCATTGCTTAAAGTTCTGTTCCGTGGACCTACTGTACAGAATTCTAACTTTATTTCTTAGAAATTAATTTCTATACATCTCAGTATTCTTTGAGTTACCCATGTTCTTTTCTACCTGGAAATCTTTGTTCTTTTTTTTTTTTTTTGCCTTCTAGGAATATCTTCTTTTTCTCCTTTTAAACACTTCAGGACCTATCTGAAATAAGATTTCCACATGATATTTTTGACTATTTCATAATCCTTCTCACCAATGAGTTGTTTTAGTTTTTGTCTATGCACACCATTCATGCTGATATTTACTCATATACTGCTGATGTTGATATTTAATTGTTTCATGAATGGTAGGATTATTTTTACCATGAAATAAAATGTTGAAAGCCAGAAACTACATTTAAACTTGTATATCAGACCAGTTCCATTGTGCAGCAGTAATGCACTGCTCAAGAACCACCAGATCCTCCATGGCTACTGTGGTCAGCCTGAAGCATGCCAGGCATGTGTAAGAGTACCCAAGAACCAATGGGCTGGAGGACTCAGGAAGGGAATTGCAGCATGACCGGACCCTGTGGAGGGTGCCCATCTCTCCTGTGTATGTGTATACATGTTCTATCATGAATAACTAACTTAACTAACTAAATAGCACTTTATTGCATGCTACAGGTCTGGCCCTCCAATATTTTTATTAGCATAAAAAGACAACACTTTGACACAATTTTTTGTATTGTTTTAATTTGCTAAAGGTTGTGTGTGCTCACCAGAGAGCAGCAGAGAGAGAGAGAGAGAGAGAGAGAGAGAGAGAGAGAGAGAAAGAGTAAGAAAGCACCCTTATGGAGAATGGTCACACCATAATCCTTTGTCCTCCATTCCTCCTTTCACACATATGTGCCCAGCATGTTTTTTCAGCCACTAGATCTGGGACTAGAACTGTGTGGTTGGCCTTGTAGGATCCAGCTGCTTTAACCACCATACCACTGGCTGGCCTTCACACAGTTTTTAAGACACAGTTTTCTTTGATATCTCCTTAATATTTTATTTTAAAAAGAATTGTTGTCACATACAACCTTTAAACCTATGTATCTAATCTTAAAAGAAAAATTTGACATTTCTCCTAAGACCTGGATGATAAAACAACTTTTCATAAAAGCTCTCATATTTTATTTCCTGAATAATATCAATAGCCCTTTGTATCATGCCTTATAGTTTTCAAAGCACTTTCATAATCTTTATGATTTTACTTATCTTACTGCCTGGAGAGTTAATTAATTTTATTTTACCTTACCCTGAAAACCTAAATAATCGTAAAAGATCACACACTCAACAATTGGCAGAACCAGAACTCAAATCTGGTGATTTCTGACTCTTGTGTTATTTCTATCCATAGGTGAAACCCCTGACTTATGCTGGACAAAAAGAAGGGCATAGAAAATATTACTGAATATACATCTTACTCTGTTAGGGTTAGTTCTACAACTACCTTACAGTAAAACAATTTCTACCCTCAAGTAAGCCTTTGATTTTGAAGTAACTTTTATTGAGAATACAAAAGGATCATCTTTCTCAACTATATAGAGCATTCACACTTACAACTCTGAAACATGTGTGTAATGTTCTGTGATCATTGTGTTTTTGTCTTCAACCTAGCAGTGCACATGCATTTCAGTAACCCGTCTTGTAGAAAATGGCTAAGTACTAGAAAAGCACAGATTAGTTCATTATGTGCACATGTGCACTATATCCAGGCAGTAGGCTTTTGCGTAGGAATACGCTATAAGTTTCTTTTCCCCTCCCAATTCTTCTGTACCATGTGAAATCGAAATTTTATTCTCCTATTTACCTATTAAGTAGTACCTGGAAGCCAAATCCTGTCCCCTTCTCTTCATAGTCTCGTGATGTTAGAAGTCTCAACACTTTTCAGAAGTGTAATCTAATGGTAAATATTTGTGATTCCGAGACGTACAAAAGAGATTACCTTCATAATGTTGTGCTGTTTCTGGGCAGCATAGAAAGCTACTCTGCTTTACCCTGATTTAAAATTGACAGAGGTTTTCCCTATAGGTTTTTGGCCATAGCTCTGTGGTGCTGAAAAACAGACTGATTTATTGTGAGAGAGACTTTCATGTCAGGTTAAACCCCAAAAATAGAACAAGTGATGCAAGCGATTGAAAGTTAATTTCTATTTCTTATGTTTTTCATACTATTTTTCCCCATGTAGGCTTCTGCTTGATTGTACATGCATAGTCTAGATTTGTTTCTGGCTTTAGTAACGAACTACTTAAGCACGGGGAGCTCGCTTCTCCTTTATCATCCTATAGTTTCCTCTTCTGTAAATTGGACATAATAATACACAACCAATGGTGTTGTCATGGAGTTTTATTTTTATTTATTTATTTTTTTAATTTGCTTCTTTTTTATGTTGCCTAAAGGCATATGCACTCCGCAGAGAAAGAGAGAGAGAGCGAGAGCAAGCGGGCATGGTCTTGCCACAATCCTTTTTTCCCCATTTCTCCATCTTATCAGGATTTGGGGCACACATGCGTTTACACACAGCATGTTTTTCAAGTAGTTTGAGCCGGGATTTGAACCAATCAGCCATGTAGGATCTGGCTACACTTGTATAACATTTAACTATTTAAATGAGTTTGTAAAGCACTTAGAGCTCTATGTGGTACATGTTAAGTATTCAGTATTTTTAGCCATTAGTATGACAACCAGTATTGTATGGTGGTTAAATCAGATGGTCTGGGTGCCATTCCTGTTTACTGATGAAACCCTCGGATGTTGTTAAAGCATGCTGAACTTAAGTTTTTCACTTACAAAACAGGAATAATAGCAACAATAGGTACCTTATAGAGTTTTTGTGAAGATCAAATAGATGAATAAATAAAGTCTTTAGGAAAGCACTTAGCACATAATTGAACATTCTATAAGTGTTAGCTAGCAGGAGTAGGAACTATCTCTTAGGACTTCACCAGGATGCCTTCATGAGGTCCTTAAAGAAGAGTTTAGCCACATTATCCTTCTCATACCAACATGCACGTATGGTTCAAAGATGCTATCAAGAATTAAGGGTAGTGCTTTTAAAAAGAAGCAAATGAATAATAAAATTGACTTGGGCATTGGTTAAAACTTTCTTTTTCCATCAAGTAGGGTTTATATAAACCAGAAATTATGCATAAAATTAAGTAGCTTTAATACAAATCAAATTGATAATGTTAATTTAATTTCCATTTTCCAACAGCAAACATGATTTTTGGCTTTGTGTTTATCCAAAAAGATAAAATTAATGCTTGCTAAAGAGAATTCGTAACTAAATTGTTTTTTAAAAGTAAGAGTTATTTGTTTCAGCATCACTTACTCATTATATGTGAGTGGCTATTATTTACTGCATATAATATTTAGTAAGAAGAAAGCTATCAGCTAGACTTTAACAGTATCACAGCAACTTGCCATGTTTGAGCAGATGTTAAGCAGACATTAGTTGAATGTTAATTTTGAGAGGGTGGTATGTTTAAGCCTAGCTGAAGTATGTTGCATGTGTGCTTTCTAGACTTGAGGACAATGCTGGATCTCTGGGGAGAATTTTAAAGCTAAACCTCTTTCTTTTGGGTCCTCTATATGGACTCTCTCAAGTCAGTATAAAGCAGATCATCCCTAGGCTAAAGCCCTTCAGCTTTTGTTATTGGGCTCTGTAGACCTGTAATTAGGCCTCCTGGCAGGCCTTGCAGGCCAGTTAATGGTCATATGGAGTTTCTGTGAGGCAGACTGGCTTTGTATAAATCCTGGGTAGGAATATGTTTATGGGTCACTTCCTACCAGGACCATGCTTTGTCCTTATGCCCTGCGGGCTGACAGGGAGCAGGTTCCCTTGACCATGGACTGTTCAGTGTGCAACTCAAAATCTACTGCACTAATCCCCAGTGTAAACAGAGGATTTAGAAGGGCTTCTGTCACTTACAGTTGCCAATTCACTTGGGTGTCTGTGAATTTATTTTCCCTGACTTAATTACTGAAAGACTGACAAGTGTATAAGCCTTGGATGCTTGTTTATATATCAAATATGCAGGTATTTTTCAGTGGCTTTGGAACAACTGTAAATAATTTATCGAATGTAGAAATATATAATTAGTTTTTCAGAATTAATTACATTTTAATATTTTAAAATTTAAGCCATTAAAAAGTTTGGTCTGCTAGCCAACCGTTTCTCCTAAGGGGAAATTATAGGTCTCTCTCTCTCTCTCTTTTTTTTTTTTTAATAAAAGTAAAATAGCATTATGTAAAGAAATGTACTAAAAGATGATTAATGTGGATTTATAATAAGTCAAGGAATTAATGTAATAAGATAAAAAAGAGTCTTTTCCAGATGTAAAAATTTTATTTTAACATAACAGCTTTTGAAAGAAATACCAAGTCATTTTATAAAATTGTGTACTTAAAATGTGGTTCATTAAGTGTTTATTTAAAATAATGAGTGTCATTTATTGAGCATCTACTATGTGGTAGGTACTTTAAAGACATTTTCACATACTTTAAATAGTTTCATCGATCTGTGTTTCTTAGTCAAGCAAAATATTTGGATTTTTAAGAAGACCATGACAGATTTTGTTTTTCCAGTTTATTTATTCCCTTTTCTTTATGATTTTTTTTCTTGTGCAGATTTTAAGATTCCATTCTAAAATATGTAAGTCCTGAGCGGACACTGCAAAGAACAGATTCACCCATTTCCTATAAGCCAAGTTTTCTTTCGGGGGATATTGGATGTTGACTGCTTACTTTCCCAGGTCTCGTCTAGTAAATCAGAGCTCAGTATTTTGCATTTTGTGATGTAAAAATGGTCCATGACAGATGTGGCTGAAAAGACCACATACGTAGACTGTATGATTTTAGTCTGGTGGAACTAATGGGATCACTCATTACATTTTAGACCCTGGGGTTGCTTTTTTCTTTCATAATATTAATAAGAAAAACTGTTTAAATAGAGTGGCCCTTTTTGTGTGTGAGTACAGCATCTTCCCCTATATTTAGAAAGAGTTGATGGTAACAAATATCCTTTTTCTCTACCAGAAAACTTTGCATTAATATTTATTTAGTACTCCCTGTTGGTTTTTAGTTGTCCTGTTATCCCATAGAAGTTAATATTTTATTATATTTTTATAAGGACTTCTTATATTTCATTTAACAAAACTGGAACTTATTTTCTTTAGAAAATCTATTAATTAAATTGTTGCATATTAATAAAGTTTCACAAATGCTCAAATGATTTATGGCAACAAAAAGACACTATACAGTAGGAAGTATTTATGTTCACTTCCAGCCAGGAAAATCATAGTGTCACTTGTCTTTTTTTCTTTTATTAAATGTATATGGTGATTTTATTGAAATGTAAATACATTGGTGATTTATTTTGGAATCTTGAAAAGAAGCTCCTAAACAGTGTGAAGCATTTCATTAATTTTAACACTGACCAAAAATTGATGTTTATATCAAACAATATGTAGGATGATGTACGTCAAAAAAGTAGTTGTTGTCTCTGGACAGTGGGACTTAGGGTTATTAGAAAATTATTTTTGGCTTGTCCTTTTTTTGTGTGATTGTTGTGTGGTTATGAAAAAAACCTGAAAAAGCTTAGAAAATATTTAATGTAAAGTGAAATTCTCCAATATTTAGTATAAAATTAAATTAGACAAATGTACAGTTATATTACTACCAAAATGTTTGATGAAGAACATTATCCCAAAAAATCCTTTTGTACTCCTTTGAAGTCAGTTGTCTTCCCATCCTTAGACCTTAGCAACCACTAATCTGCTTTCTGTTACTACAGTTTTGCTATTTTTAGATGCTTTGTAAATGGAATACAGTATGTAGTCTTTTGTGTCTGTAGTCTTTCATTTGGTATAATGCCTTTCAGGTTAGTCCTTGTTGTTAATGAACATCAGTTCTTTTTATTGCTGAGTAGTATTTCATTGTCCAACTGTACCGATTTGTTATTCATTCAGTTGGTGGACAGACAGATTATTTTCAGTTTATGGTTTTTGTAAGTAAAACTTTTAAGGACATTTGACTGCAAGTCTGTTAGAATATCTCTTTTCTCTTAAGAACTGAGTTGTCTCTGTCTCTCTAGCAAGCACACACACACACCCTATACCAAAAATCTCTCCAAAAACAAAATCAGAACTGGGTTGTTAAGGAATAGGAATATGGTTGGGATTACTTGGGATATGTGATAGTAAGTGAAACTCCAGCATTATAAGAAACTATCAAATATGAAAATGGCTATACCATTTTGTTTTCTATAAGCAATGTATAAAAGTTCCATTCGTTGCACCTTTTTTTTCTTTCTTTCTTTGTTTACTTTAGTGAAAGCAAAGGATAGTTAATTAAGTAAAAGCAAAAGTACACTCCTAAGAGGTTGGAGTGGGCCTGAGAAGACAAAGAATGCCAGCCCCAGCAGTTAAATTCTGTGAGGTTTGTAATTTTTAATCTAGGTAGTATCAGTTGATCATGGGCTGAGCCCACTGATTTGTCTCATTGGCTCTATCAAATATGGTTTAATCAGCTAGACATCCCCCACTAATCTGCCTACATTACCTTGGGTGAGAAATTTTCTGCCCTGATCGGTTTTTCAGATGGTTCAATCACCTTATCCTCTTCCATTTGCTATCCCTCCCCTGCCTCACTTCCCCTGTAGGGGCATCATCCTCGTACATCTTTTTGGGGAGTTGAAGGTGAGTGTTCTGTCTTCTATAACTGCTTCATGCTAGAAATGGGCATTGGCTCTTCCTGTCGGAAATCACAGAACTCTTGCCCTGTCTGATCTATCAATCAATACGTGGGAGAGCAGGGCCGGGGCAAGTCATTGAGACAGTCCCAAGGTATGTTGTTGGAAGGGCTGTTGTTGGTGCTGCGTGACTTACAGTAGGATTCAGCAAAGGTTCCAAGGGATTGATATCTCTGTAGTATGGTCATTTGCAATTTTATATTCTCCATGACATTCAGAGTTACCTGGTGTTCCTTGGTTGTTATGATTTCTTCAGACAGGGGTATAGAGGATCTCCCTAGGCCTCCTCAGTCCTAGATTTCTTCCCCTTGGCTCATGAGGGCCTCGGCTGACTAGTCCCACTTCAAAAGTGTCCAGTCAATCCTTCAGTACCAGGGATTGTTTCACATATTGCGGCATTGACAGCAGGCCTAAGAGGTGGCCACGTGTAGTCTCTCCCCCAGTGTGTCTGGTCTCTTGCACTTGAAGCAGGAATATGCAGATTTTTCTCTCTGTTTTTTGATGAACTCTTGGATAGTCTGTGAGTATCGAGGGCTTTGCCATAAGCCAGGCTTCTGCTTTCTCTTTGTTCTGTTGTCTCTCTCTCTCTCTCTCTCTCTCTCTCTCTCTCTGACACACACACATACACACACACACACACACACACACACACATCTTTGCTAGCAGTTGGTGTTGGCTTTTTTTTTTTAGGTTTTATTTTAGCCATTCTTTTCTTTTTTTAATGCCAGAGGGCAGATGCATGCACATGGAGAGGGAATAAGAGAGACACAGAGGTGGAAGAGAGAGAGAAAAAAAATGCACCCCCACAAGGACCTGGTCATGCTGCAGTCCTTTGTCCCCCATCCTATCAGGACTCTGGGCATATGTGCCTGGCATGTAAGCTGCTGGAGCCAGGGACCTGGCTTCCTCTGCATAGCACTTTTGTGCTGTGCTATGGGACCAACCCTGTTTAGCCATTCTATTGACTGTGTTGTATTTTATTTAACTTTAATGTGCCTTTCTGTGATAACTGTTGATCTGGAGCATGTTTTCATGCAGCTATTGTTATTTTAATCCTTTTGAAGTATTTGTTCATATTTTTGGCTTATTTTTAAGAGAAATTATACTATTGAGTTATAGAATTGTTTTTATATTTTGGATAAAATTCAGATATGTGCTGTATAAACATCTTATGGTCTATACCTTACCCATTTATTTTCTTAAAAAGTATCTCTTTACAAATTAATGACTTAATGCACACTAAAAGGTACTCTTTTTAGTGATAACTCTTTGATTTTTTGACAAATGCAAACAGGCAAGTAACAACATCATCTCCTGTCCGAAGTTCTCCTATGCTCCTTTTTTGGGAACTTCTACTACTCTTAAATCCTGGAAACCACTGATCTAATTTTTGTCCCTACAGTTTTATTTTCCCAATATGTCATATAAATGGAATTATGTGGAATGTGACCTTTTGAGTCTGGCTTCTTTGACTTAACATAATGCATTTGAGATTTATCCACATTGTTGGATATATCAATACTTCATTTCTTTTTTTTATTGCTGAGTAGTATTTCATTGTGTAAATCAACTAATTGAAGGATACGATTGTCTTCATTTGTCGATATTATGCACTAAACCATTTTAATATTCTCAAATAGGATTTTTTGTGAGCATAATTTTTTGTTTCACTGGGTAAATATCTAAAATATCTAAATATTGTTAAAATTTTATGTTTTATATTATGAGAAACCGTAAAATGTTTCCAAAGTGACTGAACCTTTTTGTGTTCCCAGCAGCATTGTATAACAAATTCAGTTTTTGCCAGTACTTGGCATTGTTAGTTTTTGTTTTGCTTTGTGTGTGTAGATATGTCTCATTGTAGTTTCAATCTACACTTCTCTCATGACAAATGTAAATAACTCTTAAATGAATGTGCTTATTTGCCATGATGGATCTAATTTGCTTATTTTTAAAAGTTGATTTGTTTTTCAGTTGCTGAGTTTTGAGAGTTATGAATATTCTGTATAAAATTCATTATCAGATGAACAATTTGCAAATATTCGTCATAGTTTGTGGCATGTTTTCATTGTCTTACCTATGTCTTTTAAAGAACAAACATTCTTTATTCTGGTGAAGTCCATTTTATCAGCTTTTAATATTGACTATTATACTTTCAATATCGTATCTAAGAAATCTTTGTTTACCCAGGGAACACAAAGATTTGCTCCCATGTTTTCTTCTAGGATCTTATAGTTTAGATTTTAAATTTGGACCAGTGACTCATCTTTAATTAATTTATATGTAGTATGAATTATGAATTGAGGTTCTTTGCTTTGCATATGGGTATCCGATTGCCCCAGTACCATTTGTTGAAAAGATATCTTCCTTCCACTGAATTGCCTTCATACCTTTGTAAAATATCATTTGACAATGTGATAGTTCTATTCTGAAGTCTCTGTTGTGTTCCTTTAATCTGTTTTTTATCCTTTCACCCATACCATACTGTCTTGATGACTGTAGCTCTGTCCTTTTTGTTCTTTTTCGGAATGCTTTAGCTATGTTGTACTTTTCCCTTTCTATATAAATTTTAGAATAAATTTGTTGATCGTTATTTAAAAATCCAGTTATAATTTTAGTTAGAGTTGCATCAACTCTACAGATCAATATGGGGAAAATTGATATCTTAGCAATAATAAAGCTTCCAGTTCATGAACATGGTATAGATCCTTATTTATTTAGTTCTTATTTTGATTTTTTTTTAAATCAGAGTTTTGTAGTTTTCAGCTATAGATCTTGCATACATTTGTTAAATTTATTGCAAAGTAGCTTATGTTTCAGGATGTCATTGTAAATATTAGGTTGTCAGAAAAGTCATGACACATTTTTGCATAGAAAACCATAGTCTTTTCCAACAACCCAATAGTAGGCTTTATTTTTTAATAGATTGGTCATATTAGCATAATTTACTCAGAATTGACAACTCATTATGTGAAGAAAGTTTACATCAAATATATATGTGTGTGTATATTTATGTGTGTGTGTGTGTATCCTGCTCTTTGATGTGAACACCAAAGTCACCTATAGTTTAAAATGTATATTCTAAATAATTATTTGTGTGTTTGTGTATAAGATTTTACTATGTGCATTATACCCTTCTCAAATATACTAGAGACAGTACAATAGGAGGTGGAAAATAGGGGATGGGTATTAGGTGGTAGAGAGGAAGAGATCAGGGAAAAACAAACAAACAAAACACTTAATAGACAAAAATGAAAAGTCATCTGCTGATGACAACATACAGAGCAATGTATTCAACTTGACCAACATACAGTACATTAATGCTGGAAAAACCATGCTGTACAGCATAAAGATGTACAGTGACTAAATTATGGTATGCAAGGCTGACCCATATGGGAAGGTTTCAGATTCTCATTAGGAAAACTCTTTTGAGTATGCCGGACATACACATGTGCATGATTCAGGGCTGGCTGAGGCTGCGGGTGAATGGTACCATAGCATCAAGACCTTGTTGGAGGTGCTGTCTCGGTGTTTCTGTCATTTGTTTCTCTATATATATCGCTTGCATATAGAAGAAATAAATATACTTAAAAATGGGATCAGCAGTTAGCGTAATGGCTATGTCGCTGGACTCCCACGTAGTCGACCGCGGTTCGAGTCCCGGACCCGGCGGCTTAAACTCACGCCGGGCGCGTGTGCGTGCGTGCCCAAGATCCCGAGAGGAGAATGGAGGAGAAGGGATTGCGGCGTGGCCATCCCCCCTGGGGGGTGATTTCCTGCTTTCTATCTCTCTGTCTCTCTCTGTCTGTCTGGCGAGCGCACGCGCCCTATAGCAAAAAAACCTCTCCAAAAAAAAAAAAAAAATGATTTTGTAAGTTTTATTTTCCCATTGTTCACTGTTAGTAACATATAGAGAAATACAGTTCTGTTTTGAATAGTTAACTTATATCCTATCATTCTGTTAATAAAATAATGCAGAAATTATTCATTTTTTGGTAGATTCTTTTTTTATTTTCTACAATAGACAATCATTGTTATCTGTGAGGGAAAAATTTTATCTTTTACCTTTCAAATCTTATTTTCAATAAGCAGAGCTTTGCTCATTGTTGGCAGTTACTTTGAGCATAATAATAGAGGATATTTCTCTAAGACCTTATGTTTACCCTTTCTGTGTTTTGTAATTGAAAACACTGAAACAACTTTATTATGTACACATTTGATAATTACTGTTTTATGCTCTTTTAATAAAAAGGAGGAAAGTTGGATTTCATAATAATCAAATGGATTGGGTACTTTTTCTTTGGCTGTAAGTTTGTGGGGCTTTTATGATCTCTACTACAGTTGGAGCTCATTTCAGTTGTTCCTATTTTTTTTAATTGCTAGAGGGCATGTATACTAAACAGAGAGACAGAGAGGCAGAAAGAAAAAGAAAGAGCCCCTTAATGGATTCCTTCTCCTCCATTTCTCCATCCTGTAAGAACTTGGGGCATGCATGCACACTATATTTTTCAAGTCATCAGAGCTGGGATTTGATCCACAGTCAGCTCTGTGGTACCCAGCAACCTTAACCATTAGGCTACAGAGTAGGCCTATGTGTTCCTATTTATATGTAATGCAATCCCCAAATAGCTTAAGCCCATGAGATTAACTTGTCACTTAAAACTACCACTGAATTTATCATTTTTAGCTGGAAACGTCTACACAAGAACAGAAGTAGAGTGAGACAAAAAGAAAAGTGGGGTGATAGGGGAGGAAGTTTTGAGATGTTCTTTTATGTGTTTCCTCCTCATCACCATCTCTAAGAAGGAAAATTCATTCTCAGATATTCACAGCCGTGTTTTTTTTAATTATTATTATCAGTTATTTAATTAGGTTCTTGGCAAAAAATTTAGAACACCAATTTGCGAGGATAAACTCCATTAGTAAAGGCAAACAGGAGTTGCATGGATTGCAGGTAGCCCTGGAGCTGAGGAACAGCTTTGATTTCTGGTAAAACACAGCTTTCTGATCAACCTTGTGCTGCTCTGAAATCTCGTATTTCTCCTTCTCTGTGTCAAAGATCTCACCTTCCTGGTGTCTGGGCTTCCACCGTTTCCTTTTCTTGAAATAAGCATTGGTAAGGTGCTTTGGGATTTTCACTTTGCTAATATCGATTTTTGTGGAGGTGGCAATGACAAATTTCTGGTGTGTTCTATGCAGTGGAACTGGATTGAGAACCAGCGGTCCTAGTAGCAAGCCACTGCTCAGCTCCTACAGGAAAACCACTCTCTTGTGGCATCCAGTGAAGATGATCAGAATGGTCCCCAGGAGTGATGCTGGCTCACAGCTTTCTCAGGCTGACTGGATCATTTTTGCTGTGGCTCAACAGCTTTTGAGGCACATCTTCAGTAGGATAATACCTAGGCATTTTGCGCAGTTTAACCACCCGGGTACCACCATTCTTGTCTCCACCAACTGCTTTTGTGACAGTCTCAAGAACCTTCTTCTTTTTCTTTTCGATCCTGGATTTAGTGGCAGGGTATTTCCTCTTGTACATGGCCTTCTTGGAGTACATGGCAGACCGGGAGTATCTGCCGATGTCCCGGACTAGGACGGGGTTTCAGCTGCAATGGGGCTTGCCTTTCTTGGGCTTTTTATTTTTAGCCTTGGGGTCACCCTTTTTAACCTTGCCACTGGCATCAGCCTTCTTGGCTTCAGGTTTCTTCTCCTTAGTATCCTGCTTTGCAGCTTTTTCACCTGCTATCTTGTATGGTGGGAAAAAGCACACCTGTGGTTTTTAACCAAATAAAATTTATCCTTATAGTAAACCCTGATATAGAAAGATTGATAATGTTTTGCAATGGGAAATTTTAATGTATAAAACTTCCAATTTAACTTTCCCAACTTTTTTAATAAGAATTATTTATTTAAATTTATTTACTATTATCATTATTTCAATTTGCTATAGGGCACAGAGACAGAGCGATGGAGACAGAGAGGGAGTAAGCAAGCCACCAAATCCGGGACTCAGTCCATGGTCAGCCATGTGGGAGTCCAGTGCCTTTAACTACCACTCCACCCACTGGCCCCAACTTTTCCAATTTCTACACAGACCATTTAATATATTCAACTAATCTAAGCTATAATAACTTTAATCAAATGTTAACTGATTCAAAAGCCTTACACATATATAATGATTTTGGAGTGTTTTTCTTAGTATGTCAATGATATGTTATATGTGTTCATAAAAGGTGCATTTCTGTTTTAAAGGATTTTGAACTTATTACTTGATATATATATATATATATATGTGAATATATATATACATATATATGAGTATATATGTATATATACATATATATGAATATATATATACATGTGTGTGTGTGTATATATATTATATACACACACACACACACACACACACACACACATATATATATATATATAAAACCAAGCAAAAATTAGAGAACTTTTTTTTTATTTTTTATTTTTTATTTTATTTATTTATTTTTTTTGGAGAGGTTTTTGCTATAGGGCGCGTGTGCTCGCCAGACAGACAGAGAGAGCCATAGAGACAGAAAGCGAGAAATCACCCCCCAGGGGGGATGGTCATGCCGCAATCCCTTCTCCTCCATTCTCCTCTCGGGATCTTGGGCACGCATGCACATGCGCCTGGCATGAGTTTTAAAGCCACTGGGTCCAGGACGCGAACCGCGGTCGACTACGTGGGAGTCCAGCGACATAGCCATTACACTAACTGCTGGTTCCCTAGAGAACTTTTTTTAACAGAGGACTTTACATGCTTTTGTCCGTTAAATGTTTTTTTACTTTGCCCGTCCCACCACTTTCTGCCACTCACTTCTACTTTTTAAGTCAAATACTTTATATGTAGTGCTTCCTGTGATACCTATTGGAAAGAGTGATCCCTTGTAATTCTTAGTCTCACAGTAGTAGCTTCCATTTAAATGTACTTTTCTTGGTTGGGAGTTATTCCATGTAAGGTAATTAATTCTTTCTGTTTTAACTCTCTGAAATAATACTTGAAATAGTCATCATTTATCAGTTTTGCATAGTAATTTTCAAAGGTTGCTAAGGCCTTGGGATTTTTAGAATTATTTTTAAAAGAGGACTTTTTTAAATTCTAATGATATTCTGAGAATATTAACTAAACACTTTGAATAGTAAACAGGACTTAGCAAATCATTATTGATTAGAGCAAAGAATTTTGTATATAATGTATAGAGTTGAATATTTTAACATTTTAAAATTGGGCAAGTCATTGGATAATGTTTATCTGGAAAAGCCAGTACGTTTATATTCAAATCTTATCATAAAAAATTTATAAATACATTTTTTATATTATGAATTTAAATCACTTATTAAAATATATAAAAGCATAGTGGCAGAAATTTTTTTTTGAGAGGTTTTTGCTATACGGCGTGTGCGCTCACCAGACAGACAGAGAGAGACAGAAAGTGAGAAATCACCCCCCAGGGGGGATGGTCATGCCGCAATCCCTTCTCCTCCATTCTCCTCTCAGGATCTTGGGCACGCACACACACGCGCCCAGCGTGAGTTTTAAGCCACCAGGTCCGGGATGCGAACCGCGGTCAACTATGTGGGAGTCCAGCGACATAGCCATTACGCTAACTGCTGGTCCCTAGAAATATTTTTTATAATGTGAATTGGCATGTTTTACTTAAACAAATCTACATTTTCTTAAATTTTATTTTATATTATCTCCTCACATTGGAAAATAATTTTATAGTACTTAAATTTATTGTATTAATTTATTTTTTAGAAAAGTCATTTAGAATATTTGCATTTATTCAACATTCAACAACTTGTATTATTCACCTTTTTTGTGCCAACTATGTTGTTTTAGGCAATGGGATTAGGTAGTTTGTTTCCTGGTCTTAGGTAGTTTCTGAAATGCATTTGCCAATTGAAGGACCTTCCACAGATGCCTTGAGTTCCCTTCTGTCTCTGATACTCCTCTGCAAAATATAAGAACCTTGGTAGCCCTGGTGACAATAGCTCTATCTCTCAACTCAGTCTATTAGGCTCTCCCTGGGTGCATTACTCTATTTCTATGCTTTTGAGTCCTTCAGTTTTCACCAGAGTATGGACAGTTGTTATATATGCTAATAGGGATGTGTAGTATCTATCTTTCATAGTCTGGCTTATTTCACTTGGCATTTTATCTTCTAGATTCATCCACATTGTGTCAAATAACAGGATTTTGTTGTTCTTATAACAAAGTAATGTTCCATTGTGCGTGTGTGTCCCATATTTTCCAATCCATTCATCAGTTATTGGGCACTTACATTGATTCCATTACTGAGATATTGTGAATAATACATGGGTGTGCAAATGGCTCTCTGACTGATTCCCTGTCTAATAATGGGATTTTGGGGTCTTACGGTAGTTCCAGTTTTAAATTTTAGAGGAACCTCCATACTGTTTTTCATAGTGGTTATACCAGTCTACATTTCCACCATCAGTGTACAAGGTCCCCTTTTCTCCACAACTTGCCAGCACAAGCACTTGTTATTCTTTTTCTTCTTCTTTTTTTTTTTTTTTTTTTTATCCTAGACATTCTGACCAGGTTAGGTGATACTGCATTGTGGTTTTGCTTGTATCTCCCTTATGGCAAAGAGAAGTTAACATTTTTCTTTGTGAGTTTGGACAGTTGACCTCTTTATGTCTTCCACTTGAGACTAGTCACCACCAAAACTTTCCACAGTCTTGCTCTTCTTTCTGTTCAGTCTCACTTCCGTTCTCTGTTTCCAGTGCAGCCATCTATCCAACTTCTTTGCGCTTTCCTATTGGAGAGATGCCATGATGGATATTCCTAACTGACCATCTTGCCTCACCTGTAACTGGAAAGACTGGGGAGAATCTCCATGCTGTTAGTGGGCTCTGTAATGCTCTAATTACACAGCCGAAAAAGTGTCTGATCCAGCCATGCAGAAAAGTATAGTGCTAGATTCACAAAGGCACAGAACTCAAGGATCTCTTCTTTATGCTGGAGATACAAGAGCAAACGAAACTTATCAAAATTGCCCTGGTGAAGCTTATATTCTAGTGGGACAGGTAGGTAATGAGATACTGTGAGATATAGGAGAAAGAATAGTTAGTGACGACTGATTTCGAAGAGAAGCTGAAGTTTGAAAGAAATTAGCATGAAAGTAGTTCACTGGCTTTGAGGTGTTGGTAAAAGGGTAGACTATGGTTGTGGCAAGACATGGCTGAGTTTTTTCTTAAAACAAACAAACAGGATCTTTTGATCTGAGGACCTGAGAGCATTGTTTGTAAATTCTGCCTAAGTCTCTGACTAACTACTGAATCCTACAAGTTCAGTACATATTCAGAGCAATTTGATGAATAAGGTTAAATTAATCAAACTGATTTGCAGCTGTTGTGGACGGTAGGTGAGTCAAAGTAACAATTTGGGTCTATCCAAGTTAATTGCCTGCTAAAACAAAATCATCAATGCTCTTCAGGGAAATATAGAATGCAGAATATTCACAACAAATTATTCACAATGTCTATGATACAATGAGATAATTATTTAATATTTATAGAACCAGGAAAATGGGACCCTCTGTCAGAGGAAAAGATAATCAATAGTAACCAACTTTGAGATGACTCAGATGTTGAAATTAACAGTAAAGAACTTTAAAACAGCGATTTTAACTATGCTCAATGAGGTACATGAAAATACACTTATAATAAATATAAAATAGAAAGTCTCAGCAGAAATGGATTATTATCTTTTGATGATAATGTGTATGGCATCCCCAACTGGACTGGTATGAACTGTATTCATGTTGGGTAAATTCACTATACAAGCTAAATGATGAATAGTGATTGAATGTATAAAATAAATTAAAATACACTGTCAAAAAAGGGGAGAAAGTCTCAGCACAATAAAATATGAAAAAGAATCATTTTAAAACTGAAAAATGAAATATCAGAAAATTTAAACTTTGGCCTACTTGCAGTAATGTGTGCTAGATGATGCTGCTTTGCAGGCTGAAGCCATGGAAGGCCTGGGTTCAATTACTGGCCCACCCTAAAAAGCTGTTGCAATGGTATACATACATATTTTTGTCCCGGCCACTTGGTAGTCTGAGTTGGAAGATCAAAGCTTGGTACTGGAGAGACACCTTGTCTGAAAGAGCCTGTGGGAGTGTGCCTGTGGTCCTAGCAATTCTGGAGTTTGAGTCAAGATTGGGACACAGTGAGACCCTGACTGAAACATCACACGTGTGCACAATCCCCCCTACCAAAAAAAAATGTAAGTATTCACTGAATGAAAATGACAGTCAATGAAGATTCATGAAATAGACTAATAAAGAAGGTCTCAACTGAAAACCCATACGAAAAGACTGAGTAGGAGGGGAGGAGAGTAGGAGGAGGACGAAGAACAGGAAAAAGGAGTAAGAGGAAGGAGAGAGTTACAGGGACCTGTAGAGAAGTATCAAAGATCGAATGTGTGAACAGAAAGGGCAAATTTAAAGAAATTGTGGCAAAATGACTTCTCAAATCTGAGGTCATAAATTCAGATTGAATAGTTCAGTGAACCCCACGTAAGAAAAACACAAGGAATATTATACCTGCTTACATTCAAACTACTGAAAACCATAAGGAGAAAATGCTGAGAATTGCCACAAAAAAACTCACAACATATTACATACAATGAAACAATTTCAGTGACTAAACTTTTTTCATCCTGTTGAATAGTTTATTCTAGAGAATTAAATCATGAAACTATCCCTCAGCAGTATAGGTACTCTAGGATTAGGCCATTCTTATACTATATTTGGAATTAAAAAAAAAAAACTTTATGAGAAAGCATTTTATAACTAAGAAACATTACTTTTTTTAAGAAAAGGGATCATAAATTACATTATATGTGATAGCATACACGTATGGATACAGGAGGGTGAAAAATGAAGAGAGAAGCATCCTCTACAAGTCTTGGTCACACCATGATCCTCTCGTCCAGTTCTCTAGTACACCAGGATCCTGGGCATGTGAGCATGTGCTTGTCGTGTTTTCTGGCTGACTATGCTGGGCACTTGAACCATGATTGGTTTGTGGCTGCCAGCTTCATAGTCTGGTATGTTTCTGACAGTGCTATAAAATATGGGCCCATATATTTTATTTTATTGGGTTGTCGTAAAAGTCATGACACTTTTTTGCATAGAAAGATGCATCATGACTTTTATGACCTAATAATGTTCTATTGTTTTAGGCTTTTGCCATAGAGCATGTGCACATGCCAAAGAGAGACAGAGAGATAGTGAAAAAATCATTCCCTACCCCAGGAAGGGGAGATTATGGCCACACCACAATCCCTATTCTTCTTGGGAATTTTTTATATTATTTTAGTGAAAATAATTTTCTGTTTTCCCTAACCTAGAAACCTAGAACTCAAGAATCATGACTAAGGTCAGGACCGAGAATTGAGATAAGGGAATTGGATGCAGAATTAAGAACAGATAAGACATCAAGAAACTTTCTTCAACAGTCTTTCAGTGGGGTATGCTTGGGGTTCTAATTACAAAGTCAAAAATAGAAACATTTCCCATGAAGATACCTAACAAAGGCCTAAATGTCAAGAGACATAGTAAACAGGAATCAACATGTAGGGACAATATAGATAAGCCATTTTTGAACTAACTATATATTATAGATTATAGATTATGCCTCAGAATTTAGGGCCCTGAGTAAGGAAAGAGAGAGCCAAAAAACAAATGTCCAGATCTGGGTGGGAGCAAGAAATAAAATGGCCTGCTCAAAGACATGATCAGTTTAATTAAGAGGCTATTAATAAAGGTTTGGTCAGGTTTAAGATGAAATCAAGACTCCTGGCCTAGCAGCTGTTGCGAATCTTTGCTTCCTCTAGGCCTGAAAAGGGAATGACAAGAAAGCAGCAGTAGAACGTTGTGAGGGGTAGTAAAGAGGTCTGCCCCAAGAGAACAGTGTCTTTAGGAGAGAAAGGTAGCCATGGTCAAACCTCAGGCCAGCAGGAAATAAACACTACATCCTCTTGCATCTTGCTCTCTAACCTCTCTTCAATAGCTTCTGTTGGCCAGATCTCAACATTAGCTCAAGGGCAAGGCAACCTTCTTGATGCAGGCCATGAAGTTCATCAGCCACATCAGGATAGAGGAAGGCACAGAGTGGATCAGGATGCACAATTAAAACTTAACCCCCATAGCACCTGAGGCTGCTGGCTCGTCAGTAGTCCTGGATATCCCAGTGTGTGTCTAAAGGCCATTTCGTGACTGTAGAGAAAGGAAGAAGGTGGCAAAGGAAGAACAGATATCTTTTGATAATTATAGCAAAATTTGCTTCCTCCTTAATTGACTGTTCTCAAGTGTGTTTTAGTTCATTTTCTGTTGCTTAATAATGGAGTGGCAGGCTGGGTAATTTATAAAGAATAGAGATTTATTTAGCTCATGGTTGTAAAGGTCCAAGGTCAAAGGGCCTATGTGGTAAGATCTTTTTGGTGGTGACTCTTTGCCAAGTCCCCAGGCAGTGCAGGGCATTACGTGGTGAGAGAATAAGAACTTGTGTCACCTGTGATCATGTGTCTCTCTGATCTCACTTCCCCTTCTTATAAACCCACTAGGATTAGGTCATGGGGGCCCCACCCTGATGGCCTTCTCCATTCCTAATCACCTCCCAGAGGCTCTCCCTCTTAATCCCATAGATGGATTCATTTTCCACCTTCTGAAAACATGTGAATTTGGGAGGAACATTTTCAAAATAATATGGAATACTCCAAATTTTACTGTCACTGAAATTATTTAGTCAGAATTTTACATGACAGAGTACTACTTTCCCTTAGAACTAATTTGAGCAAAAATGAATCGTGCAAGACTTTATACTAGGCAATGGAAATAGATTCCCATGATGTTATTCCTACCTTAGCTCACAGTGTAATGTGGAAGAGAGCTGTGCAACCTGGTACGTGGACTGCAGTATAGTACTATAGTCCATTCATGTATTTTTGAAATATTTGAGACCCTCCTATATGGCACACAAAGTACAAAGTATTACAAATTGCAGCGGAAACACAGAAGTGACTACTGCTGCCTGAGAAAATCAGAGAGAACTTATGAAATGAGTCTAATTACTGATGTTGAAGAGTATGCTATTTTTTTTCTTACCTAATTTTACTATAAATCGTACATGTGAACAACTCAGTTGTAAAAAGAAATGGTATCAACCTGAGTAATAAAGTCCTTTTGGTACAGTTATTGAAAGAGTATTTATCATTGCCTTATTAAATATGGAGAAATAAGAGCGCCATTTTTTTCCAAATGGTTTCATTTGCTCATGTTTTCTTTGTTGACCCAAATGAATGAAATTAGAATAAACAATCTCTAAGTCATTTGTAATCATGAGCTGATTAATGGAGTTTGGTTTCATAGCCATTATTCATTCACGAACACCTGATATCTTTCCCATAAACAAATTGTGTTTGTCCAAATTAAGAAATTAAATGAAGCATTTGATGAGTTTATGATTGACCCTTCTAACTCAGAGCCCATTAGTCAATGTCGTTATCATAGAAAACTGTTTGACTAATGTGCTGTCTCAAGAAGCATGTGGATTTATTATGACTTCTGATTAATGCTTGCTGCAAGCCAAACTACTAGATTATAATAATTTTTTGATTCTCATTTTAGCAGTCATTGAAGAATTTCATCTGTGATGAAATGCATTTATGTCTCATTAGATTTGAGATGATTACAAGGTATTGAGTAGATACATTTTTAAGGTATTATGTTTTTGAAACCATATACAGTATATGCCTTAGATAGAGGCACTTTTTAAAAGCAGTTTTATGTCTTTTAACTTTAAGGACACTATATTTTCCTTTCAGTGTAGCAAGACTATTATTTAGATTTTTTAAAATTAGTGTTTATTAAGAAATAAATTTAAATAAGAAAAGTAAAATGTATTAATTTCTAATAACTTAAACTATGTTTAACATAGTAATTTAAAATAGTTCTTTCATTTTAAAATTGTATGTAATCTTTACTTATTTAATGCTTTTTTTTTTTTAATCTTGCCATGGGGTGTGCGTATTTGCAAGAGAGAAAGAGGAAAATGAGAAATTATCCCCTGCCCAGGGGGAATGGCCATGTCGCAATCCCTTCTCATCTGTTCTCCTCTCATGATTTTGAGCATGCACACACATATGCCCAGTGATTTTTTGTCAAGCTGCTAAGTCTAGGACTCAAACTACAGACTTGGCTGTGTTGATGCAATGTCTTAATTACCATGCTACCTGCTGATTCCGTATTTCAAACATTTTAAGTTTGCTAATAAAGTAAGTCCTTCATTACCCAGTTTATTCTCATTATAAAGTTAGGACAAGATTTCTACCTTAAAAAATCTTTTTGATAGGTTAATGCCACTAAAGAACTATTAACATGGACCTTGACGTAACCTACCTGCTTGAGGCTACATTATATGACTAACATACTGTTAAGAATAATATAAGGACCTCAAATATGGCCAAGTTGTTGTTTAGTTTTGTATATATATGGTGGGAGTGGGGTAAAGATTTCAAAGTTGGATGTGTCGTCCTCTCTTAATATATACTGGATGTTCGCTCTCTATAGCAGAAACTGAAAGATTGCAAGGTATAATAGCCGAGAGGGCAACTAGACACAGTGTAGAAGGGGATGGGTAATAGTGAGTGGGAGGGAGAGAGTCAGAGAAATAGACACAAAAACGAAAAGTTATCTGTTGGTAACATATATGGTAATGTCTTTGACTTGACTAAAATGCACTGTATTCATGCTGGGGAAAACCATGTACACTGTAAAGATGTGCAGTGATTAAATGTAAATAGAGAATAAACTTTAAAAAACGTTAGAGATGTTGGTTTTCATCATAATCCATCTGATTAACAATTTACAAACTAAAAATGTAGGGTTTATAGTCTTTGTTTGGGAGGTAAATTGACTTCTTTGCCTTGTAAAGTAGGGAAGAAGTAAGCAGCGTGCTCTCTGGAATAAAAATTAAAAATTACTAGAAGAACTTTTTGAAAAATATCTCTGATTTCCTTGCAAATTGTAGTGATCCACCAATTTTCTCTCACGTTTGTCTTGATTTTATTAGGAAAAGAAATTAGCACCAGATACTATGTTAGGCATATTACCTACATTATTTCATGTAACTTACAGCACACTATAGTCATGACTAGACCACAGTAAGAAGAGATGGGAGAACTATTGCTGTTATTTTTTTCAATTTCCTGTTAGTTTTAAGATCTGTCAAAATTAGAAATGATTTTTGTCAAGCTAGCCCTTACTTTGATTGCTTTCCTTTTAATGAGACTAAAGTTTCAGTATACCAAAGAAAATGCCAGCTAGATTTTTACTCTCTTAAGAAACGGTGCTGAGACACTGCTTCCAGCCTTCTGCCAAAATGGGAATCTTCACTGACCTTGCAGTCGAGGAGCCTTTGAGTTGATATATCATTTGAACAAACAAGCAGATACAGGAGGGTTTCTATTGATATTAAAAAATCTGAGGTTTATATAGTTGCCATCACCTCCCCAAGGTCATACAGCTCCTCAAGTGAAACGCTACTCAGATTTAGGCAGTCTTACTCCGAAACATATCTTACTGAGTTTCTCCAACTGTACCTTGAGAGGTCTACTTTATCTTTAAGTTCATGCATGAAAATTTACTCCTGCTTAGTTTGGAGTCCATTTCAGAGGCAATACCGTTATGGAGACATAGAAGAAGCAGTGATAACGGGCAAGTATTTATTACCGGGTTTATAGCCCCCTGGGTAGGATTGCCAGTGAGCTGCTCTGGCAGAGGAGTCTGAAGTAATGGAGTAGATTATAGTGGAGAGGAAGAGAGGAGAATGACTAACATTTTCTTGAGTGTCCACTATGTGTCTGTACTTAAGTTCATCAATGTAGCATTAAAAGGATATGTGAATAACACATTGAAATAGCATTAACAATATGTGCCTATCTATTTCGTATAATTCTGAAATACCAGTATCCATGCGGTGTTTTATTTTTACAGTGAGATTCATTTGTCCTCAGGTGCCATCCATTTGAGAAAAGACCAGGGTTGATGAAGGATATTTTTTTATCTTTTTCATTTGTCTGTTTCCTGTGGGAAGTTTAAAATAAATTATTTTAAAGAAGGAGATGGCACATCCTTAGTAGACTTGACTCTGGAAGAGGGATTTTAAAAAGGGAGCTGCGGAAATCTTGCACTGGGGAGGGAAGCGGGTCAGGATCCAGGTAAGGGCTGAAACAGGCCTGCCGCTGCAGCGTCCCTCTGCACCTGTTTTTCTTCCTTCTCACTTTGGACTGAATTATGTGTCACCTCGTTCCTTCTGTCCCAATTCATATGCTGAAGCGCTAACTCTCAGCCTGATGGTATTTGGAGATGGAACCTTTGGGCAAAATTTAGAACTGGTCATGGGCGTGGCCCTCCTAGTGGGTTAGTAGTGCTCTTACAAGAGGGACGCCTGAGCGCCTGCCCTCCTCACACCCTACCCTACTTGCACCTCACATTGAAAAAGCAGCTGTCTACCAGCTAGAACGAGAGCCCTCACCAGAAACCGACCCTGCTGGAACTTCAGTTATAGATTTCTACACTCCACAGTTGTGGAGAAAATACACATGCATTGTCTAAGTCACACAGTTCATATTTTGTTATGGTAGCCAAGCTGACTACGAACATGTCTTTAGCATTTTTCTTAAGGCTCCCTGTCCTCCTTCAATTCTAAGATGACTCTCTCAGAGACCTCTGGAAGTAAATGGTACCTGGCTGTAAAGGAAATTAATACTGTATTAATAATACAGTCTCGCTAGGAATGCAGCAATACAGTAACTGGGAAATGAGACTTAAAATATTAGTTTATCAGGGTTTTAAAATGGAGATAAAGTAAATAACTTTTGTTTGTGGCCAGCAAGATTCCTCTCTTTGAATTTTAATGCAATATGTAACTTTCTGGAAATACCTCAAAACATTAATCACATTTCAGATTTTAAAATAATGGAAGGGGCCGGCAGGTAGCATGGTGGTTAAGGGCGTTGGACTCCCATATGGCTGACCATGGCTCAATTCCCAGACCTGGCAACTTGCTTTATCTCTCTCTCTCTCTCTCTCTTTCTCTCTCTCCCTCTCTGTGTTAATCACTCTGGTCAAATTGAAAATAACAATAATAATAAATAAAATAAAGGAAATATTTCTTTGAAAAAAAAGGAAAAACAGTATTATGCCAAGAAAAATGCTGATTTTTAATTCTTAGAAATATTATAGTGTATTAAATATAGAAATTAGGATATAGTTCCAACTATTCAGTGCTTTTTTTCTTCATAATGAAAAGAGCCCAATATTTTCTGCATATTCAGTATCATTATAGACTAGTCATTTAATTTCTTTGAACCGTTCTTTTGTTCACAGAGTGTAGGGTAGAATAGAAAGGAAGGAAGAAGGACTACTGAGTGACCCTGAGACTTCTGTGAAATGTTTGAGTATTTGTAATATCTGTCTATTTATGATACATAAAAATCTCAGCTAGTCACTTATTTGAAACATTACTTATTAAGTCTTCCCCTCAGTTATTTTAATGGTGCTATCCAAAGATTATAGCTTGAGTCACAGTTACTGGACTCATACACACGACAAAGATCATTTCATTACCTATCATTGTGAAATCATAGAAGAGAATGGCTCTATTGCCTAGGGTAGCAGATGATAGAAAGTGAATATTTTGAACAGATAATCTGAAATAGGAAACATTTTATTTGTGAAAAAAGTAGTTACATGGAATACGCATCATTACTTGTTTTATATAACAAAATACACTATAACCCAAACTCACGTGGGAAATTATTTTTCTTAGCATCTTTTTCGTATCAAAACATTACAGTGTTTTTCACCAACATTGAAAAAGCATGCAAAAATTGTAACAGTCCTGGCTGCAAGAAAAATTGAAAAAAAAAAATTGTAATCTGTGCAGGGCAAAGGAATTTTCTCCTCCTTTATAACAGTTCCCTGAAAAATCACTGACAATAGATTGATAAGAGAAAAGGCAAATACAGATTTTATTTTAACATATGTGTGTATACAAGAACCACACAAAATATGAACTGAAAGAGAGGCCAGGTAGTTGGCTCATGTGCCCTCTCTTCATAGGAGAAACGAAAGTGGAGAAATGAATGGGCCCAATGGCAGATGACAGTTAGTAAATGATTTTCATTGGGAGCTAAGTGGATTCTCAAGTTAAGGCAAAGGTAGGGGCAAAACATCACAGGAATGAAGGCTGTCTTATTATGACATAAAGTTTCTCGGTATCTCTTGGAGCTACCCTCCAAATAGGCATCCTGGGGTGAGGGGGATGGAAACTTTTATCTTTTCCTTACCTTTCCTGAAAATGACATAAACATGAAATTCCTAGGAAGGGAAATTTCTATTGGAAAGAAGTTTCTTCAGTCAGGTAAATACATTCCAGAGAGAGTCTTCTGGCCTATGGCTGGGGAGAATCAGCATGATTACAGAGGCCTTGAGTTTTTGTTTTTTTGTTTGTTTGTTTGTTTTAGAGAGATTTTTTGATATAGGGTGCATGTCTCGCCGGAGAGACAGAGAGACAGAAAGCAAGAAATCACCCCCCAGGAGGGATGGCCACACCACAATCCCTTCTCCTCCATTCTCCTCTCGGGAGTTTGGGCACCCACACACAAACCTGGCATGAATTTTAAGCTACCAGGTCTGGTACTCGAGCCATTGTCAACTACGTGGGAGTCCAATGACATAACTATTATACCATCCACTGGTCCTGAGGCTGTTTTTTTCTTTTCTTTTTTTTTTTCCCCCCTAACCCTAACTGTGAGTGTTTTTTTTAATTCAGCGTGTCAAAGCATTAATTTTTTGGATATCATTTGCTGAACCCCAACATATATGTATAATTTTGTGAAGTTAAAATAATAAATTACAATGTTTTCTCTACAGAACAATGTAAGAAAAAGAAATAATATAGGAATTTTGTATTCCAGTTTTACTTAGACTGAGTTAGTGAAAGACAGAGGTCTTTGAAAAAGAAAGTTGTGGCTCTTGTTTTTCCAGTTTCTGCCAATCCCAATCAAGTACTTCTTTTGGAACACACAAAGTGAACTCCCAGTGTTGTTAGGTATATCATATATTCCGTATTTTTCTAATTAATGGTTTCTCTTGCATAATATATCTATAATTTCTTAGATTAGCTATCAGGATAATTTACAGTGTATCAGTGGAATCATTTTTCAAATATGACATCTGAGTAATGAGGGAAATACCTATTTCTGTGAGTGTCTCAACTAAAAATATCAGGATTATCTTTGATAAACCTGTCTCATTTCTCTGAGTACTACAGGCAATTAAAAGCCATTCAGTCAAGTTTAATTATGAAACTTTCTGGTCAGAGAAGTTTAAGTTTTCTTTAGGGCTTATCTATGGCATTAGAATCTTTTGGCCTGGAATACTGATTGAGCAATTTGGGAACCTTAAACAGAATTAGTATAATCAAGTTAATACTGGTTTATGTAGTAAGAGATAGAAACATCCTGAAAGTCAAATAATAGTGGTAACATTTAACCTTAATGTAGCTCCTTTACCTTATCAAAAAAAAAAAAAAAAGTTAACTAGAATGCATGACTATGAATTATCCATACCACATTCCTTGATCATTTGCAGTGTTCGTATTCCACAGTTATTCACCAGATACAATGCCTTAATATCTTTGTTAATTATTTAAGCTATTCTGAAATAGCAGGGGAAAAAACATGTTTTCAATAACAAAAATGCTTATAAATATTTATATTATACGTTCCAGATCTTGACAAAATGTCAAGAAAACATTTTAGTTTGCGAGACTAAGGATAAGATTTAGTTAGAGTCAAAACGAGCATTGTTCTCCCATGTCATCATTTTTAAAATGTTTGGTCTTAAAATCTAAATATATGGAATGTTTTGCAAAATGACCATTCTCAAAATAGCTGGCTCTGTGTCCTCACTAGACCTTCTTAAGACATCACAAAGATAAATGGACACAAATTTACACACATATACATGTGTACACACACTGAAGATAGCCATGGTGATAACAACATGAACGTACAAGTATAAAATATCATTCTTAGCAGGATAAGATACTCCTTTAATGTACTGGAAGGACCAAATAAGTGTAAGAAGTCATCGGTGAAATAACTAGATTAGAAAGAAGTATTCATCTAGCAAATATCCTAGTTTATTGCTCTTTGTCAGACATTGGTTGACTATGACAGAAGCTTCCTTTACTTATTTAAATAGATTTATTTTTATGAAATATTAATATAATGTCAAGGTCTTACATGGATTAATTCTATTTGGTTTTCACTATAAAACTGGAGGTAAATTCTATTAATTTAAAAAATTGATTCCACAGGTCAACCATGGCATGGTGGTTACAGTGGCTGGATCCCATATGACCGACTGGCAATTTAAGTCCCAGACCTGGTGGCCTGAGAAACATGGTGGCCATGTGTACATGCATGCTTCAGATCCCAAAAGGAGGGAGAGATTGAGAAGAGGGGATTGCAGTGTAACTATTACCCATGGGGGTTGCTTTCTCACTTTCAGTCTCTTTCTCTTTTTAGTGAGTGCACACACCCTCAGGCAAATTAAGGGGGGGAACAATAATTGATTCCTCAACATGATGAAATCACTTTAAACAATGTAGTAAATGCCAATATATTTATAGAAAAATAATCCATGACATGTTAGCAGTAATATTACATAGTTTGTTACCATTTTTAAAACTTTAAAATGTCATCCCTTACATTAATTCGTAATTTCTACATACTGTTATGAAATCAGCAGTACAGGTATTAATGTTCCTATTTTAAACATAAGAAAATGAGGCTTAGAGAAGTTAGGAGACTAGTCAAAATTTTCATAGTGATATAAATAGAACCCAATAATAAAATCTGATCTATTTTGAAAATTTACCACTCATTTTGGGAGACAGTATTAGTCTCCAATGTGAACTTTGCCCTTTGAAATTCTTTGCCAAGTTGGAGGAATAGATATAGATAGAACTATTATATAAGCCAGAGTTAAATAATTATACAAATCATGGACACACAACAAACGGATGTAGAGAGAATGATTATTCAAACTGCAGAAATCAAAAGTACTGATAGAGTAAACTTGGCATTAAAAGATGATATTGTCCCTTTTGCTCTTATTATTAATCAAGACATTTCACTCTTCCAACTGATTATCCTATTGATCAGAAGTGTACATCACTCTTCTATCAGTGATCTGTTTCTGACGTTCTAACCTCTAGAAGAGCGGTGTTTAAGTGAACAGTAGAGTAAAACTCTACTTTTTTGTGTGAAATGTTTACCAATCTTTTTTCTTTTTTAAGAGATTTTTGCCTTAGGGCACGTGTGCTTGCCAGAGAGCAAGAGAGAGGCAGGCACAGTGAGAGAGAGAGTAAGAAATCACCCTTGAGGGGGGATAGCCACTCTGCCATACCTTCTCCTCTATTTTCCTCCTGGGATCTTGGGCATTCATGCACACGCATGCTGAGATTTTCAAGCCACCAGTTTCAAGACTTGAACTACAGTTTACCATGTGAGAGTCCAATATGTTAGCCATTTCGCCATCTGCTGGTCCCATCAATCTTTTTTTTTTTTTTTTTTTTTCCCAAGAGAGAAAAAAAGCACTTGCTGGAGAGATAGAAAGCAAGTAATCACAGCAGAGATGGCCACACCACCATCCCTTCTTTTCCATTCTCCTCTCTGGATTTTGGGCATGCACGCACATGTGCCCATTGCAAGTTTCAAGTTGCTGGGTTCGAGACTCAAACCACAGTCGGTGGAGTCTGACCACCATGGCATCTGCTGGCTCATGTTTACCAATCTCATTAGTCTGTTGCTTCATTAGAAAAATGTTTTGGACATAACATTCCTCTATTGTAGACAAAGCTATAAACCCCAATTTCAACTATTCAATGGAATATTGTCAACTTTTTATAGTTGACATTTTGAAATATATACATATGTGTGTGTATATATATATATATGTATATATATACACACATACACACACATACAGACATGCATACACACACATGAATTAATGCAGTAACCATATATAGATTAATACATATGTAGTGTATTATAGTAACTCATATATCATGTGCAATATTGCCCTTTGTAAGTGATCTTCTGAAATGGTGAATAACTCCAATATCTGAATAAAGAAAGTATAATATTATTTCAGTTTACTCAGTAGTTGCATCCTGGAAAATTCAACTGAAACTATGTAAAAAAAACTTTGTGTTTATATATATAATTAGGTATAAAACTCAGTAATTAGTAAAGGAATGTTTACCTATACATGCCTTGTAGGGCATTCAGAAGTCATGCAGGACATGGGACATTTCTTTCCAGATCAGTCAGGGCATCTAGAATCCTTGACTTGTACCTATTTAATGCCATTTGCCTCTTCCAGGCTCAACTAAAAACATCATCACATTCCCATAGTGCCCTAGGGACAGTAACTATACCCACTGAGGACCACTGTTCTCGACCTTCCTTCGTTTTCTCCTGGAAAATTACCTTAATCTCATTTGATATTTAGACAAGATTTCTTCAGGTAACAGATTTGATAGTGGTCTTGCTGTGCCTTAAATCAAAGGAGTGACTACAGGAAAGTAATTTGAGAAGCCATAGCCGGAGATAGATTGCTCTCTTTCTTTGGACCCCTTTTATGAGGTGATTGTTGGGAGACTGTTGGGCAGGCCAGACTAAGCGCCTGGGGGACTCTCAGGGCCAAAAGGAAAATAGTGTACCAAAAGTCCTTCCATGGAGAAATAGTGAATTCAAAGCCATAAAAATGAGTTCAGGGACTAGATGGTGACACATGAGTAAAATGCGATGGTCTACCAGGCTGCCCCACACGGAAAGGTTTCTGAGTTCACATATGAGGCCTCCCCGAATACAGTGGGTACACCCATGCCAGTGAACCGAGGCCAGCTGGGGAGAGATTGCAGCATCCTAGACCTGGTGGCTTAAAATCACGCCAGACACGTGTGTGTGTGCCCAAGATGCCAAGAGGAGAAAAGATTGCAGCATGCCCATCCCCCCGGGGGGTGATTTCTCACTTTGCCTCTTACTGTCTCTGTCTCTGTCTCGCTCTCTCTCCCCCACCACCCCATGAGCACACATGCTCAAAGGCAAAAACCTTTAAAAAGAAAATTTTTTATACAGTACTAAATAGACTCCAATGCCTTTCTATAATTGGTTAATATTACATTTGTTATGTAATAGAAGACATGTGTCTTTGGATTGTAAATTATAGTTGTATAAACTACTCCTCTAAATAGTTACATGAAGGTTACATGTAAAGAGTTGTCAGTATTAGATATGAGACAAACGTTAAATTAATAATATTATGAATTTAGAGAATGCTGTGTTTTCTAAACAAGCATCATTGTTTTATTTACCTTTTTCAAACTGTTCTTTATTCTCCACCCATTCACACATCCCACCCACCCCACACACACCCCCACCCCTGACTCCAGGGCTGTATCTTCCATTATTTTTGGTTATTTTGTTTTTCCTTTGTACTTTGTAAAGAACTAATCCTTTCACCTTTTTCTATCCTATCTTTCAGTAGTTTGGCATTACAATGAGTCATAATTGATATTCAAAAAACTGCCATACTAGTTGTTTCTTATCACCTTCTGACTTGAGTCTTTTCTCATCTCAAAGCTTATAGCAGAAGCATATTTTTCATATGAGGGGTTGAAAATATCCATACTGAAAATAACTACAAATTACCAGGAAGAAGAGATGTCCCATATCCAGAATATTTGCAAGCAATGGTGTACTAAGTGTAAAAACCTTAAGCTACAGAATTAAGACCAATTTCTCATACAGTGCTTGGCTCCCTTTTACTCTTTGCTAGCTATAAATGAACCTTCCCTTGACGGGAGCTGACTCTGACTCTCGGGGGTTTTACTGTTGACAGACAGAAACTTAAAGTTCCTTATCTCAGAAATGGGGAAGGTGGTGGCTACGAGGAAATGGAATCTGTATGTGCCCAAAGGCTAATCCAAAGCTAAGCAGAAGAAAAATCATAGGAAAATTGCAATAGTTTGAATGTCTTTTCAGAATTCATGTGTTGGGAATTGATTGTATTTTGAAGGTTTTACACAAAAATTTAATCCCTTCATATGTCCCAAGGTGGGGCTTTTGGGTATGATACGGTCATTAAGGCAGAGCTTCTATGACAGAGTCCTCCTGAGTTTATAAGCAGAGGGACTGAGACTGACGAGAACCTTCTGGATGCAGACCATACTCTGCCCCACTAAAAGTTCTGCCTTCCGCCATTCTGTGATGCCTTTGGGTTTCAGAGCCACAAGAATCATGAGTTTGTAAGTAAATTTCTGTTATCTTTATAAATCACTCAGTCTCAGGTATTTCTACTAATAGTGCAAAAACAGACTAAGGCATAGGTCCTTTGACTCAGTGCTTTGACTATTGCGTAACTTTAAATTTAGCATAGCAAAGTAATCAAGTCACAGGATGAGAACAACTCACACTAGCTGATCACCTTGAGCAGTCTCTGGAGCCAATCAGGGTCCCCAGATGTCCCAAGTGCCTACCCGTGAAGGGAGGGAGCCTGTCTATTCATTCTTGGAGGTTTCCTGGAGGGTCCAAGAACCAGCACTGAGGCCAGGACACAGGTAGTAAATCTTGGGCAAGTCTCAGGGACCAAGGTCTGTGAGTATCTTGGAATGGCAGAACCAAATGGCACCAGTGTGGCCTTTTCTGCCCAAAGGTGGCCAGAGTCTTTTAGCTCAGCACCTGAGTCTAAGATGAGCACATGTTGAATCTACCCGTCTATTGTTCACGTGGACCAGCACATCTGGAGTTATCAGGTTTGGTCATTCCAATCACTCCCTTTCTGTTGAGCAGGCAAATAAGGAACAGAGGCATAAATAACACACCTTTTCACTGCTCAGTGCGGTCTTGCCTTTACAGAATCCATTTTGTGTTCTCTACAGTCATGTCTTTACAGAATCTACTGTGTTCTCTCCAGTCCATCTCCTGACTTTTAAAGAGTATTGGGGGCTAGGGACCAGCAGATGGCACAATTGCTATGTCGCTGGACTCTCAGACCCAATGGCTTAAACTCACACTGGGCACATATGGGGATGTGCCCAAGACCCCGAGAGGAGAATGGAGGAGAAGGGATTGCGGCGTGGCCATCCCCGCTTGGCGGGGAGTGATTTCTTGCTTTCTGTCTCTCTGTCTCTCTCTGTCTTTCTGGCGAGCGCACATGCCCTATACCAAAAACCTCTCCAAAAATACTGTATTGGGGGGCTATACACAGTAATCTTTTGTGACTCTCAGGAAGCCAAAATGAAACAAGCAATAATCAACGTAATATAATCATACATGAAAGTCCTATTTTTAATGTTGCATAGCACACTGTTACACAGATATAGTCTAAATGCCATGACCTAGGCATGTAAGCCTGGTGAATATTTTCATTTTTTGTGAATTATTTCTCTAGTGTGTAGGTTTATGATGAAGTATTTCAAGGCAGGGTAAATCAGGGAAAAAATAAGTATGGCAATAGCAACACTTTGTGCATGTGACCATGTATTAAGAAAGTTTTGAAATCCTGAATAATCCATTTAAGAGGTTTTCAGGTTAACCAATCATCTTTTCAGAGTGCTGCTGTAAAAGTCGTATTAATAAGTTGAAAAAAGGAATATTCAGTGTTGTTTCCTTCGATATCCTTGGTCATTGATAATACATTTGTGTTTAATACTGCTACAACATCTTCAGTATACTTTATAGTTTTATATAATTTTTAAGATGCTGTATAGTAGTGTCATGGATGATTTCTAGATTTCAAAGACTATTCTGGATGTGTTTGTGTAGTTCTTCATTATGTATCCATGGAATTTTAGAGGTACTTCTGTGCCAATTTGGTAGGTAGTATCTGTATTCATTTCTTGCATCAGTGTGTGATATATTATTTTTGTGGAAGAAAAAAGTTGTGCTAATGATTATATTTTCCACATTCATTATAGTGACATTATAATTAGTCATACCTGTGTGATTGTGATTGCAGTATTTAATAGTAGTGTGTGAGTTATTTATTACCCAGTTGAGGTATCCTGTATTGTATGACATGGTGGGTTTAGAGATTTACTGTGTATCCATGGGTTCTAGTTTAGGGTGTAGTTCTCCAAGAAAACTACGTTCCATTCCATGGACTCAAATTAGATCCTAGTGACTAATATCTATCCATATGTAGGCATTTGAATAGGTGGGACTACTTTCTTTGTATAGGTTGGAATAGGTACGGTGTGGTATATAATGAAGTTTCATCCACCAATGATTTCTGTAATAGTTAACTCATATTCACCTTTGGTGCTGCATCTTGACCTTCTAGTGACATCTAGGTGTGCACAGTGGTTTCCTGTTGTCAACCCAGTTTTCCTCTTCCTGTGACAATTAGATTACTTACATCATCTCATTGTAGTAATGAGTCTATCTTATAGCACAGTTGTTTGATTTGTGACCTTTTCTTTAAGTATGGCTAAATTTATAATCCATCACCAACTTTTGTGTTAATATTCCATTTAAACCTTTGTTGGTATGTGTGAATTTCATCAAGGGATGAAAACATCTGGTATATCTGTGTCAACACTTTAGATACTTGTTCCCCTAAGATTGAAACTTGTTGTAAAGCTTAGTTCTTTGTTTAAAGGGAAGGAGATGAGCTTTAATAGTTTATATCTCTGATTCTTGAGTTCCTGCAATAATGAGGTTTATTTCTCCCAGCTTCTAATAAGAGTGATCTTTTTTATCCTATGGCATGGTATTGGGGAGCCTTGTCTCTTGGTGTTAATTCTGGTAATATGCAAGATTGTCATGTGAGAGGATCATCTAAAGTTTCACAGAGTGGGTATATTTTTTAAAAATATAAAAGTCATATTTTGAAAGTGTGAGCATAGTTTTTCTCTCTGGTTTATATATAATTCTGACTACAGAATTTATGCTTGGTTCCCTATGATTTGATAGTACTAGTTTGGGTGGAGGCCTTTGATACTGTAAATTCATTATGGTTTGAAATAGTGTGTTCTCATACACATAGTGGCATCTTAGTATCCTCTCTCCATGGTGTGATTTTGAAGATATGTATCATTTATCAAAGGAAACTTCCTTCTAAGTAAATTGATATTCTGTGATCAATGAGTGTTCTATTATCTGTTGAGTTCAGTGCTATCTGTAACATTTTGGTCTATCATTAGATGGTTGGATTATATAAAATTGGTATCCTGGGTCAACTTGTGTCTTCATTAATGTTGGTCCCAAGTGTTTTTCCCCAAATTATGCTTTTCCTCTGCATTGTGTTTGACGTATATATCCCTGAAAAGAGGTAATTTATGTGTATTTCTGTTTGGGCACATGGCATTGGGATAATACCATAGACGTTGTATGCAGTGACATTTGTCCATTCTTTTACATAATGTGTGTGTCTAAATCTAATTATTTTTATTATGGTAGTTTATCTTTTGTATTATATACCCTATCACTGTGGGTCAATCTTATAAATTGTCAACATACCCTCAACATGAGTGTTGACAATGTGAAAATAACATGCACAAAGTGTGTCAAAGGGTTTTTTCTGTTTGTCTCAGTTGTATCAATGTTTCTGTTCCATGTATGTTTTGTAGTTCCATATGCTTCTCTGTAACATTTGGATATATTCCAAAGGAATTCATATGTGCTGGCATTTCAGCTCAGCATAGGAAAGAATATAAATTCTGGAAATCAAAGGATTTGGGGGCCTGTGGTATTAGAGCTATCCAACCATGTAAAGATATTGCTTTCCATGGTGGATACAATGCCATATCTTTGGATACCTACAGAGTCATGATCTCTTTATGTAAAGATAGGGGTGATTTTCCTTTGACATAGTGAAATTCAGATGTTTTATTTTGTAATAGTGTGATATTGAAATGTATTTGGTTTCTAAAATATATAAATGGTGCTTAGAGTTGTCCTGTGGAATTATAGTGGAATTGCTTTTGGCCAGTTTTCATTTTTAGTTGTAGATTTTGTGTATGTTTTCTCCTTATCAAGTACTGAGTAAGATTATGGAGAATATTTGTTTGAATATGTGCGTTTTGGTCATGTCATAGTTTTGTATGCCTGTTAAGTTAAAGCATACCAGAACTGATTATGCTGTAAGTGGTATATTTTTATCTTCTGGTTAGGATTGTATGATATTTTAAATTTGCTTGTAGGTATAGTTCACTTCCATGCCTACTAGGCATGTGTATTGTATGCATGAGCAGAACCTGGTAAGCCTTGAATCTCTGGTTATGGATATGTTGTCTTCCTCTCATGTGAAAGTGTATAATTGTGCTTCAGTTAATACATGGGTGATAATTTTGTTTACCAGTTTAATTCAGTGGGTGCTAAGTTTTTATTGTTTTTATAAAATGATTCTAGGTGTAATGTTTGTTGTACTGGTATATATGCATATGATCTTAAAGTGCAAAAGTTTCTATAGGAAAGAATTTGGGAAATCAGTAAGATAATAGTTGTAATATGTAACATTCTTTTCTTTTTAAAAAAAATTGTTTTCCCTCTCTCTCTCTCTCTCTCTCTCTTTCTTTTTTTCTTGGAGAGGTTTTTGCTATAGGATGTGTGCGCTTTCCAGAAAGACAGAGAGAGACAGAGAGACAGAAAGTGAGAAATCACCCCCTGAAAGGGGTATGGCCATGCCACAATCCCTTCTCCTCCATTCTCCTCTTGGTATCTTGGGCACGCACGCACATGTGCCCGGTGTGAGTTTAAGCCACTGGGTCCAGGACTCGAACCACAGTCAACTACATGGAAGTCCAGCGACATAGCCATTACGCCAACTGCTGGTCTGTAACATTATTTTCTTATGTCATACTGTTATATTCTAAAGGGTACCCATATGACATGGGTATGCAATCCAGTGGAGGTGAAAATCTAAAGTATGGTAGGGGTATTGCTGTTGTTGGAGTTGAGGCTAAGGTTGAGATAGTAGTCTCTTTGTTCTTCGTCTTGATTTTCCTCTTGCTCATAATCAGAATAATCAAAATTAGAATCAGTGTCCGCAGTTTCCATAGAAAATTGACACCAAAATTCATACCCTGTCTTAGTGAATGTTTTAAATGAATTTGTTACCAATTTTAAGTTTGATTCATTTGTGAGATAAGAGTGTGTTTTGTGGTATAAGATTATCTGTGATAGTTGTATTATTGAAGTATCATAACTTAAGTAATGTCCAGGTATGTAGGGATGTCTGTGTTCAGTAGTTCTCTGTGTGCTATGTGTGTTGCAAATTCACTAGTAATATAAATTCTGTGTTTAGTTAACAAGAAAAAGGCATGATGCAATTATATATATTTTCATGGCAGTCCATTGGATCATATCCTGTGTCAAGCGTGCCATTATCTGACTGCTTGTTTTCTATTTAAATGAGATTTTAAATGCAATTTTTTTAAGTTTGGAGAGTATGCGCAAGATGGTCTATACATTACAAAAAAGATTAGGTATAGAGCCATTAAAGTTGTTTAGCAGTGGAGCCATGAGTGTAATGTTTTCATAAGTTAATACGTAAGTATACTACTCCATTCATGTAGTTCACTAGGTGGTAATGGTGGTGTTGGTATGATAGGAATGGGCCATTTTAATGCTGGTGAATTGTATCTTTGTAATAGTATTATAGTAGTATAATTAGAGATGTATGTGATTTAGAGCAAAATAAATATAATTGTGAGGGCCGTAGGTTTTGTTTTCTGTATTGTTCTAGTTGTGCTAGGATTGGCAGACATTTTGCATGAGATGGTTGTATGTTTTTCTTTTTCTTTCTTTTCTTTTCTTTTTTTCTTTTTTTTTTCAGGTTTTTGCCATAAGGCATATGCACTTCCCAGAGAGACAGAAAGAGGGAAAGTGAGAAATCACCCTCTTGGGTGGATGGCCATGTCGCAACCCCTTCTTCCTCCATTCTCCTCTGGGATTTGGGGCATGCACACACGTGTGCCAAGTAATTTTCAAGCCACCCTGTCTGGGAACCATGGTTGCCCATGTGGGAGGCTAGCCAGCCCAACCCCCATGCCACCTTCTGTCGCTGGTTATGTTTTTAGTATCTATGTTTCTAGTGTTATCTTTGAGTATTTGCAGGACAGTGAATGGAGTGAGGTTAGAATAATAATTTAGTGTATGTTCTGACTGTATTAATTGAACGAGGCTGAAAACCTCAGTTAATTCCTGCTCCAAGCAGTGTCCAGTTCACATCTAATATCCCAGGTAATGTGTTGTCCCCACCTAAAATTAAGTTTGATAATGTCTGGTCTATAGTACCATGGAGTCTTTCAACTCTGGGTACAATTCTTTTTCTGTGTGCTTATCCAGTCTAGGTAAGTTTCTTTCTAGCCTGTTAATGTTGTACTCTAGGTCTTACAGCATATTTCTTACAGTGAAACACTGCCTTTCTAGTGTGCCGGCCACAGGAGTCGTGGAGGTGTTGGTTGCAGAGGTTGTGGATGTTGCGAAGGTCTCAGTGCTCATGGAGGTTCCACAGGTGATGTGGTGTGGTAGTTTCCCTAAGTATCCCAATGTTAAGATTTTCCAAGTTGTTGGATCCCCAAGACGAATTAGGCAGTATTGGTGAAGATAGAGATAGATGTGGTGGACTTGGGCAGTTGACAATGTTTTAAACTGTAGAGTTCAGATGATCCTTGAGGTCATAGGCCGAGCATCGAGCAGGAGTGAGGTGCAGGGAAGCCAGTTAAATCAGGTGAGCTAGTGTTAGGTTGTTCCCTTATTCAAAGGAGTTCTAATAATGCAAGCAGCATAGCCAGTAAGCATATAGCAAGAGTGTTTAGACATAGATCTCCTTTGTTTCCTGTGGTCCAGTAAGTGTTTCCATCTCCTGCTGCTAATATTTCCTGTGGAGACACTGATTTTTGTCTCTTTGCTTTATTGTACATTCATATGGCAGTTGGATGTTATCAGCAGGCTATGGAATTGTTTGGAGGTTAGGTTCTCTACTTTCTGTTAACCAGTGGACTGTCTCTGATATTTCTGGGTCTCTGATTTTGGTTATAGCAGGCTGTATTTAAGGTGGATTGTATGGTGTTTCGTTAATCTGTGTATGTCAGCTGTGTCCTAAGTAAGCCATTACATCTTTCCATATATTCTGCTGCTGTGGGGTCATGGGTTAAATGAAAATCACACTGTATAGTTAATTTATCCACACATCTTTGAACAACTTATGCTGGAAAATGATATCCTTGATTCGATTCTATTATTTTTGGTGGGCAATAGTGTGATATCCAGCCTTGAACTACCTTAATTGTATTTTCTATTTTTCGTGTCATGGCTACAGTGGCAGTTACTGTACCAGAATGTATGCCTACCATTGTACATGCTTATTAGTCTATACGTTACCTTCAGTGGTCCTTGTAATAAATTTTCAGTAACATAAAATTTAAGATATTAGAATTATAAGTGTCATAGGATTGAGTCATTCTAAATTTATTACTTTTTGGTTTGCATTGAGAGCACTTACACAGTGCTTTATTAATTGATTGTCACGTTAAAGTTTCTGTAATTTCCCATTTGAACAAGGAATGGGAGCCTGTATGTACCAAGGTATTATGTAAGTTTAATATAACCTCTGTGTTCCAGCTAACTTCAGGAGGTGTCGGTTTTGTTTTCCATTTATTATCCTCCTTTTGGAGAGTAATAGTAGTGTTGGAAAATGCCAGTTGTTATCTTCATTCTATTGCAGAGTAAGACGTGGCGTGTTATTTATTATGTTGCCATCTTCTGGTTCCCTTCTTTTTCTTTTTTTAAGTAGATTTTTATTTTTGCCATAGGGTACATGTGTTCACCCCAGGGAGAGAGACAGAGAGGCAGACAGAGGGAAAGTGAGAAATTGCCCCCTAATGGCGATGGCCACGTCGCAATCCCTTCTCTTCCATTCTCCTCTAGGGTTTTGGGCACACACACATACATAAGGAGGGTGTGGGTTGTGATTTTCAAGCCAGTGGGTCTGGGATGCAAATCACAGCCAGCCATGTGAGAGTTCAGCACCTTGACCACCATGCCACCTGCTGGCCATCTGTTTCCCTTTCTAAGTTTAATTTTGAGAATGGACCCTCTGCTCTGTATGTTTCTAGGGAGTGCATCTCCCTGTTCGTTGTATTTGGTGGTTTCAGTCATCTTTCTGATGTACTGAGACAAGTCTTACTAGCATTTTAATTTGTTTACTGACTTGGTATAATTTTTCCCAGTATTATGAAGACCACATGGTTTTACTCTTTGCCAGTTTCTTTCTTTCCATTTTCCTGACCATATACCAATGCCCTTGGCTGCTGCCCATGAAACAGTGAATATGTGACATGTTATTTGTTTCTCTTTTATTGATTGTTAAGGCTAATGTTACTGCTGTGAGGTCAGCACGTTGAGCCGACTTGGTCTTACTTTACTCCTTCAAGGTCATTGAGCCCTCAGGGTCATGTGGTTGCTGCTTCCCATGTTGTAAAACTCATAGTCACTGAGGCCAGTTTGTCTGTAAAGTAAGCATTTGTGAGTGCAGAAAAGCAGGAGGGTCTGCATTTCCTTATGCAGGCATGGATTTTATCCTCTTTTACCATTTCTGCTAGGGATTCTGTCTGTACTTAGCTCCTTGATGAGGAGGCTTGCTTGACCTTGGATTTTGATATCTCTTCTCTGGATTTACCATTTCTAGGCTGGCAGCTTATTACCTATTGATAGTAGGGACTCATGTGACTTCCTGTGGAAATCATTTTCATCTTACGTGGGACTGGAAATGACAACTAATAATGATTAGATTTTGACCAGTCAGTGGCTCAGCATGCATTAGAGCATACCTTAGGCCATATATGTTTTTCGGATGATGAGTATATAAACCTTGAATATGAGCGTTTAGAGATCCAAAAAAGTACAGACAAGAATGAGGTATCCATGGGCCCTTTTTTTCCAAAGTGCCTATGATCCATAGTTATTGATGTATAATATATCTAGTCTTAATTTGTCTGTTAGGTTAGGATGTTGTAATGAGAGAATGTGTTTATAAATTTTTTCATGGTATCAAGAGCTTGTGTTTGTGGTTTTCCTCATTGAAAGTCTTGTGATTTTTCTAGTGGTCTCATATTTGGGTTTCAGAATAACATTTAAGTATGGTTTATTTTGTCTCTAATACCCCAATAATCCTATCAATCATTGTGCCTCTCTTTTGTTAGTAGATGTAGCTATGGTGATTATTTTGTGCAATACCCCTTGTGGAATTTTTCTTCCCTCTAATGACCAGTCTATACCTAGAAATTGTAGATGGTCCTTGTGTTTTTTCATTATTAATCATTCTTTTTGTCTTAGTAGTGCTATTAATCTATCTATTTAAAGTTCCTGTTTGTCATTATCTTCCATAATTATATCACCTATGTGTAAAATAATTAGGGTTTTGTATTTCCAACTTCTAATGTGTGTCATAAGAATTGCATGTACTAGGACTTAGACTGTTTAAATATCTTTGTGGCAATGTTTTCAACTGCTTTTATGTCCTTCCCGAGATAATATTATTTCTCTAGAGTCCTTATATAAGGACTTATATAAGGCAAAAAATATGTCTGACGTATCTGCGGTTACATAGTACTTAGCATTAAACTGAATGATTTTATTTAAACTTCCTCTCTATCTGGCAAGGTGCCTGGTAGTTTTGGTGAGATCTTGTTAATACTTCTATAATCTGTAGTGAATCTGTACTCTCCAGATGGTTTCGTTTCATTTCGTTTCGTTGCTTTGCTTTGCTTTGCTTCTAAGGTTTTTACCATAGGGCAGGTGAGTTCACTGGAAAAACAGAGAGAAAGTGAGAGGGAAACTGAGAAATCAGCCTCCAAGGGGGATGGCCATACTGCAATCCCTTCTCCACTCTCCTCCTGGGATTTTGGGCATACATGCACACACACCGGGTATGATTTTCAAGTCAATTGGTCCAGGACTCAAATTGTATTCAGTTACTTGGGAGTCGAGCTCCTTAACCACCCTGCCAGGTTTCTTTACTGTACATACTAGACTGTTAAATCTATTGGATATAGTTATTTTTATGATACCCTCCTCTAAAAGTTGTCTTATTTTTTGTGTTATTTCCTTGTGTCTGCCCCCCTTTTTTAAAGAATTATTTTATTTAATTTTATTTATTTATTTTAATTTGACCAGAGAGAGACAGAATGAGAGATAGAGAGAGAGAGAGAGAGAGAGAGAGAGAGAGTGAGAAAACAAACCCCACTAGATTGGGGACTCTTAACTGCATGTGTGAGTCCATGTGGGCCAAGTGGGAATCCAGTGCCCTTAACCACCACAAAACCTGCTGGTCCCGCTCAAGTCCCCCTTTTAATAAGTACTACCTTGTATATGAATTATGCTTAAGCAAGGGCAGTCTTTTTGGTGCTAATTTTACTTCTGCTAATCTTTTTCTTTTTTAGATTTTTGCCATAGGGCGTGAGCACTCACTGGAGAGAGACAGAGTCATTGAGAAGGAAAGTGAGAAGACCGCCCCCTGGAGGGAGGTGCTGGGTTAGCCACATCACAATCCCTTCTCCTCTATTGTCCTCTTGGGATTTGGGGCACACACATGTATCCGGCGTGGTCTTCAACCAACAGGTCCCGGACACAAAATCATTGTCAATCATGTGAGAGTCCAGCACCTTAACCACCACACCACCTGCTGGCCCCCTGTTAATCTACTTTTTATTCTTGCTAACTTGCATTCTAATTTTTTTTTAGTTTTTTAAGTGACCACTGTAAGTTTAATATTTTGAGTAAAATATTCGTTCCTAGTATACCTCCTGAATTTAATTTCTGATAAAACAAGTGTCTAGTTACTTCTCTGCCATGTAGTAGGATTTCTGCTAGGCATGGAAGTCCTTTACAAAATTTGTTTCCCCTCCTATGTTAATTAGTCTACTTTTATTTGGGTGGTCTTGCATAAGGCTAACTTAAGATCCTGTATCTATTAAAAGTAGTTTATACTGAATCCTTTCTCCTGTTTTGACAGCTAGTTGTATGTGAGGCCCGTTATTGCTGGAGGGCATTAGTATTACCTCCCAGGCAGCTTCCCATTTTGTATTTTTGGGAAGAATTTCTGTGTTTGTTGTATTATTTGCCCTTGTTCTTATGCTCTACTTTAATTCAATCCTTGGTCTCTGTTTTGCCAAGGTGGTCTATTTTGTAGTATTCTGTTTGGTCTGAAAGTTTGATTTGTCTTCCCATTTGCTAATTTTGGCATTTCTGTGGTGTATTCTTTTGCCAAAACTGTCTATGTGGTTTGGGAGGGTTAGATGGTTTGTTTCCTTGGTAATTAGTTCTAGGTGTTATTCTTGTGTTGAAGGTAAAATATTTCTTTGCTGGGAAACTGATCTTATGAGTTCCTCTTAGTTCTGCATTTAATTTTAGCACATCCGCTATGTTTTATATAGTGATGGCTCCACTAATTGCATTAGCATATGGCATTGTAAATGTTTTGGTGCCCCATAAGGATAGCTCATTTCATTTCACTTCATTTCATTTATTTCATGTGGCAGGCACTGTGAATGGTGTTAGATATTGGCTATGCCTGTCATAAATCGTGGCCAGATAGCTACCTTCTATTTTTCTAAGCTTTATTCCAAATCTTTCTGTTTTAAGGCTTCTCCAAATCTGATAGGGCCACAGGAGCGATTTACCTCTCTCCATGCCAATCCACTCCAAAAAGTGAGAGTGGCTCTGTGATGTTATGTACTATTTCTCCTAATTCATCACTTAATAATGATTATTCTGATAGGCTAGATACTTAGAGCATTTCTTGGTCTGAAAGTTGTTTGGTATTAACTTCTAAATCCAAATTTGTAATAACTATTCTACATTTGATAATCCCTTTTGACAAAAATCTATTTTAATCTTTTATAATTCTGCCCTGGTAGACTGTTTGTGTGTATGTGAGTTTTTATTTATTTTATTTTAATTTATTTTATACATTCAATCACATACATCACTTAGCTTGTAAATCAAATGTTCCAACATGAATACATTTCTCACCAGTCCAGTTGGGGATACTATACGTGTTATCATCAACAGATAATAACCCTTTTTTTTGTCCCATAAATGTCTTGCCTCTGTATTCTTCTCCTTCATGACTTTCTTTAGACTCTCCTCCTTCTCCGACCCTCTTACCACACTGTATCTGCTATCTATAACCATTTTCTATTTTTCTATGTCCTCTAGTCATTCAGTTTTAGCTATAGAGCTCAGAGAGTTGGTATATATTAAGTGGAGACATACAGTGTTTCTCCTTCATAGTCTGCCTTGTTTCACTCAACAGTAAATCTCCCATATTCATCCACTTTCTATCAAAAACCAGGGTCTTGTTTTTTTATGGCTCAGTAGTATTCCATAGAGTATATGTGCCACACTTTCTCAATCCATTCTTCTGTTCATGGGCATTTAGTTCTATGTCTTAGCAATTGTGAATAATGCCACAATAAACATAGATGTGCAGGCACTGTCCTCCAAACTTTAAGTCTACCATATAGTGTGGACAGTCAGTATATGTTAAATGGAGACATACAATGTCTCTCTTTCATAGCCCGACTTGCTTCACTCAGCAACAAATCTTCCAATTCATCCACTTTCTATCAAATTCCAGGGCCTTGTTGATTTTTATGACTGAATAGTATTCCATGGAGTATATGTGCCACACTTTTTCAGTCCATTCATCTGTTTGTGGACATTTGGGTTGGTTCCATGTCTTAGTAATCGTGAATAATGCTGCAATAAATATAGTTGTGCAAGCACTTTTCCGACTGAGCGCTCTCCTGTCCTTTGGGTAGATACCCAGGAGTAGAATTGCTGGATCATATGGTAGTTCTATTTGAAGGTCTTTGAGGAACCTCCATACTGTTCTCTACAGTGGCTGGACCAATTTATATTCCCACCAACAATGTAGGAGTGTTCCCCTTTAACCACATCCCCTCCAGCACTTATCATTTTGTGTGTGTGTGTGTGTGTGTGTGTTTAAATCTTCACCATTCTGACTGGAGTTAGGTGGTATCGCATTGTGGTTTTGATCTGCATCTCCCTTATGATGAGGGATGTTGAGCGTTTTTTTCATATGTTTTTTGGCTGTTCATATGTCTTCCTTAGATGTTAATTCATCTCATTTTCCCATCTTTTAATTGGGTTAATCGTTTTCTTCCAGGTAAGCTGCTTGAGTTCCCTGTGTATTCTGGCTATTGGTCCCTTATCTGAGGCATAGTTAACAAAAATTCTCTCCCATTCCAAGGGTTGTCGATTTACACTAATTACAGTGTCTTTTGCTGTGCAGAAACTTCTTAATCTGATGTAATCCCACCTGTCTATTTTGGGGATTATTGCCTGTGCTTTGGGGGTCTTGCTTAAGAAGTCTTTGCCTACCCCAATGTCCCCCAGAGTTTCCCCAGTGCCTTGGTAAATTTTAATCCCTCTACTGGTGGCTTGTTTTGGTTACTTTCATAAGTTAGTTTGTTCTTATCTACTGATGATATGGATATGAATTCCCTCCCTGAAGGGTCATGATATTGATAAGTTTCCAGGATCCCCAGATGTGGGCCTGTTTCTCCTGTGTAGTTGTTAAATAGATTACTTTTTGAAAATTTTGATATTAATCTCTGTGCTAGCATTTTCCTTTCTGTCTGTCCTGATCCAGTTGTTATGTAGTCCTTAATAATAGTCCCAGGACTTCAGTTTTGCATCCTTTTTCGTGTTATTGGATTCAAGTTTCTAGGTACCTGTAATTCTTTTAAAAAAAAAAAAAAAAAAAAAAAAAAGAATTACTTTATTTATTTATTTATTTATTTATTTATTTATATTTTAATTTGACCAGCAAAGGACAGAGAGAAAGTGAGAAAGCAAGCCACCACGCAATTGGCCATGTGGGAGTCACGCCCTTATCCAACACACCACCTGCTGACCCTGGTACCTGCAATTCTGTGCTAACATTTTCCATCACTTTGGTAGATAATTTTTGTGTGACTGTTTTCTCTGTGTTATTCCATGGGCTAATATATTGGTAAGTTAGCAGGCTGCTATTTAAACAGTTTTCTGAACTTTTCCATCATCCAGTAACTGGTCAGCATTGCCTTTCTTAGAATTTATTTGGACCCAAACAGCTTTGTTTTCTTAGATTTTAGGCTAGCCTATTTGCTATGTTTTATAGGCCTTTGATGTAGGAAACTTTGTTTCCACTTGATTTCATTTAATTTTTTTACATTATTGAGAAGTTTTTCTAGTTCTAAATCCTCTTGGTTTAAGAAGTATTTTGCAAGCATAGAATTAGTAGTTTGGCTTTGTGGAAGACTTCTTTTTCTTTTCTCAAAGTTGTAGTTTGAACTTCCAGCAAACTCTCTTATGACCTCCTGCTCGGCTTGGGTTTCTTCACTCTGCCAAGAACCAAGAGAGGTTTCACCCTCAGACTGATTGCTCTTTGAATCTGAACAGTACAGAGAGTTCGTTCCCCTTACCACCCAGTGTCCAGGGGATCCAGAGCAAATCAGTTGGTATGAGTTTATGGCCTTCAGAGATCTGTATTCAGTTTGCCCAAATGGTTTAATTAAGAAAACCCTGATGGCTGTTCCAGTTGTTGAGAGAGAGGAAATAAGACTTCAGACACATTTGTGTCTTTCCACAATGTCAGACTTCATTGCATAGCATAAAATTTAACATAGCAGAGCAGTCACGTCAAGGGATGAGAACAACTCACACTAGACAATCACTCTGAGCAGTCTCTGGAGGCAAAGAGCCAGTTGTGGCTCCCCAGATGTCCCAAGTATTTACCCTTCAAGGAAGAGAGCTGATCTGATCCATTCCTGAAAGTCTCCTGAGAGATTCAAGGTCCAAGGATGGGCACTGAAGCTTAGAAGGAGGTAGTGAGTCTTGGGCAGGCTCAGCTGCCAAGGTCCACGCATCCTTCAGAGTGAATGGAAACAATGTGCATTGAACATAGTGCCAGGAGTGAATGGCAGAGTGGCACTGGGGCAGACTGTGTTTCTTCCTCATGGTGGGCAGTCTCTTAGATCAGCACCTGTGTCTAAAATTATCACATGACGCATCATCCTGTCTGTGCTTGAGTGGACCAGCACATCTGGAGTTACCAGGTTTGGGTATCCCTGTTATTCCCTTTCAGTTTGGCAGGCAAAGCAAATAATTGGAGTATGCATGCCACACTTTTTACTGTTCAATGTGATCTTATCATTACAGAATCCATTTTGTGTAACAGAGTGTTCTCTACACTAAGGGAAAGGACATTTCTCACCATTAATGGACTCAGATGAGTAAAGTGAGCTATTGGAATTTGGTGGCAGTCTGAAACAAGTTCACACCTTTTTTTTTTTTTTTTTTTCTTTTTGCCTTAAGGTGTGTGCTCTCGCCAGAGAGAAAGAGACAGTGAGAGGGAAAGAGAAATCATCCCTCAGAGCATTTGGCCACACCGCAATTCCTTATCCTCCATTCTCCACTCAGGATCTTGGGCAGGCACACACATACTCTGCATGATTTTTAAGCTACTAAATCCGGGACTGAAACCATGGTCGGCCATGTAGGGACTCCGGCCACATACCCACTATGCCATCTGCAGGCCCCCACATCATACTAGTTTCAGAACTTTGGCTTAAATTACATACATGCTACAATGGCAAGACCTACAATGAAGACACAGTGCAGAGTTATGACTAGAATAGTAAATAGTGTAAGGTATCTGAAGGACACAGAGTGTGACTGTCATAATATGGAACCACTTATACCTGTGGTTTGTGTACATGTACATTATTGCTATGAATTAAATTCGGAGTTTAAAAGAAAATAACAGTAACAGTGGCTAAGATTTACTGAGCGCTTTCTGTGCATCACGTATTGGCTTGGATAAGTGCATTTAATTTGTGTACTCACCCCAAAGAAGAGGGACCTTTATTACAGATGAGAAAATAATGGTTCGAAATTGTCAACCGTCAAATTAGTGATAGTGGTGAATCAGTAATCCCCTTGGTACACTGTACCATAACAGTGTACTGTTCATATATTATTTTGATATTTTGATATTTTTATTGGATATAGTTGATATATTGAATATGAAAAAGATTAGATTCTAATCTGTCTAAATTCTCTTGGAATGATTTGCTAATTTATACAAAATAACAAGAGATATCCACAAATGAATCAAGGCTTAGGAAGCATTCAGTGAAGTCTGTCTTGAACTTAATTACCCTTTGTTTTAGAATGTTTAGACTAACCAATATAAGTAAACTAATTAGAAAATACTGGAATTTGAAAAGTCAGGTATGGCTTTGTTTTTTATTTTGGCTTCTAGTCACACTATACCCCAGCGTGTCATCTTGCCAATAAGTTGGCAATGTGTACTAAAGTATAAATGACCCAACATTCCATTTCTAGAAAATATCCTATAGAAATATGTGTTAATACATACCTCAGAGATGTGTGTGTGAGAATGTTCATCACACTGTCGCATGTTATAGTGAAAGAATAGAAATAATGTCCAATAGTAATGGAAACAGTAAGTGAATTACTAATAGCATGATTCAATACATAGTCTTTCTTTCATGCTCTCAAATTCAGTAAAGCTTTTTATTTTTTTTTTTCTGAGAGGTTTTCGCTATAGAGCACGTGCACTCGCCAGACAGACAGAGACAGACAGAGAGATAGAAAGTGAGAAATCACCCCCCGGGGGGGGACGGCCACGCCGCAATCCCTTCTCCTCCATTCTCCTCTTGGGATCTTGGGCACGCACGCACACGCGCCTGGCGTGAGTTTTAAGCCACTGGGTCTGGGACGCAAACCGTGGTCGACTACGTGGGAGCCCAGCAACATAGCCATTACGCCAACTGCTGGTCCCTAGTAAAGCTTTTCTCATATTAGAACCTTTGAACTTGTTTCCTTTCTTCCTTCTTCCTGTCATATTTCTATTTTTACATGAGTGACTCATATAAATTGTCTCATCTTAATTATCACACCCTCAAGGTTCAGAATTGATCCAAAGGAGATAAAAAAAATTAAATTAAAATTTACAAGTTGGTGAAAAGTTGTAGAAAGGGTCTGAGTATTTATTATGTTTCAGCCACTTGTAAAATCTTTACATAGGTTCTATAATTTAACCCTGATTACATATATGAGAAATATACTACTTTTATTCCCATTTTAAAGACGGGAGAACTCAGACATACAGGTGTAAAATTACTTTCCTGGGGGCATACAGTTGGTAAGGGTTAGCAACTTGTGCTATTTACATTAAATATAACCTGATTAAAAATGTAGGAAGTTAGGGCCAGCCAGGGTGTGGGGGTTAAGGCAGCTGGATCCCACATAGCCAACTGAGTGGCTTGAGTACTGGACCAGGCTGACTGAAAAACAAGCCAAGTGCATGTAGGTGTGTATCCAAAATCCAGAGATGAGAATGGAGAGGAAGGGATTATGGTGTGGCCATCCCTACTGGAGGGGTGAGGGAGTGGGTGGTGATTTCTTATTTTCCCTCTCTCTGTCTCTTTCTCTCCAACAAACATACAAAGTCCTATAGCAAAAACTTTAAAAGATGAAAAAATGGTATGAAGTTAGAAATTCAATTTTTCATTGTACTAGCCATATTTCAAGTGCTCAATAACTACATGAGACTAATAGCTATCTTATTTGTGGAGCACAGATAATTCATATATTTTATCATTGCAGAAAGTTCTAGCAGACATCTGTCTCTAGAATCTGTTCTCACTCATTCTGTAACATTGCTGTCTCTCATGCCAAGGTATAGAATAGCTAACTCTGAAATGGGAGTAAGAGTAGACATTCAGATTTTACAGTATACACGTCTATATGTCTTTCTTTCCTATTTTTGAAATCAAAAAAGAATTATCAGGGCTGGCGTGACATGGTAGTTAAGGCACTGGACTCTCAAGTGTCCAACCACAGTTCAAATCCCTGACCTGACAGCTTACTTTCTCTCTTTCTCTCTCTCTCTCTCTCTCTCTCTCTCTCTCTCTCTCTCTCTCTCTCTCTGGTGAGCACACATGCCCTGTAGCAAATTATGAAATAGAAATAAATAAAATAATTCTTTAAAAAAAGGAATTGCCAGTCTTGCTTCAAAATTGAATAATAAGGAGCAGAGAAAACATTGATGAAGGATATCCACAGTTAATTTACTAATCTTATTTTACTGGATAGAGTCTCAGATATTTCAACAGATTTGCCAGCAAATACTAGAATTTACCTTTTATAAAGATATAGAGTCAGATAATTGGCAAAGTTGGCTGCTGATTCTTTGGGTTTTTTTTATTATTTTTATTTTTTATTTTTCAGAGAAAAAATAGTATCGCAAGAAGAGAACCCTTAGCCTGTGTCTGCCCCAGCTTTTCTTCAGTCTTCACTGGTCACAGGATCTGGTCTTCCAGGCTAGAACCAGAAAACAGCTTCTCTCACCTTTCATTTCTTTGTTCATTCATACATGTATTCATTTATTCACTCATTCATTTACTCATTTATTCCTAGATTAGAACAGCAAAGGGAAAAAATTCTTGAGTGAAACATAGTGTTCTTAGTATTTTCTTACTATCCAAACTTAAGTTTTGTAATTTCTGTAGCCACATTGAGATCAACATTCATAAACCCTTTTCCTATTAGCAAATACTTGAATTTAGTAAACTTAACAAAGATTCCTAGAAGCACCGTTTCTGAATCACTTTAGGTTTTCCTTCAATTAAAGAAACAGTGATATATAGAATATTTATGTTTAATAGTTGTATTTAATAGAGAGGTGGAGACCTACTGAGAACTTGATCATGTCTTTAGTTAGTTTACAGAAACAAATTACTTTGACTTTCAGTGCAAATAAGATCATGGTTTAATTGCCAACTAAATGAACATTTACTGGATTTTTTTTTTTTGGAGAGGTTTTTGCTATGGGGCGCGTGAGCTCGCCAGACAGACAGAGACAGAGATAGAAAGCGAGAAATCACCCCCCGGGGGGATGGCCACACCCAATCCCTTCTCCTCCGTTCTCCTCTCGGGATCTTGGGCACGCACGCACACGCACCCAGCATGAGTTTAAGCCACCTGGTCTGGGACTCGAACCACAGTTGGCAACATGGGAGTTTAGCGATATAGCCATTACGCCAACTGCTGGTCCCAACATTTACTGGATTTTTACTGTGTGTGTAGATAACATGACAGGTGCTAAGTATTTGGAAAGTATATGGATCCAAAATCTTGAGCTGTGTGAAGACGCTTAGTGTGATAAATGTTACAGTACTTCTTATGAGGCAAAGAGGAAAGAGAATGGTGGGGATAGTCTAGGAAAAGTAAATGAGAAAAGGTGATGCCAGAGCTGAAAGGAAGGCCCTAGGCAAGCTTGTTTGGGCTGGTGGTACCCACTTTGAGTAACTGTAGCTAGTGATTATTTCAGTACTTTCCTCATTCATTTGCTATCTGATGCTCTTTAAGTTTTACTGTCCAATTTCTTCTCCATTCAGAAAATATCTTCCTGAGGGACCAGCAGTTAGCATAATGGCTATGTCGCTGAACTCCCACGTAGTGGACCGTGGTTTAAGTCTCGGACCCAGTGGCTTAAACTCATGCCGGGCGCGTGTGTGTGCATGCCCAAGATCCCAAGAGGAGAATGGAGGAGAAGGGATTGCGGTGTGGCCATCCCCCCTGGGGGGTGATTTTCTGCTTTCTGTCTCTCTGTCTCTCTCTGTCTGTCTGGCTAGCGCACGCGCCCTATAGCAAAAACCTCTAAAAAAAAAAAAAAAAAAAAAAAAAAAAAAAAAAAAAAAAGAAAGAAAAAATATCTTCCTGACACGGAGAAGCTTTTTTTTTTTTTTTTTTCCTACTTCACTATCTACTACTCTGCTTATATTTGATGTCTTCAGAGTTAGACCTTTTATGGTACCAGCAGTTGGCATAATGGCTTTGTCGCTGGACTCCCATGTAGCCAACCATGGTTCAACTCCTGGATCCCGTGGCTTAAATTCATGCCGGGCGCATATGCATGCGTGTCCAAGATACCGAGAGGAGAATGGAGGAGAAGGGATTGTGGCATGGCCATCCCCCCTGGGGGGTGATTTCTCGCTTTCTATCTCTCTGTCTGTCTCTGGCTTTCTGGTGAGCACATGTGCCCTGTAGCAAAAAACTTCTCAAAAACAAAGCTAGACCTTTTAGATAAATCAGACTCTTGTCAGGCTATTTTTTATCAACCTTGTACATCCACATTTCTGCTGGCAATCTGAAAAGAGGAAGTGTAAGTACAGTATTAAAATATTGAAAGCACCTTTAACATCTTTCTCTAATATTTATATAATTGTTAGAACTGACAATTGAGGTGAATAATCACGAGTTATATTATGTATTTTTTAAATTAAAACGTGAGCATTTTCTATGTATAGTTTAGTAGCTCCAAAGTCATAAAATTAGCAAGTCAGATCATTTTATTTCTGTAAATCATCAGTAGATTAAAAGATAATGTGACAGTGGTAGAATTATTTTATGCTTGTCATCTGCTGTTCCAATGTAATCATTATTTTGTATATTAATGAACATTAGTATAAGCTATGTTGTAGCAGTTTCCCTATAAATGAGAATATATGAATTAAATAAAGAACATCTGCCCTTTGCTTACCCTCAAACTTCTATCAAAGGTACATTCTGTCAGGGCCAATTAGTTATCATTTATACTTTTCTCTGTTCTCATTGGTTGGATCTAGATTTGCCTTTAAGCTGTATGTATGTTATTGACATTTTCTTCAAAGATTTGAGCTAGAACCAGATGATAAAATGAGTGGAGCTCTCCAACAGATACATTTATAGTATTCAGCTGTTTGTGATTTTTCTGGGCTGTAACAAAATAATGCCTGAAGCATTGTATTAACTGTGCTGTTTGTATGGGTGCTAATACACTCTGAATAAAACCCTCAATTACTAAGCATTTTTGAGTTCTGACAAGACAGTCCCATGACGTTAATGGTATCTTTATAACCTTTTTAACTTCGTGTTCCTCTGACAGAGCTCCACAATAACAGCAATAGGTTTGCCCTTGGCAAACGAAAACTCATTTTGAAAGGATAATAGGTATTTACTATTTAGATAGCTGGCAATAAAATTTCTCTGAATGAGATTTTCCTGAGAAACTATAAACTGATTAAATTACTTTCTTTTAATGGACTGGAGAAGAGTGTAATAATAGTTTGTTGAAGCTTTGCATCCAATGTCTTTTCCTTTTTTAGTGACACAGAAGTAGTCTGGTTTTAGTGAAATATGGGGGTTGGTAGAAATTATTCTCCATTGTATAGGTTTTTCTTGTTTTTCTTTTCCTCTAAATAAAGCAAAAAATTTTTGAAGTGGATTACTTTTGAGAGGATAAAAAGGATGTGATCAGAATATTTCTGTTCACCTTAAGCTTTAATCAGAAATAAAATTTAGTAGTTTTATACCTCAAGAGTTCTGTTTTTAGGTAATAACACTCCTATGGGGATATAAATGTGGAAAATCACCCTGTTTTCCTAGTTGACATTTTTCTTGACTATGAATAAAAACAGTAAACAATTTCCCTGTTGCTTAAAGACTAAAGTGAAAGTTATTTTTATTTTTAGGATTGATTATTAGTGTTTTTACAAACAATTTAAAAAGAGACTTTTGTTTAATGATTTTTAAATTTGAATCTTATAAAATTCAGTGTAGCAATCCATAATATAAACTATAAGGAAGAAATTTCACAGTATTATTGGTAGGAAAGAAATACTTCGAATGTATTTCATTATTATAAAACTTGATTAAGGAGCTTCTCAAAATTCCACTTAGTGTGAATTTTATCAATAAATGTCAACTAAAAATAATTTATGTTTTTTGATTTAAAATGTGAAAACATACATAAAATACATTTGGTAATTCATACTCTAAACATTTTTCTTTAAAGACAAATCCATTATGGTCCTTGGGGGTGACAGCTTGCAGAATATCTTTCAAGGCCATGAATTTTGCACAGAAGTGCATCAAATTCAGTATTTTTATTGGCAGTCAGAATTTTATATTTGTCACTATAATAAAATTGTGATTGAAATGGGACCTTGAGTGTCCTGTGCTTATGTGAAGTACTTTGAATTTGAATATCACACAGATCCTAACTTAGAGCACATTCATTTTCTCTTAAGCCTTTGGCACTGGCATATCCATTGCTGGCATTGTTTTTCATTCCAGCAAATCTGTGCTGTTGGCACCAATCAGTGCAAAGGACACTGGTCATGATAGTAAAGAAATGAAGAGAGAAACAATAATATTTGTCTTCCCTTCTGAATGATCTATTCCAGGTCACTGCTACGAACTATAAAATACTTCATAATTTAGCACTGATTGGGTCAACTGTTTTGTCATTGTGCTTTTTTCTCCCTCACTTCTCAAGGTTAGAATAAATAAACAGTGAAATAATGGCTTCTCTAGTAAATATATTGCAGTTTGTTTTCAGTTTGCTTAGGAAAAAATTAAATAGAAAATGCAGATCACTTTTTAGTAGAAACTTCTTTAACATGCAATTCTACTTTAATTCTGATCATCCTACTGCTATTGGTAAAACAGGTTAACTGACGTATAGCAAAGAGGTTATGAATATGCACCTGGACTTTAGTCATGCGTTTTGCAGTAAGACAAATAATACAGTTAACTACATTGTTTTATACATTCAATTTGTTCTAACTCAAAACATGTCATGAATACCCATTTTGAAATTTTGAAGGGATTTTGTCTTGGTCTTCAACATTTTAATGGCCACTTTGCAGAAATTTTGTGTTAATGATTGTAATTGTTTTTATGAAATAAAGAAGTTATTAAAGGAAAATATCACGGTGATTAGTACTGTACTCTAAATGAGTAACCTTTAACAGAACAGGAAAAAAGATAAGTGTTTTCTGTATAAAATGTATTAATGTAAAGCTTATTCTGATAAAAGAAATAGAGCTAGCAGAATTTTTTCTATATAGAAAAATAAATTAATATGTGTACCTATCAATTTTTACAAGAATAATTGATCTTTATTATTGCTGAATCAGAAACCCAGAGTTCCTATTTGATTTTTGGGGGGAACCTTCATTTTCTACTGTGAATTAATGTATTTATCATGATGTTTTTTCATTTAACAAAATACACACGAATATGAAATTTAACTCAATGTCCGACTGCAATGATTAACTATATCTACTTACAGATTTACATGAATCCTCATGCCCACCCTCACCTCCCCCATACAACCAGTGGTACCTTTGTTAATTCTGTTATACTGAGCTGGTAAACATTAATACTTGAAATTCTTTGTAATATGTAATGTAGGACTCAAAGACTAACAAAATGCAGTTTTATAGTACTGTTCATGGGTGTAGAATATTATTTTTGGCATGCAGTTTCTCTATTAAACAGTTTTTACATTGAATTTTCTTCCTTTTAAAGAGATTTTCAATTTTAACATGAGGGAACTGGTGTCATGGGTAAGGCTTTTACATGGAAACAAAGTAGCAGATTGAAGTGGTTTCAGGGCTTTAATCCCTTGGTAAATTAGCCAGCAGGCTAGCCTTTTCATAGATGTGCTAAACAACAGGTTGATGCCATTTGGGCATTAGCAATGAGAACCACCTGAGGGAATAGGGAATGAATAAGAAGAAACGTAGAATGGGAAGAAGGCATGGCTATTAGCTTTTGCTGGGTCGGCAGCTAAAGTAATACCCATAAATGAGTCATTGTATCTGATATTTAGGTTTCCCTTTTTAAGTTCTTAATTTTATGTTATTCTCGAAATTCTCAAATTTATTTTAAAGATAACATTATATTTTATTATCAACACGAATCTGAAATTTTATATGAAAACTTGTGTCAGTAAGCTTATAAATATTTCATGTTATAAATTTGGACTTTCTTCTCTTTGAAGAGAGATTTAAAGCTTTCAGATTTGTTTGCAGATTGTTATCCCTAATCAAACATAGAAAACATGAAATAGGCATGTATAGGATTAATAAGATGCCAAATATTTAAGTAATCTTGTCTATTTGAAGATCATAAACATGTTTATGAACTGTTTTAATATTATTTTCTTAAAATGTGTTCACAATTTTAGAAACTATAAATAAATCTGTATTATTTTAGAAAAAGTAAATGTTTACTATACTATATTGTATGTACTGGGCAATGTATTAAATAATACCATCAATAAGGAATAGTGACCAGCACATTTAGCAACACTTAATAGGAAAAATTGTTTATTTAGACTTTAACAAAGGAATGTAACTTTATGCAAACTGAAAACAATCTCAGGGAGCGCAAGTATTAAAATTTTTTATTTGGCATGTTATTTAAAATTTCTAAAGTAATTGGTATCTTAATATTGATATTATATTAGAATAATACAGCATTCAAAAATTGATAAAGGACTGAAGTCATTAAAATAACCTGATACCCTATAAGCCCTCTCTCTAGGCTTTTAATTTTTTATTGAGAAGAGGGGATTTTAAGGATCAATACGAAGATCTGTTGATAATATTATATTTAATTAGAGTAATCAAAAACCATGCTCAGAGCATGACACCTGCCAGGGAGAGCTTCAAAAAGATAGTAAGCAGCATGCGTTAGAATCGTCTCTTTTGCTTGTCCATGAACACTAATCTAGCGGAAGTCCCAAATGGGGCAGCTAGTCAGCTATTTTATTGACTTTGATCTGGTTTGGGGGGCAGTTTATTTTCCCATAATGCCATTGATCAATGATTTCCTTTCAGCAGTGATGTAATTAAAGGGCTTTAGTCGGCTTCTGCTGTGTTGCCTTGAAATTTATTATTCTGGAGATTTAAAGAAGATCGATAGGGTGCAGTGGCCCGATGTTTAGACCCGAGTAGGAGGACCCTACTGAGAGTATAAGGCATGCAGAAAACAAGGCTTCAGGACACAAACAAGATGTTTACCTGAGACCTTGAACTGACCTATTCACAACAGATCCTGTATCACCAGTAGCATTTTAGTACCTATTTTTATCACAGACTCAAAACTACTTTGTCCTCGTTGTTATTGATTTTTACAGTTTGTTTTAAAGCAATTGAAATCAAATATTCCTGTTGTCAAAGTAAGAATTAAAATTTAAACATATTTGCCAAAAACGCAGATTTCGCCTTTACCATAAAATGGGAATGAAATGCAATTAATTTAAGAAACATGGGTGTTTTTAAAGACTCACAGGATTTTTATGAAACTAATTAATGTGCTTTATTTTGAAATTAATTTAAACACATACAGTTTATTCTTGTGTATATATAGAAATGTGTGCAGTAACCAGTATGCCTAAATAACCAAAAGATCATATTTGGATAATAAACTCATAGACCTACCATTAACTAGAAATTCAGAATTGCCTCTTAACTTACATTATTTGGTAGATTAGCAAAATTGCTTTGGAGATTCTTTATAATATGTCAACTGTGTATCCTAGGCTTCTTATTAATGTATTTTAATAAAGTTAAAATAAGTTGAAAATAAACAAGGCAGATTTAAATTCCCCAAATTGTTTGCTGTGTTGCTTCATTAATAAAAGTTCTGCTTAGAAAACAAAAACAGAAAAAAAGCAAAGGCCACAGCACCAAATGCATTTGAAAATCTTGCATATTTCTCTAAGAGAATCTGGTCATATATTTGCATGTTTTAGATTTTACGAAATCCTGAAGTAATACTCTTTTACTTTGCTTAACACAGTATCTTCTATTCTTACTTGCCGTAGGTCATAGATTTTTCTAGGGGTCCAGTTGGAAAAAAGCTAGGGTTAGCAAAAAGAACTGTCAGGACAAGAGACAGCTGTCCTGAATTCTAATTCTGGCTTTGCCTTTCACTGCTCATATATTTTTTTACAAAATAGATAATCTCCCTGGGTCTCAGCTGTCTCATCTGCAAAATGAGGAGATTTTGTTACAGAGGTCGGGGTTGGCCAGGGAAGGATACACAGTATTCCAATGAACTTTTTCAAAATACGCATTCCACCAGACCCTCTTCCCCATGCCGAGATGGACCTTAGATGCTTTGATTAGCTGGTTTAATTGTGCTAGTATTAACACTTATCTTCCTAAGCCTGTGATTATTTAACTGCCACTGTTAGAGACTTTTATTCAACGAAGGCATGTGGAAAATACAGCAGTTATACTTAGAAATCAAGGACTAAGCACAGGCACAATTTATCACTTTGTTAAATTTAGTGAACACTGGCATATTGAGCCTTCTGATAAAGGTGACAGGCCGTCCAGCCAGAGAACAGAAGTGGGAATGTACGCACAGTCTGATAGTGTGCTATCTTGATAAACATTACTTCAGGAGCATTACTAAGACCATATGTCTCAGCTACAGACTAAGCTGAGGCAAACAGCCATAGTAGGGGAAAAAAAATGAACAAATTAGACATTTTGCTTACATTTTAATTATCTACAGTCATCACCTAGAGTGATTGAGGATTTCTTGATGCCTTTCAGGGGCACTGATGACTTAGTAAAATATGCTGCATTTGAATTCAGTATATTCAGGGTGAGAGGAGTCACAGTTTCTGCCTCCTGAAGCTTACAGGACGTTCTAAAACAGACATTGGTCTTGGAATGTATCACCAATGGAAAGTGGGGTGGGACAATTGTATTTTGAAACGAGGTTCATCAAAATATTGTAATATAAGGTGGAAAGAATGAAGTAACACACAGAGGTATACAAGAATTTGCAGGAGGAACAGTTGAAGGTAGAAGGATATAATGTTTTGTTATGTTTGTTTATTTTCTTTTGTTGTTTTCTTTTTTTCATAGCACTCACCACTCTGATTAGTGGTTAGCTCAGGCTTTTCTGCTAGAAAGTTAGTGCCATAAGGGCAGGAATTTTGCCTGTTTGTTCAGTAACATGGCCCCATCCTAGAGAAACGACTAGCACCTAGTGGGTCTTGGGAGCTATTACTTGTATCCCCAAAGAGAGTCATATGTTATGAACTGTGCTTTAAAAAGGCACCTTTAGGAGGCCAGCAGGTGGCATAGTGGTTAAAGTGTTGGACTCCCGCATCACCCATGGTTGAAGTCCAGAATCTGGCACCTTGAAACTTAGGCTGCGCATGAGTACATGTGTGCCTAAAATCCTGAGAATAGAGGAGAAGGAATCACCAAGTGGCCACCCCACCACCACCCCCGCCAGAGATGATTTCTCACTTTCTATTTCTCTGTCTCTCAAGTTAGCATACTCACCCTATAGCAAAAATCTCTCTCTCTCTAAACAAAAAAGGGGCACCTTTAGACAAGTTAACGACAAACTGTCCAGTTAATGAGATGTTGAAAGTGAGAACTAGAACTACAGTAATAATAAAAATAAAAGAGGTAAATGAAAAATATTGCTTATGTGTTTACTAATATATAGGTTATAAAGGTGATTGTAGAAGAGGTGAAACCATCTAGGTAATGTTACCATTAACAACATAGAGGAAACAGGATAATGAACAAGGTTGAAGGACCATAAATTCCATTTTGGATATTAACTGTTACATAAGGGTATGAATTTCCCATAATGAGTATTGAACATTAAACTTGTCGGCATTTTCAATATGTAATCACATGTGCTATGCGACATAACACACACACGGTTTGTATCTTCCACACCGGCACTATACAGTAGGCCCCCTTTCCACGGTTGTACTTTCAGCTACTTAAGTTACCCACCATCAACTTCAGTCCAAAAATGGGTGTTTGCAGTACGATAAGATATTTTGAGAGCAAGAGGGACTACATTCACATAGCTTTTGTTAGAATACAGTGTTGTGATTGTTCTATTTTATTATTAGCTATTGTTCATTTTATACTGTGCCTATTTTATAAATTAAACTTTATCATAAGTATGTAGGTATAGGACAAAACGTAGTATTTATAGGATTTGATATGATCTGTTGTTTCAGGCATCCAGTAGGGGTCTTGGAATGTATTACCGACAGAAAGGGGGGTGGGACAATTGTAGTTTGAAACCAGGTTCTTTAACCAATTAATTATACTCCAGGCCACAGATTGCTATTCAGTCTTTGTCCATTAATAACCTCCTTAGTTGTCTTCTCTACCTAACTCCTAAGTGCTCCTCATGGAAGGGGCTTTGCTCCCTTTTTTTATTTTCCCTCTATTATTTCCCAGGCTATCAGATACCCTCTGTGTGCATCAACTCCTAAATTCTAACCCGTAGCTCTCTTCTGAGCTTCAGACTTACATAATCACTGCCAGTCATCCCCACTTAAATGTCAAACAGGCAAGGTCATCCTGAATTCTTTTATCTTCCTCAACCTGCTCCTCTTTCAGTGTCTCTCCATTACATCCTTCCAACTGCTCAAAACAGCAATTTGGCGGGGCCCCCACCTGCCACTTTGATCCCATCACCATGCTCTATAGATTCCACCTCCTAAAAATACATTTGAATCTTTCCATTAACCCGATTCTCACTGCCTTTATACTAGGCAAGTCATCCCGTTCCCTGCCTCGGCCATTGCAGTCGTCTTCTAACTCATCGGTCCAGACTTGTCCCCCATAGTTTATTCCTCACAAGGCATCCAAAATGATCTTCTTAAACTGTGAATTGGATCCTGTCACTGCCCTGCATAAAATCCTTCAGTGGCTTCTATCTGCCCCTAGGATGAAATTTCAGAATTCTTAACATAACTACAAGTCCTTTCCTGATTTACCCATGTCTACTTCTCCAGCCTCGTCTTGGACTGCTCTTCACTAAAGTCTAACCACACTGACCTGCTTTTAGTTCCTTGGTTTGCATGTATTTTTTCATCTGCCAGAAATACTTACCACCTCTCTTTTCCACATTAATTTAGGATTTTTTTTGAATTAAGGTTTCAACTTCAATTTTTAGGTCCCAGCGAAGGCTTCCTGTCATCTAACACTAGATTATAATAGCTTCTCTCAAAGTATTGTGAACTTCTGCATCATACTAATCAATACAGTTTTTAATTAAAAAATGCTTTTCATGATTATTTGTTTGAATCTTTTTCCTCAGACTTTCAGTGAGTCAGACTGCACCTTTCTTATATAACATGTCCTCCATATATCTAGCATAGTTCTGAGCGTATAGAAGATGTTCAATAAGTAGCTGGCTGGTTGGCTGTTTGTGTATCTTTTTTTTTTAAGAATTATTTTATTTAACTTTCTTTATTTATTTTAATTTGACCAAAGAGAGACAGAGAGAGAGAGAGGGAGATAAGTCATTCACTTTTTCATAATTTTAGCTATTTAGCATTTTGCAATTCCCTTTAGGGTTTTTCTTTGTCCTTTTCTAATATGAACTATAGCTCATTTAGAGAAAAGTAGGTCAATGTACAGGTCACCAAATTATTAAGCATATGTGAGTATACCACTCAGATTAAGATTAGCACTTTGCCAGAACTTCAGAAGTCCCCATATTCTCCCTCTTGTCATAACTGCCACCTCCTCCCACCCCGTCATGTTGATCATTTTCTTGCTTTTCTCTATACTAAGCCTTACAGTTTTGCCTGTTTGGAACTGGAATCATACAGTATGTATTGTTTTGGTTCTTTTTTTCTCAGCATTGTTCTTGGGATTCACCTACTTGTATGTACCTGTATTGTGTTCATTTTGTACCATATAAATTTTTTTTTTTTGGAGAGGTTTTTGCTATAGGGCATGTGCACTCACCAGAAAGACAGAGAGAGAGACAGAGAGACAGAAAGCAAGAAATCACCCCCCGGGGGGATGGCCACGCCACATCCCTTCTCCTCCATTCTCCTCTTGGGATCTTGGGTACACACACACATGCGCTCGGCGTGAGTTTAAGCCACCGGGTCCAGGACTTGAACCGTGGTTGACCACATGGGAGTCCAGCGACATAGCCATTACGCCAACTGCTGGTCCCTGTACCATATAACATTTTATTGTGTGAACATACTGCATTTTTTTTTTAACCTTTCTGCTGTTGATAGACTTGGGTTGTCCTCACTTTGGAACTAATATCAACAACAATTCTTGAACATTCTTGTCAAAGTCTGGATTCCAGCACATTTGAGTATGATCTTTTTAATACTCCACACCTCAGAGTAGGTTAGTGACTGTGTCACATGTAGTTTCAAATAGACTGGACAGTATCAAAGTTTACCAAAGTTGTGATACCAACTTATTCTCCCATCAGTGGTATGTAAGAGTTTCTTTTGTTCTACCTTCTCTTCAGTACTCAGTATTGCCAGACTTCTTTTATTTTAGCCAAATTTAAATTATATCTCTCTCTTCTAAGGTTTATTTATTTCTTGAGAGAGAAAGAAACATCCCCAATAGTGTCCTTACCCTGCAATCCACCTCCAGCTTCAGCCAGTCAGGATACCAGGCACATGTGTGCACACGGCGTGCACAGGGACGTCTGAGACACAACCTAGAACCTTCCTGTAGGACCTTAGAATTGTGCAGCGCCGCATGACTGCTGCACCACCCCCCGTGGCCAGTCATGTCGCTGTTAACTTATGTCTCTCTGGTTACTGAAAAAATTTAGCGGATTTTCATGTTTCATAGCCATCTGTATTTCTTACTTTTATTGTCTATTTCAGTGTCTAGCCTGTTTTCCTGTGTTTTTATTTTATTATTATTATTATTAATTTGAAGACACTCTTGGTATATTCTGGATAGGAGTTGATTATAATCAATAAATATTTACGAATGAACATAATACTTCCCAACCTGTTCCTCATTTATTGGAGTTTAAAGCTATATACAAGAGGGGTCTTCAAAAAGTTCATGGAAAATATGATTTATGCGAAAACTATACAAAGGATTGTTTACATCAAAATAAATTTGACCATAATATCCTTTTCCCACAGACTTTCTGAAGTTCCTGAATATTTAAGATGTGGAACGGTATCGGTGTTCAGCCTGTTTTCAGTTGTGAGCCATTGTTTGAGATCTTTGTTATCTGCCATTTTTATCCTAAAAATAATTTAAGATGATAGTCAAACTTATAAAAGATCTCTTTCATGTTTATAAGAAAAAAAGGCTCAATTTCCTCCTTGCCTAAAGACAGTACAAAGGGTTTTTGCTTTTCTTTTCCTAGCTTCAGTTCTTAAAAGAGTACCTAGCTCATAAAAAGATACTTTGAATGTTTGCTAAAAAAAAAAAGAAAGAGAGAGAGAGAAAGAGAAGGATGAAAACAGGGAGGGAAGCGGGTGTGGAGGGAGGATGAGAATCACAATATATTACATATGATTTGAATGTTTTTAATTCTTACCTGATAGTTCTTGATCCTGTCCGGTGTACTGTGATGAGCTCTCACGGAACCAGAAAGTGGTTGTTCAGATTATAATTTCAAAGCCATTTGTTTGGTTTCTTTTCTTGGCTAAGTTTGTTTGTTTTTTTATTTAAATTAATGGGTATAAGGAGCAAGCCCCTGTCTGAATCCCTCACTCTGATAAATCATTCTCTTAAAGAGTTAAGGAGAACTTTAGTAGTCTTCCATTTTTTTACCTGAAAGGTCAATTATATAGAAACATTCTTAAAATTAACTGTTTTATTTCATTTTTCTCTGATTCTTAGGGGGGGAAAAAAACCTATCCCTTTTTGTGTAGGCTTTCTGGAATTTGATCATGGTACACAAAAATGCAGGGACCAGTGCCCCATAATCTAGTGGTTAAGAAAAGCTGGATGGATCTTGGGACCAACAGATGGCGTAATGGTTATGTCGCTGGACTCCCACGTAGTGGACTGCGGCTCAAGTCCTGGATCCATCTGCTTAAAACTCACAGCAGGCACATGTGCATACATGCCCAAACTCCAGAAAGGAGGATGGAGGAGAAGAGATTGCAGCATGGCCGTCTCCCCTGGGGGAGCGGGGGGAGGGTGATTTCGCACTTCCTGTGGCTCTGTCTCTCTAGCAAGTTCACATGCCCTATAGCAAAAATCTCTCCGAAAAATTAGAAAAGCTGGAACCCACATGGCTGACTTTTGTTGGAGTCCGCCTCAGTGGTTTGAGAAACTTGGGTGTGTATACATGTGTGAAATGTGTGCCCCAGATCCCTACAGGATGGAGAAATGGGGAAGAGATTATGGCCGCCTCCCACTGGGAGGTGCTTTCTCCCTCTGTCTCTCTCTGGTGTCCGAACTCACCCTCTGGCAATTAAAAAATAAAGGTACAAAAAAGCAGGTTTTATATTTATAGTGTTTATTAAATCCCTTTTCTGCGAGGCATTATCTGTGATCATCATTAGATGGAGTAAAGTGAAAGTTTCTTCAGGTTTAACTCTTTGAGGCTTATAACTGGATCTTCTGTAAACACTTTCAAAATAATGTCTGTATGTTGTGTGTTCTTTATGATTTCATTGTTACTTACAGGTGTCCTCCATTGCCCCTGTATATGTTCCTGGGCAAATGGTGACTGTTTCTCATTATTTTTACGTGAAAATAATGTGAGGTGGAGAAGCAGGGAGTATACCTTTCTCTCTTTTCTTCCTGCTTCTGATGGGTTGAAGTTTGAGAAATTACGAAGCCTATATTTTATTTCTTTCTATTATTTAGCTCGTTCTTGTTTTGATGAAATGATTCTGCTTGAAAGATTCTACTGTACATTTGAAAGCTATTGTTTTCATGGACTGTAAATAATGTTTTTCCAATCATATCTACTGCTACAAAATACGCCTTCTATAGAATAATGAATTTGGTTTGAGACTCTGAAGATAGACTGCCTGGATTAGTGTTGACTGTATCATTTACCATTGAATGACTTCATATAATCACTCAATTTCTCTGCCTTTTGCTCGTTGGTAAAAATAGGGTATTACTATTGAACATGATATAAGAAAGATACGTGGAAAGAACTTAGGAATATTGCAAAGCTATAATAACTCAATAAATATTGGGTTTTATTTATTTATTATTATTATTATTGCTATATAATATTGCCATGTGCGTTGATTGTACCAGAATTCCCTATAATTAGAGAACAAAAACTATTGATTGTTATTTCAGATAATTATGAATAATTTTACATCTCTGCCTCTTGGAAAAGATAAAGAACCTGGCAAAGCTAATATTTTATGTTAAGTTAAAATAAATAATTGAAATAATTGATTCATGTAAGACATTATTATTATTATTTTAATTTGCCAGAGTGTACATGTACTTGCTGGAAAAGAGACAGACAGAAGTGAGGGAGGAAGTGAGAAAGCACCCTCCATTGGGAATGCTCACAATCCCCATCTCCGTTTCTCCCTCTGTTCAAGATTTTGGACTCACTTACATGTCCAGCATGTTTTTCATGCCACTGGGTTCGAAGACTCCCAGTTGTGCAGTGGGCCATGTGGAATCTAGCTGCTTTAACCACCACACCACTGGTTGGCCCCAAAGTCATTATTAATAGTAATATTTGACTTCAAAATACATAATTTGAGGGAACCAGCAGTTAGCGTAATGGCTATGTCGCTGGACTGCCACGTAGTCGGCCATGGTTCGCGTCCCAGACACAGTGGCTTAAAACTCACCGGGCGCGTGTGCGTGCGTGCCCAAGATCCCGAGAGGAGAATGGAGGAGAAGGGATTGCGGTGTGACCATCCCCCCTGGGGGGTAATTTCTCACTTTCTGTCTCTATGTCTCTCTCTGTCTGTCTGGCGAGTGCACGCGCCCTATAGCGAAAAACTTCTCCAAAAAAAAAAAATACATAATTTGAAGTTATTTATGTTGATTAACTATTCTTAAATCAATCTAATAAATTAGCAGAAATTCCAAAAAGATTTTATATTTCATTTTACAAAATGCACACTACAGTCCTAGGAAAATCTCACTAGTGTTGCCATCAAAGGTTAAGTTTGAGAAAAGTGTCTTTCCAGAGGAGTGACCAAGGTGAATTTGATTAAAAAATTGAGATGAAATGAGGCAGAGTGATAATTCTATACCATTCAAACTGTTTAAAGTCTCTATTCACTTTTTTTTTTCTTTTGGAGAGGTTTTCGCTATAGGGCGCATGCGTTCGCCAGACAGACAGAGACATAGAGACAGAAAGCGAGAAATCACCCCCCAGAGGGGATGGTCACGCCGCAATCCCTTCTCCTCCATTCTCCTCTCGGGATTTTGGGCACGCACGCACATGCACCTGGCGTGAGTTTTAAGCCACCGGGTCCAGGACGCGCATCGCGGTCGACTACGTGGGCGTCCAGCGACATAGCCATTACACTAACTGCTGGTTCCCTCTTTTCACTTTTAAGTCCTACTCTCAATGAGCAGTTTATTGTAATTAATCCTATGAATGTGATCTCACCTAGAGAGACTCAAAATATGTTTTACCCTGTCCTCAAAATGGGCAATTCATTTTTTATTTTTATTTTTTTTAGGGAGAGAGTTTTTGGTATAGGGTGCATATGCTCACTGGAGAGACAAGAGAGGGACAGAGATAAATCACCCCTAGGAGTGATGACCATGCCACAGTCCCTTCTCCTCCATTCTCTTCTCATGATTTTGAGAACACACGCACACACGCTCCCAGTGTGTCTTAACCTGCCAGGCCTGGGACTCGAACCGTGGTCAACTGTGTGGGAGTCAGCAACATAACCATTACGCCATTTGCTGGTCCCTCAAGTGACTTTTTAAGAAGACTTTACTTAGCCCCAATGAGAAAGGGGTTTAGGATTTTTGAAATTTAAGACTATTTTTCTAGAGCTGGAAGAACAGTAAGCATTGTGGATATCAAGAAGAATCTATGTCTTTATGTTTTTAAAACTTTTTTTCCTTATTTATAATAGAGTATGTATGTATACATGTGAGAGAGACAGAGAAATGAGTACCCTACCCAGGGTCTGGTCGTGTTACGATCCCCTCCCGTTCTTCAGCCCATCAGATCATGGGCACTCGTGTGTGTCTGTTGTGTCTCAGACTATCCAGGCTGGGGGTTCAAAATGTGGCCGCTGCATGGAGTTCAGCTTCGCTACAGGGCGTGTGCGCTCACCAGAGAGAGGAAAAGTGAGAAATCACCCCCCATTGGGGATGGCCAGACCACAATCTCTTCTCCTCCATTCTCCTCTTGGGATCTTGGGCGTGCACGCATACGCACCCGTCGTGAGTTTAAGTCACGGTCAACTACATGGGAGTCCAGCGACATAACCATTACGCTAACTGCTGGTCCCTCTTTTATATTTTTTAATTGCAAATACAGATAAGGCGTACACTGAAAATATTGAGCGTATTTGGGACTATCGATGTGTACCAACACATCTGGCTCTTTTTGAGACAGAATCTTGCTATGGCCCAGACCGTCCTCCAGCTTGAGGTCTTGATTCCCCTGCCTCCGGCTCCCCGACTTGCTGGGATTTCAGGCACACACCAGCACTCCCAGGCATAAGGTTGGAATGAGAAACGGAACTGAGACTCCCGGGTGGTCCCAGAGTATGGAGCGCGGTGTCTTAGCGAACATGGCATTATAGCAGAGCCAACATTTTTAATTTTCCTGACTGTTTCCTAAGAGCCTCTTAAGTACTGAATGGAATTAACTTTGGCCATATTTTTATGGCTTTTATTACAAATTCATTTGCAACTGTGTCAGTTATATTTTTGTCAAATTTTAGCATATGTTAGAATATAAATATAGGGGTAAGTGAATATTTAGTGAATATTTCATATGAAGTTGGTGTGTTTTACAAAGATTTCTGATGAAATTAGTGTAGTGATCTCACTGAATGGATTTCTGGCTATGACCTCAGAATCCCCCCCCCCCCCCCAAGAAGGACAAAAGGAGAGGAAGAAAGCATCCCCCAAGGGGGCGTGGTCATGCCACAATCCCTTGTCCTCCATGTCTCCATCCTGGTAGGATTTGGGGCATGCACACATACATGCCCTGCGTACTTTTCATGCTGATGGGGTTGGAATTCTAACTGCCTCATCAGCCATGTGGGATCCGGCTCCCTTAACCACCAGGCCATGGGGCCAACTTGACTTCAGCATCTTCTTGTTTTTAACTCCATTAGATTTAAAACTGATTCTTTGGCTCTTAGATATGATCATTGGATCAGAAACAGAATGTACAAGTAAACGGTGATCATTTGTGGAGATAAGTCAGGCAGACAAATGTCTTTGTTATAGATGATAATTTATCTGTCACTAAAATCTTGAGTTCCTTTTTTATTTATGATTTATATTCTATTGATAAAAGAAATGGAGAATGTCCTGAGTTGTAGTACTGATCAAAGTTATGTAATCTAAGCAGGTCATTTTACCTAATGTCAATAAGGTTCATACAAATTATTTTTTATTCTAAAATTGGGTGGTTTGTGATTTTAATTTTCTTTAAAGATTTGAAGTGATGACACTTAAGTTTTTATTTGTACATACTTCATGCTTAGGTTGAGCAGGTAGTGGTGCCCCCTACTTTTCATACTGCCTTTATAGATTTGCAGAAATAATACTTTTATTAGAGTACTTATCCGGTCACAAGACAGACTTTTCTGAATCCCAAAGAAATGTAGTATACCTGTAAATAGAAAATTTAAAGAGATTAATGAAATATTCTCACGGTTTAGACCTTTATATCAGCAGGAATTTTACTGTAACTTTCCTTATATTAACAGTCCTTTGAAATAGGTCAAGGTTATTTACTAACTCACACACAATACACATTCATTCATTCTCTTTCCCTACATTCTTCTGCTCCACCCTCTTCCCCTCACCTCTCTCCCTCTCTCTCTTTTTTCCTCTCTCCAGCTCCTTCTTTCCCTCGTCATAGGCAACACCGTAAGCCCTTCATCGGACAAAAAGTCTAGAGACTGCAGTTCACTAACATATTGTTTTTGGGTATGTGTGCTCAGAGGTGTAGTACATTCAGTCACATGTTACCTCAACCAGTGTTACTTGCTGTATAGCAAGCAATGAGGGAGACAGTGGGAATAAGATGAGCAAAATAAACTGGAGTTCTGCCCTCTGGTTAAAGGTTCAGTGGTGGCACACTTTTTAGTAATAAGGAAACAAATCTGGTTGAAGTACTGAAGTTCATGAGAGACTTAAGGTGACTTGCCTGGAGACACAGTAAATTAGCTGAACAGACAAGAATCCAAATCAGAATCCTACAGGCTCCATGGTAGTCTAAGGAACTGTGATAATCTCTAATTAACAGTGTGGAAAGATTACTGTTCTGAGGGTAATAAGAAGGGTTTAGTTCCTGTCACTAATTAGCTGTGTCACTTTTAACAAGTTACTTAACCTTTCTGGGCCTCAATTTTTCTCATGTATAAAAATGAGAGAAGTCACTAGATGGTATCTGAGAGTTTATGCCATTCTAAATCCTGAGAGTTTATGCCATTCTAAATATATAAAGCCCATATAAATGAAATTCCCAGTTTTTCTAAAGATATTGTCTGTGTATGTGTGTATGTGTATCTTTTCTCTATACCTATAGTTATTTATTTAAAGTACATGTAAATGTCATTTATAATAGTAACAAATGTATAAAGTAAATAATGTAAACTTCATTAAATAAGTTAAAGTATTTATTGGGCACTTTGTGTAAATAACTCTATTAGAAGCGAGGAGACAGTCAGGTGCCTGTCTTTGGTTGGGGAAAATAAACAGGAGCGAGTTTTTCGTTCAACTAAGAGTTTAATAATTGTGATTAGTGCGACCAAGAGAAAGAGTAGAATAATAAGAGACATGTAACAATAGACAAGGCTAAAGAACTCATTCATTTATTTTTCTTTTTTTCAACAATATAAGAATTTAAGTCTCGTTTGCCTGGTCTCGTTTGCCTGGGACAAAGGGTACTTTCCCAGTGAGACTTTCACTGTTAAAATCAGGAAAGTCTCAGAGAAACTGGGACAAGCTGGTAATACAAGGACCTTGGTACACTTTTCAAAACAAAAAAGATCAGTGTAGATTGACACAGTAAGCAGTAAGATGATTAAGAATGGCCTAGATAAGCTGCAAAGATAGGCAAGGAATAGATGGCTTATGGGCCATATTAATTTTAGGGTTTTGCTTTTCATTCTAACTGAAAAACCATTGTCGGTGGTAGTGGCATGATTAGAATTCATTCTTTGACGATCTGTCTGCCTCAGTAAGAAAAATGAATTTAGTGGTTTTGGTAAAAGTTATTGTGTGATAATGATCTTAGGGTTATCACAAAATTAATTTTAGGAAGACTAGTAGGTTTTCCTGGTAATTTCTGGAAATTAAAGTGAAAGATGATGGAGTAGGGTAATGGTAGTAAAGATGGAAAGAAGTGATGGACGGATTAAAATATCTGCTATTTTGGAGATAGGAGATTGGTAAGATTGAAATGAATTATTATGGGAATTAATTATTGTGGGAAAGTGAGGCCATAATATAAAGAGAATAATTGGCACCCAGAGATTTTGAGGTAATAGAATATTATTAATAAAACTATAAAATAAATACATTAGAATGATTCAAGGGAGAAAAAAGGAATAGCAATCAAATGTATGGACAGAATCAGATGAAAAATGTTTTGACAGATCATTAATTCAAGATTTGAAAACTCTTGCTTACCCACATACCTTAGCATTGAGAACCACAGATGGCAGGACCAGCAGTTAGCGTAATGGCTATGTCTCTGGACTCCCATGTAGTCGATCGCGGTTCGAGTCCCGGACCCGACAGCTTAAACTCACACCAGGCATGTGTGTGTGCATGCCCAAGATCCCAAGAGGAGAAGGGATTGTGGCGTGGCCATCCCTGGGGGGGAGGGGGGTGATTTCTCGCTTTCCGTCTCTCTGGTGAGCACACGTGCCCTATAGCAAAAAACCTCTCCAAAAAAAGAAAAAGAAAGAAAGAATGAACGAACGAACCACAGATGGCAGAGTTAATAGGTCATTTGCAAATTTTTCTTCAGCAGAAAAATTCAGAGGTTACCTAAATTACTAAACATCACCCACCCCCCCAAAAAAAACCACACACACAGACACACACAAACAAATTAAAACCATGAGTTTTTGTTATGTGGTTCACATCTTAAGTGTTTTTTATCACCTATCCATCCACAACTTCAAGAGTGAAGAAACTTTTCCGATCAGATGGGTTGTGTGGGTATGTATTTGGTTTTGATCAGAGATTGGTTTCAATTACTTCAGTCTGGAGAAGTTTTAGTTTTTCAATTAATAATCTAAAAGCTAGGACCGGCAGGTGGTGTGGTGGTTAAGGCTCTGGACTCCCACATGGTTGACTGCAGTTCAAGTCCCAGATCTGGGTGTTTGCTTTCTCACTTTCCTTTTCTTTCTCACTCTTTCTGTGGTAAAATTTTAAAAAAGGATAATAAGTAAATAAAATTAAATCTTTTTTTTTTTTGAGAGGTTTTTGCTATAGGGCGCATGCTCTCACCAGACAGACAGAGACAGAGAGACAGAAAGCAAGAAATTGCCCCCCCAGGGGGGATGGCCATGCCACATCCCTTCTCCTCCATTCTCCTCTCGGGATCTTGGGCGCGCACGCACACGCGCCCAGCGTGAGTTTTAAGCCACCAGGCTTGGGATGCGAACCGCGGTCAACTACGTGGGAGTCCAGTTACATAGCCAGTACGCTAACTGCTGGTCCCACAATAAAATTAAATCTTAAAAAATAATTATTTAAAAGCTCCATTTAAAAAAATAAGTCATATTAAAGAGTCAACTTCCAAGAATAGTCAGGACAACTTCTAGAGAGAAGAAAGAAGTGTGGGGACTCATCCTACCACATAGTAAGATTTTGTATAAAAGCTACAGCAATTAAAATGGTGTCATCAATGGAAAATAGTTGAGAGTCCAAAAAGAGCCTCACATATTTGAGGACTTTGGTTATGTATAAGTGAGGGAAATTTTTTTATAACAGTGTTAAAAGTGATTACTGGGATCAGGAGATGACATAGTGGTTACTTCACTGAACTCTCACTTGGCCAACTACGGTTTGAGTCCCAGACCTGGTGGCTTGAAAATCATGCCAGGCACATTGGCATGCATGCTCAAGGTCCTGGGAGGAGAAAGGATTATAGTATGGTCATTCTCCCCTGGGAGTGATTTCTCACTTTCCCTCTCACTGTATCTGTCTCTCTTCAGCGAGCACATGCATCCTATGACAGAAAAACCTCTTAGGGGGAAAAAAAGATGAAGTGATTATTTATGTGAAAATTTCAGAAGGTTTGAGAATGAAAAATGAAATTTTAAAACTTTCAGAAGAAAATGTTGGCATACAGATTTGCGATCTAGGGATAAGGATGGGTTTCTTAAACAAGACAAAGTGTTTAAAAGCATCAATTTAAATTACAGTAAAATTGTACACCTCTGATGAAAGGCATATAAACAAGTCAAAAGATATGACACATATTGGCAAATGTAGTTGCAATGCATATAGCTGACAAAAGATTAACATCTAGGATATGTAAAGTAGCTTTTCAAATCCTACAGTCAATCAGAAAAGCAATCTTATAGGAAAATAGGCTGAGGATAGACTTAACATTGGGGAATAAAACTCTAATGCCAAATTTTTGAAGAGATACTCAACCTCTCAAGGAATATATACATATGTGTCTACACATGTATGTATTATACCATTTCAGACTAACCTGGTCATCAAAAATCAAGTCCAACAATACTAAATGATAGCAGGAATATGGGAGATCGGCATGATGAAGTGTTAGCAGCTATTAGTGTGATTGGTAATAGTCTCTATCTTTTTTAGTATTTTTAAAATATTTTATTGCATAATCCTTTTCTTAAAAACAAATAAAAATTCCCAATGAATTTAGTGATATAGAAGCCATCAAATAGCACTTTTAGTTGAGTGATCAAGTTAGAAGTCATACTGGATTGAAAAAAGAATGAATGATTGTTTGAGAACCAAGATAGTATTTAGATAACTCTAAAATTTGTGTTTAGAGAGGGGAGTTGAAAAGGAAAGGGGACAAGCCTTCTTCAAGCTTTTTTATGAACACTTGGAAATCTAATTATTAAAGGATTAGACCAGTTGGCTGATTCTATGTCCCAATAAGCTGATTCATTAGGTTTGTTCCTAATCCCTAGGGAAGTTGTGCACAAAATGGATACTTTATTGGCACAATTGGTCTGCATTTCTTGGAATACTGTTTGTCGGCTTGTGCAATCAGACTCTTTCCTGAGAAGAGGGAACTTCACGAGAGAAGTTATGATTTTGAGCCACTTTTGTAGGACATTGTGTAGCACAGAGTGTTCTCACACAATACCATCCTTACTAGGAATTTGGAATCACAGGAAAAAATTAATGTAGCCAACTGAAAAATAAAAGCAAATGTCACACCCTAGATGAGAGTAACTACTAAACTTTACTGAAAGTACTAATGACTTGAATTAAAGAAAACACATACCGTGTTATTAAATGAGAAGACTCAGTATTTTGCAGATTTGAATTTTCTCCAAATAAATGCATTACTTTAATGTGGTCATTCAAAGATCCCAACAAGGTTGCATTGCTTATTGTTAGGTATGGTTTTGTTTGTGTGTGTGGAGAAACATATAAAAAATAATACTGCTCAGTTGGAAAAGTGCTTGCATAGCTATATTTATTACAGCACTAGTCATGATTGCTAAGTCATGGAACCAACCCAAATGTCCACAAACATGAATGGATTTAAAAAGTGTGGCACATGTACTCCATAGAATATTATTCAGCCATAAAAAACAACAAGGCCCTGGAATTTGATAGAAAGTGGACGAATATGGAAGATTTGTTGCTGAGTGAAGCAAGTCAGGCTATGAAAGAGAGACATTGTATGTCTCCACTTACCATATACGGACTGTCTGCACTCTATGGTAGAGACTGAAAATCTGGAGGACATAAAAGCATTAAAAATTGTTATGGACGCTAGAGACAAAGTGGAAGGAAAGTGTGGGGGGGGAAGAGTGCATAAAAGGAAATTAGGTGGAAAAAATGGAGAGTTAAGATATTTGTGGGACATAGATATAGTTTGTTATCTGTTGATGAGGATGTATATAGTATTCTCAACTGGACTGAGATGTGTTATCATGCTGGGTAATCTAAATGATGTATAGTGATTGAATGTATAAATAAAAATAATAAAAATAAATAATAAAGTTTATCTATTTGTTGTCAGAAAAGTCATGACATGTTTTTACATAGAAAAACAGAAAATACATCATGACTTCTCCAACAACCCAATAGAAGAATAATTCCATAAGTATAGCCCCCCAAAATTAAAGGCATCATAATAAGGTTGATTTGACCTGACCAGATATGGAAATATATATGCTACTGGTGCAGAGATCACCAATCAAATCAGTGATGCGTGCTAGAGAGTTCAAAAAGACACTAACTTACACATGGAAATTTAGTATGTAAGTGATTGTATTTTTTACTTTTTCTGTATTCGTATTTTTACATCACATAAATTGTTTTTTTATCCTGCTTTTCTATATCTACTTTTCTATCAGAATAATTTTCCCAGTTTGTCATATAATTTTACTTATTTTTAATTGTCAGAGGGCACATCTGCTTGCCAGAGGGAGACAGAAATACCGAGAGAAAAGAAAAGGGAAAAAGCACTCCTCATGGGAGCACATTCATGCAACAGTCTCTTTTTCAATTCTCCATCCCGTTGGGATTTTGGAGAAGTGCACCCTCTCAGCATGGTTTTCAAGCCACCGCTGCTGGGATTTGAAATGCAGTTGGCTATGTGAGATCCAGGCCAGCCCTCTTACATAATTTTAATTAACATAATTTTATTTGCTACATAATATCGTCCAGGATGTATAACGTTAGCCACTTGCCTACTGTTGAATATTTACATTATTATATTATTACATTATTATATTAAAATAATGCTCAATGAATAATTTTATGCATACTTTTTAAATTGTAAACTTTCTCTTGTTATTTGCATTATTTGAAATTGTTTTATCAAAGATGATGAACTTTTTTTGGTTCTTAAATTGTGTTATATTTCCCTCTGTGAAACCACAGATCATCTCCTATTTGCAACATTGTATTTCAAACCTTTTTTTCCCCTCTATCTAAAACGATAATATTGTTTATTCTTCTTTCCTCTAGGAAGGGAGTCAAGCTTCTACTCAGTATTGCACACAGATAGGTCTAATAAACCTTCGGCTTGAATGTTGTAGCCACCTTTAGCCTACTTATTTCTTTGAAATACCTCTACATTCTGCACATTTTAAGTTATAATACATAGCCATCTGATTAATACAGAAGAAAAATCTCAATAGGAAATAAGTTAATCCTCATGTTTAACATATTAAAGGGATGGGGTTACTACTCTTAGGAGAATGCCGATGAAGATCTGAGGCTCTTCTATGGCCAGTCAACCTGGCTCTTCGTCCTTGCACTAGGACTTGCAGCTCTGTGACCGTTAAACAGTAGTTAAACCTCTCTGTGCCTCAGTTCTCTTAACTGTAAAAGAGTATGAAAACCATACAGGATTATTGTGAGCAGTGAATGAATCAGTATATGTAGAATATTTAGGAAGATGTTTGACACATACTAAGGATTCCGTGAATGCTAATTATCGTAGTGGATTGTGAACTGGCATATAACATTTATTCTATCTAATCTGCCTGTCTGAATGGCAAAGACTAGAAATAGAAAGCACCTCACACGTGTTCTAGAATCTTTCCCATCTAAGATTCTGGATATGACAGGTTCCGCCAATTAGATGAATTCTCACAAATTTATTTGTCACATGGTTTTGACAGTGAAAGTGGTATGGAGGCTATATCTTCCTGCCGTATTAGCTGTTGCTACTGGCAAGCACTGTGGTGACCAAGCTGTGGAGGCCTGGGGTATTTCTCTAGGAGTGTTCCAGTGTATAGTCACTAACTTTGTGCAATTTGAGAGGCAGGTTTGCTGACAACTCCTTGATTTGCAGTTGTAGTAATGTACTTGTACTTTCTAGTTCTAGTGACTGCCTCCTGATTTCTACCATCCTGCCCGCGGTGGGGAAAAAGCACCCCAGCAAGCCAGTTCTACAGTGTTTATTTGGCCATCATCCTCAGAGGCCCAGCCCAGAGCTCATGTCTTCACCCCTTCCAACAATTTTATGAGTATCCAATTCCTGGTGGTTCATGCATTTTGCTTAAAATAGGTAGAAGAGTTTTCTTTTTCATCCAGCTGTGATAGTAGGGGTAATGCAGGTGGCACGTAGCAATAAGAGGAGTAGCAGCAGCAATCATAGTGGTAGTAGTAGTTACTGTTATTGGAACTCTTTTGTATTATTATTATTATTATTATTATTATTATTATTATTTTTCCAAAATGGAAGAACTCAGAAAACGGGATGGTAGTTGCTATGATTTGAATGTGTTGTCCCCAAATTCAGGTGTTAGAATCTGGTTGCATTGTGAAGGTACTAAGAGCAGACTTAATCAGATTATGTTGTTGAAAGATGGGGACTTTGGGAGGTGAATAGGCATCGGGCTGGGGCCCCCATGACTGAGTTCTGGTGAATTTATGAGGAGAGGGAGTAGGACAGACAGAAACATGCTCTGCTCTCCTTTGCTCTGCCTCCTGCCCTCTGCCGTGGTCCCCAGTACCAAGAAGATCCTCGCCAGATGTGGTCCTTGTACCTCAGACATCTAAGCCATGAGCTGAATAAACCTCTGCTCTCTTAAATCATCTAGACTCTATTTTCTGTTATTAGCAACAGAACAGAGTAAAAGAGCAGTCATTTGCAATTTATCATGACACCTCTTCCCTGAAACCCAGGCAAGAAGCAGAGTCCCTTTCAACATAGAACACAAGGCAGCCACTACCGTCACACTGGAGCTGGTTTTCTAATTCTGCCTTATATTTGCGTTGTTCCTTAGAATTTTGTTTCCTATTGCGTTATATAACTAATACACATTAGAGCGGGCAGTAACCTTTGAGAAGGGAAATAAGGGAGAAATTAGCATCCAGACCAGTGTGGAGTCATTGGAACCATCTAGGACAAAAAAAAAAATTCTATTTAACAAATATTTCTTGAACTTCTACTGTTTACCAGTTGCTAGGCACTAGGGAAATACAGATATGAGTAAAATACATTCCATTTACTCAAAGAGTTCACACTGGG